>OZ023326.1:79524114-79539630 GCA_964007535.1 Brachyptera risi
CGTAATAACATGGACCGAGGAATAGTATGGTAATAACTTGAGAAACTTTTATAGCTCAACTCGAAGTTTCTTGACTCTGAATATTGTGAAATAGTTACAAGAAAACGTGGAAAATAAGAAACGTTATGAAGGAATATGTTTCATAATTTACATTTTTTTGTTGTACCCAAATGTTTGCACTCATTCGTATGTAAATATAAATAAACTTATATTTAAATTTTGTCATCAAAATTGGTGAGAGATTGTACGAGAAGTGATGATGGCTCTAATCGAATAAATGATTGTCTCAAAGAGGTATAATTTGATGTTCATAAAAAATGCGTAGCTAATTTTAATGCATATTCCATATCATCTTATATTAGAAATACAGTATGTTGGGTCATCCCGATAGTTATAACGAGCGAAGAATTAATATTTAAATTACCTTTCTGATTCAAATTTGTGATATGGAAATATTCTCATATCATCATGGTAACGATGACGATGGAATCACATTGACCCACATATTTTTTTATATAATCTAATTAGTTTCCACTTTGACATGGAAATGTTTCACTATTCTCTACGGGACATCTTAGTATACTCCTCATATTCCATCCGAAAAAGTGGGAAGCCATGAGGGAGAGATGGATTAAGCAAAGAATTCCTGTATTCTTGACCCTTGCAAAAAGTCACGGGATTTCGTAGAAATACTGTTATTTCATTCTTCTCCAAGCAACCGTGGCCATTCTTATGTTTCCATATAATTTCAGAAAAAAAATTAATTCATTAGATGAGCGATAGCGAAGACTTCCATCTCACTCTTCTGGAGCGTTGTCACGTGCCTTGTTTGCACAAGTTACACGCGGACATATCGAACTTCGAACCGTGTAGTTTTGGGACTAAGTCAGTTTTTCACTTTTTGAGAGAATCCATAATTAAATTTTGAAAAAAACACATTCGAATAAGCCGGACGAAAATGTTGTGAAAAAAAACTCTTCGAAAAGTTGGTTGTTCTCTTTTTGAGAGAATCCTTGATAGAATTTGAAAAACACATACGAATAAGCCGGATGAAAGTGTTGTGAAAAGATTTCTGCCAAAAAATTGAATTTTCCCTGAACATGAGAACATATATATGATACACATTATCACAATTTATTATAGAGATCGGACTAACTATCATCAAGAGTAAATAATTATACAGTGAACACAATTTCATCAAACAGCACCAAATAGAGGTTATTGTTGATCCAGTTCATTACGCATGGTGATTCACGGATTTGTAGACTTGACAGTTTTCACGAAGGTGAGAAGTGTTCTTGAGTTCCTAACTCACATATTATTCTATCCAACCTTATTTCAAGTTACATATTTGTTTCTATTCAGACAGTTTTCTCTTTTGATGTACTATTTTTTTAATCTCTCTCTCTCTCTCTCTCTCTCTCTCTCTCTCTCTCTCTCTCTCTCTCTCTCTCTCTCTCTCTCTCTCTCTCTCTCTCTGTCTTTCAATCTATATATTTTTATATTAAAAGTTACCTCGTTAACTATTGTATTGCATATAGGGTTTCTTTCTCATGTAAGTCAAGGTGTGTACAAGTTTCGAGTAAACTTGATAGAAATAACTTGCTCATCTTACAACGCATACTGCGCTCTGCTGGCCTGAATGAATTATTCGAGAAATCGTCCTCATACTTCCTTGCGCACATATTCTCTGATTCGTTATATCTATGACTATCAATATCGTAACGGGGTAAGTAACATGGCGTAAGTCGTATTCCTTCAACATTAGGCCGTTTTCACCATGATGGAATCAGCGCTTTCGTGTACATTTCTGAGATTCGCAATTTCAAATCAAATCGTACGTATTAGGCTCGTATTTCAGTGTATAGATGCATACGATGTATACTTGCATTTTTTCTGATATTTCTCGTGGATGATGAGTAATTATTCAGTTATCAAATGGTAGATATAGCAGTAGGGCTCTTGACTATGGGTCTGAATGATTTTAGGGAAGTATTTCAAATTTAGATTGGTCAATTCAAATGAAATGTATCCCAATATTGTTTAATGCAGTTGGAAAGAGCTAGATTCACAGATTGCATCACATCTATTACTTGTATAGATCAACATACAATAATATCACCAAATCATCATAACATTTGTGAGGCGGCATCCCTTCGATATACGCATGGTGCGAAAGGAAAGCGCCATGTTGCTTATCCCGTTACATTATTGATAGTCATAGGTTATATATAAACATCTATGTAATGCTTCATAATAACTTGTCGACGCGCCTCTAAACCCAACATTCATTCTTTCATTCATAATAACTCTCAATCAATTATTAATTCATTTTTATCATTCATCAACATCATTCATCCATATTTCCGCTAATCAAGTTTTTTATCTCGTTATCTCAATTGTATTAGCCCAACTCACTATCATTTCCGATAATGACAATTCAGAATGTATTGTGAGCTGGATTTATACGTTGATTTGTCTTATATAGATGGACAATAATTCAGGAATAGATCTCTTCCTCACTGAATGGAATTAATATTCAAATGAATATATAAATAAAATGAAATATATAATGATATAATTCATTGAAAGAAGTATAATGAAAATATGATGAAGTGAATATGAATAAATATTGTGATACAATATTGTGTGAATTGCTCTATCCATGGGAGAGTGTATATAGAAGAAGAAAAAACCTCCATTGGTCCCAACTACATTGAGAAACAGGATGCAATCAATATAACAAATAAATGGAATAATAGAGATAAATATATTGAAAATATTCAACATTAGTTCACATGACGAGATAACTGATTGGATAGAAAAAAATGTAGAATTTGAAATAGAATTGAATAAAAATGGTGAGGAGATTCAGTGATTACAAAATTGAAAAGTGATATAGTGAAACGTTTCTTTCTTTTCATTGGTCACATACACTGATACAGAAAGAAAAACACAATTGCAACAAAAAAACATCCAAAAAGCCCTTCAAAAAAAAGCTCAACTGTGGGTTAGAATAGTGAATTATAAGTACAATTCAAATTCTGTCGTATTTCTCAAATATTAAAAATAATAAAGTAGTTGAAGTAAAAATGAAAGGAGAAAAACATTGAGTGATTTGTTACATTCTACTCAAGAAGTGTATAAGGTTTCTTTGATCACCATAATTTCAAGCAATCATGTTACATCAAGTAACGAAAAAAGAAGACAGTTTTACAAGATTGTAAAGAAAAAATAATTACATAAAAGCCAGTATCAACTATTGAGACACTTTGATTAGACCTGGTATTACCAACGTGGGAGTAGCTCCAACTGGCAGATAAAAGTTGTCATCACCATGGTTACCTGCATGTGTTATTTGTTTTCACCAACTCTCAAATAACTGCTAACTGGACTTGGTAATACCGGGCCTCAGAGAAATATTTTGGCTAAAAGACACATAATACAGAATATTTTTCAATTTTTTTTTTCATACATTTTTTAAATTGTTAATTATACGAATGATTTTTCGAATTTCGAACGGAATCTTCAAGAGTGCTGACATATTTATTCTCGTCATAATAATGCACTTTGGAATCGTGCATATATTCAGAACAATGAATATTCGAATAAATATGAAAATAAATATGTTCAGGGGAACAATGATTCTGTATCAAGTTTCGATGTTATTGAAAAATATATATATATATATATATTCAGAGGACATCACAAACTCGAAACTGGATTTTGATTAATTATGAAAATATTCATCCCTATCGATTGTATCCTAGTGATTGGACTCCTGGTTGGAGAAAGGAGGAACAATTTCTCACTTTCCTGTTGAATTTTGTAGAAGATTCAACCTTGATAATAGTTTTATTTATTGTATAGGCCTTCTAGCATTGGAAGGTTTCATTTCAATTGTCAGAAACCATTCATATGGTCTGATCGATTCCTTTGTGTAGACCTTAATGTATCGCTTTTATATAATATGTATTTTTTCTCTTTGAATAACTTTCTCAAAGATTTTTTTTTTAATATTCTCTATATATGTATATATATATATATATTTATATATATATATATATATATATATATATATATATATATATATATATATATATATATATATATATGTATATATATATATATATATATATATATATATATATATATATATATATATATATATGTATATATATATATATATATATATATATATATATATATATATATATATATATATATATATATATATATGAATATATATATATATATATATATATATATATATATATATATATATATATATATATATATTACTTATAAAGTGATCAATTACAATATTGAATTTTCCAGACTATAGCACAATATTATTATCAATTTTTGTATCAAACACCATTGTATAGTCTTTTTGCTCTCCTCATCATTCCGTTATTTGCATCCTTATATAGATCATTCTGTGTCTAATGGGCAAACTTTTGTGAGGCAGAGTCTTTATTTTTCACCAATGAAGAATTTATATAGTGGAAACTATTAATCCTAATCTCGATTTCAGAATTAAAATATTTTTTTTTTCCTGCGGAGACCATGAGTCATGACGTAGGCATCACCGATTCTGTATAGAAACATGAACTGAATAGAGTAATGTCTGAGTCATAACTCACGAAAAGAGAACAGATTATTATATTTGTATTGACCTTTCTTATATCATGTATATGATCAATTGAAGAATAAAAACATTTATTATCATCATTATTATTATCATTATTATTATTATCATTATTAGGATGGATAAATTAATTGAATAATATTTCTGAAATTGAGATGATGATTCCTAGTTTTCTCTGAAATTAGAGAAATTATGTTGTCAATATTCATTGAAATCTAGCTTCAGGGGCATGATGTTCTTCGAACTTGTTCAAATAACAAATAGAAAATGTCTTGATTTCACTGCACATTTGCTAATGGAAAACTACTCATATTTGTTACTCTTGATTGTTACACACTATAGGAAAACGCGGGATGCGCGCTGTGAGATGAGCTCAGAAGTATGGTTATCTAGAATGAAAAATATATTCTGTCAGCTCAATCCACATTTACGGACCTTGGATTACTTCAAACGTTCATAAACCTTACCTGCAACTTGTTGATATTTATAGTGCTGCAATCTGTCGCATAATTATACACTCGCAAAACCAATTGATCCAAATATTCAATAAAATGTACACTTTTATTGCGTTTTCCTTGTTATTTCTCATCTGATTGTTGTGAAAGTCTCTGAAAATATCCGTAATTATGTTTTCCATATTCAGTGAAAATTTCGAAGTTTTTGAAAATTTTTCACATTTCAAGTATTTTCCATCCGTGTTATTCCTATGAGGATTTCTCAAACTTTCCGATTTTTTTCCGGAAAGAGTACTCTGAATTTAGGGTAGTGATGCTGTCAATATTCATCGACATCTAGCTTCAGGGGCATGATGTTCTTGAACGTCTTCAAGTAACAAATACAAAATGTGTTAATTCCACTGCAGATTTTCTACTGGAAAACTACTTATATTTTAAATTTGCTCGACATGAATGTATTTTATCAGTCACCAACATTATTTCAACATGGTTTAGACGCAAAACAAATCACCACATCATATAATTCACGTATCCCATTGTGACATGGAATTGAATATATCATCAATAAATAGCTCATCATAATTGGAATGAAAACTCATAATGTAAAAAAAAAATTATGAACAATTATCAAAAGATACAGAAATGTTTGTGACTTGACTACGGAGTTTTCTAATAACGATAAATTCTTATCTACAGATCTAGATGTTTTTGGCAGTGAAAATGTTTATTCGTCGAATGTTTAGCCAGACGAAAATTATAGCTGTTGACATTTTATCTCGCCAGTTTTTTTTTTTATGATCTTCAAATATGACTGCGCCATATTTTATGTAACCCATTTATGTTCATGGTATCTTGTCTAAATGTGGAGTCATCTTCAACGGGAACAGTTATATAATATATCTTCCAAGGTGGTTATATATGTTATGTGTCAATTCCAGGCTTTTTGAAGCTCTCACATAGCGCCAGGAGTGAAGTTTGTGTTTAAATATGCATTGCTTAACCATCAAGTACTGGAAATGATATGGCGTTACCTGTACTGGCGCTGTTCGATGTGACAGCGAGTGGGAATGAAGCTTGTTATATTATATGAGATACTTTGTTCTTGATTGTTTTTGTGAAAATGGAATGAGGTGGACTGATGATTATATGGTACTCTATACTCATTTAGGCTACAATCGTTGTTATCGATTGGAAGAACTAAATTAAATTTTGATATTATTCCATATCAAATCCCTAAAAAAATGTTAGAAAAGAGAATATTAAATTGTGTGAATATTTGATGAGTACAGCGAATATTCAATTTTCCATAGATCTATTGATTTGGAGAATTGGTGGTTTGATATTTTTATCCAGACCGAATGGTAGAATGTTCACATATAATATCTAAATTATGAAATATAATTAATTAAACTCAAACCCAATTTGCTTGACCAATGTTAAATGCGAATTGGGTTGATTTCAGGTGAACATTTCATTAGCAATAACCCCGGGAATAGCCCAACTGGCAAACGTCCCGCTGGAGGAATGAGAAATATATATTCACATTTCCAATATATTTCTCAACATTTCTTGATAAAATGAAATTGACGACTCGAAATAGGCGTGGCTTTACCAGTCGGCCAGTTGGATCATATCATTTGTGGTCATTTCAAGATACCCCGATTGGATATTTGAATTTCACTACAGTTCTAACAGCCCTGTTGATTGGACGGTATGATTTCCGAAGTCATGGAGGCGGAGACTGCGAGTCGTCAATTATTACCAAGAATTATGCATAATTAAATAGAGAGCGTAATTATGTCGCAATAGAAGATAAAGTGGCGTATCCTTCGACGATAAGGGAATCAAATTCAACATTTCGGTATTCTTCAACGGAGAAGTAGTATTTTAGGGGGAATTATTACACAAAATATTGATCAAATCACGGTACTGAATCAAGCTACACAAATAATCACACACACTGAGACGTGTGGCCAAGTGGTTGATACACTGAACCATCATTCACGAGTCCGGGGGTCGATTCCCGCCATTGTAATCATCCTGACATGATTTTTTCGTGGTTTTCCTCTAACGTTCACGTCAATACTGTGATGGTTCCTTAACAACAGGCCACGACCAACTTCATTCCCACTATCCAAAACAATTTTCAAAATAGCCTTTCATCTCATATATCATTCACCAATGCCAATATATCGTGGTCATCGGTATAGTACGTCTGTAAACACAACATAAATAAAAGAATGATGGGACGAGCTTCAGCGAGGATTCAATTTGACATACTGAAAACAATTGGTGTTCTTTCAAGTGTTTTTTTTTTTTTTCATTTTTTTTATGCTATCAAATTTGAACTTTTTTTCATCATGCTTTCTCATCTATCTTAGATAGATTTCTTATCTATAGTTTTGTGGCATTAACGGATGATAAGTTATTTTTTATGAATTTTAGAAATTTCAAAAATACTCATTAGAATAACACAGCGGAAAAAAAAAAACCAAAAAATGAAATTCTGCGTGGAGTTGAGCTACATTCTGATACACATTTCTGGAAACTTTCAGCTTGATCGGGTGAGCCATTCTGAAGAAAAACCATAAAATATGCTAAATTGGTGCCGTACACTCGAAGCAGTTTTTACCCATTTAATTTTTGAATGAATGAATGTTAGGGTTTTAAGGCGCATCGACAGCCAGGTCATTTTTACTCGAATGTCACCCAATTGGCGAATGTAGGCAAAAGTTTGGCAAAAAAATCGACATACTATTACTATCCGCTCGTCCAACAACGCATATATGGCGTTTTCCTAGTAAATGAACACATCATAATTTTCAGTACATTGAATCCACGCAATGGGAATACATGTCATATTTTAAGTTGCATTCGAAATTGTAATTATATTATATTTCATCTTGTGAATTTGATGTGATCGAGTCATATTCTGATCCGTCATTTTATGAGCTCCTTATATCACATCTGTTTATTATCTTTGTATTTCATTCAAGGTACTATGCTTCTCTAGTATGTTATTTTTAATTGTTCAGCACTATCAATCAACGACTTAAAAGAGGCGTGGCTTCACTAGTGGGCCAGTTGAATCTATACCATGTATTGTCATTTGAAGATACCCAGATTGAATATTTGAATTTCACCACAGTTCTAACAGCATGTTGATTGGACGGTATGATTTGTGACGTCAAGTATTTGTAACGGTGAATATCCAGAAAGAATATCCATCTATCTAGTATCCCTATGAAATGTTATCAACTAATTGCAATCATATGAAACACATAATTCACTCGGAAAAAATGACATATACTGTGAATTGGTAATGTCTAACGCTCATTGCGCACGATTTATATGCATCATGCATATCATCCATAACGCTCTGAGCAACCCACTCGAATGGCACTTCAAGGTAAACTGTATTATCATCATCACGCCAACCCACAATAACAATTACACTTCACAAATATTTCGATGAAGAGTCTTTGTTTTAATTGCATGTGCTGTTCATATAGAACATTTTCACGGGTAGTTGGTTTGATTATATGTTCATATATGAATATAAATATATATATATATATATATATATATATATATATATATATATATATATATATATATATATATATATATATATATCTAATATACTGTTTCTATTTTGTGGTTAATGTTGATTGTTATTGAGTTGATGCAGATGAACATATTTTCAAGTTCTGACTTCGTACTTGTCCGATAAATAATCATGTACGCTGTACCTTTCATCTGTGCAGTGAGTATATACAGATTGATTTTATTAGAATCGTTTGCTTATTAACGACCCCATCAAGAGCTAGTTTATTCGGGTTGATTTTCATTATGCACGGTGAGAAAATCTGCTCGTTTGAATGGAGTGGATATTTTATTATAGTTTTTTTTATTATAGTGGATATTTAGACTGTTATAATGAAGAAGGTATGAAATTGAAACGTGTGGCCAATAGAAATCAGACTAAAAATTCGATCCGATCAGAATTACATGGGACTTATTGTTCCGTGAATCTCAATCACAGTTTGATTTGTGAATAATGAGTCATTCCATGGAAAAATATGTCAATATTTTATATATATATATATATATAAATATATATATATATATATATATATATATATATATATATATATATATATATATATATATATACATATATATATATATATATATATATATATATATATATATATATATATATATATATATATATATATATATATATATGTATATATATATATATATATATATATATATATATATATATATATATATATATATACATATATATAAATGAATATATATATATATATATATATATATATATATATATTCATATATATATATATATATATATATATATATATATATATATATATATATATATATATATATATTTATTTATATATATATTTATATATATATATATAATATATATATATATATATATATATATATATATATATTTATATATATATAAATATATTTATATATATATATATTATATATATATATATATATATATATATATATATATATATACATATATATATATATATATATAAATATATATATATATATATATATATATATACTATATATATATATATATATTTGAATATATATAAATATATATATATATATATATATATATATATGTATATATATATATATATATATATATATATATATATATATAATATATATATATATATATATATATATATATATATAAATATATCTTTATTCAAGTCTCTACCATTCACATACAATAGCTGCCATGATTGTCACAGGATAATTGATCAACGGATGAAACAATTGGAAGAATGATAATAGATCAAGAAGAAGTATAATTATAAAGTAACTATTCAAAACTCAACTGATGCTATGAGGTGCCACCATGAAATCGCTCGCCGACAAGAGACCTACGGCTGTTATTAAAATAAATTTGTCAGCATTTTATCGGAGATCCATTATGGTATCCATAAACAATATGCATTTTTGAGGCCATATTCTAAATTCGTAATGTTCCATCCGAAATATGCAATGCTACGAGAAAACAGATAATAATCTCAATCTTTGATCGAATAATATATTTATAAACGTACATGCATGGGTTGTCGATCACATCATTATCTATTATAAAACCAGAATGGGTTCACATCAGCGTCTATACTGTATTGCGTCAATTATACCTACATTAATTCAGAATGAACAGATAATAGGCAACTAAAAGTGAAAGAGAGAGAAGAAGAACCGTTACCGCATAAACCGAAAGAAAACAAGCCGACTTTTAGCTTGTAATACGGAAAAGCGAAACTCAGTACTGCTTACATGGGATTCAGTCCCTATTATATAAATAAATAGCTGATCAATATAAACACAGTGATGGTTTCTCATTTACACAACAGATTTTATCTGCATTCCATTTTTACGGCTCAAGTAAACAGGCAATGCGGCTCAAATGCGACATCTGTACCACGTGGTTTTTCCTGGATGGGAAGGGGGGGAGGAGGGGGGGGAGGGGGTAGGCTGGGTGTCTATTGATGCGTTACGCGTGATAGCTACCGATAAGACAAATCGTTTACAAGAGACCAAGCCTCCTATAATAGTGTTCCTACACCCCTTCGCCCCCCCCCCCACCCTCCACCCCCACCCCCCTCTCAACCACGTCATCGATAAAATCAGATCATCACACTCGAGAGATATTCGCACCAAATCTCGCGGTTAAAATTGTCGGTAGGTAACGACTAGCTGAAATGAGGCGGCGTCGCGACGTCGTATCTTAGCGTCTTGTTCTCTGGGGATTTAGTCCTGAACAATGCTTTAGTTGAGTGCGGATCCGGTAGGGCGGTGACGTGATGTATCAGTGGCGTGATGTGAGGGCGTGGGTTTTGGTTAATTTAACGGAAGATGAATTTTGACAATTCTGACATAAGTTATATGGTTGAAACTTTGTAAAATAAGCGTGGAAAATTGTTATTATGTGGAATATAGTATTTGCGGAGTGGAAAAATTCTGTGGAGGAAGAAACCATTGTATTTTTCTCTCATATTTTCCATGAATATTATATATATTTTGAATTTTCTTCGAATAAATAACAGCAATATGAAATATAAGGCTTGAATAGGCTTGTATAGAAAGGGCGTTTAAACAAAAGTTGAATGAATTAAAATGTGAACATATAAAAGTATGTGACGGTGTGGAATCTTCCTTCTGATATATTGCACAATTGTGACAAATTCATCAATCATATATAGTTCTCTATTTAATTCATTCATTACTATATAAACTCAATTATTTATATACACACCTTGAGAATTCATGCTCCAAATATGTTTACATCTCAAATTTTCAATGACTGCTGTTTTATTTCCATGTTGTTCTTACCTTCGTGATTCATATTTAGTTATTTAATTATCTATCTGAATTATCAGGTTATGGCAAATCGATCTGAATATTCAATAATTGGAAGAGGAAAAATCAATGAATGATCATCAATAGCACTTGGACATTTATTCAGACATAAAGTGTAATCATTTATTCATTTTCATGTTCGTCTAAGTGGATAACAATTCAAAATGGAACATTTTTAAGTTAATAATATGGACAGTCAAGGGTGGAATAATGGATAATAATGTATCACACACAACAAACAAGCAAGAAAATAAACATAAATTGAAATAATGGTAGATGCTATTTTTTCATAAATACCTAGCAACTACCAAGTCAAGTAACGGAATAAGAACATGTATATAGAAATAAATTCACTATAAAATCAGAAGGATGTAGGTATAATTGAAAGCAAAAGTTAGAAGTTGAAAGTCAATTGGTCAATGGTTTATACTACATTGTTACAAATATACAGATATACAAATGTTCGAACCTTTCCACTGTTTTCAAATTCCAACACGATCGTAATTGTTCCGTTTTCATTATTTCTGTTCTGTTTATTCCAAGTTTAATTCTATCCAAATGTATACAGTGATAATTTCCACAGTGATTAATTGTAGTCTTATGCAAATATAATCTGGTAAACCAAACCAAGGAGAAAGATCAACTCAAAAGTTGAAGTGAAACACACTTGTATCGACAACCCGCTCTCGTGATGTGCGCACAGGTAGTTACGCGCACGTAGATGTGAGATAAATAAGGTGAAAGGTCATGTTTAACTTCTTGAAACTCGGTTCTGTGCAAAGATGAAGGAAACATGCATGCAATAAAGCAATGCAGCGTGTTTCTTATGGCAAAACATATACACAAGCAAACAAACAAACAAACCGAACCAACAAACACCTCTTCAGATTGTTTGAGAAGAATCAACACTCAAACAGTGAGGGAAGCTTTTTGTTTGCTTCTCGCAATTTGACTGGTTATATTTATACTTCCTGACAATCGAGGAAATCGAGAAGTAGGATGGAAATAACTTTTATGGTTGGAATGTGGAATTTTCATTTTAGGCTTACCCTATATTGTGATTATAGGTTCGTGGAGATTCATTTGTTTATATATATATATGGATTATTTTCTCATCATCTTTATATATTTTCATATTCCTTCATATGTTTATATTTAGATATATTATATAACGAAGAATATTAATGATAAAATTCAACCAAAAATATCAGTTTTCGAAAATTCAACAAATTTTGAGAACCATTCACAATTTATTGGATTACTAAAATAATTGAAAGTCACAGATTAAATTTGATAGATCCAAAATGAGACTTTCAAATATAAGAATTTCTAGAATTTGGATAGAACCATTTTCTTGGAGCATTATCTATAAAGTATATGAGTGATTTATAATGAGAAAGAAGTGCCGAGTGTTTTTTTTCATTCCTTCATTCATTTTCTCTTGTTGAGTGTATCCGTTCTCACAAACAAATTTGTGGAAAACGACATAGAACAAATTTATTGATACACAATATCTCAAATATGACATGATATTGTTACAGATATTCCAAATAACATAATTTTTCATTTTTGTCAACATTGGAAATATCACCTGAATTCGTTATATTACAATGAAGGCTCCACAATCGAATATATAATATGAACGAAATTTGTGGAATTAAAACTCAAATCCTGATCAAAAACTCTCCATCAATCTTGGATATAAATATTCGAAGAACTTTGAAGATTAATTTTCAAGTGATTTCATTCCATTCAATCATCAGTTCAAATTGATCATTGCAAAGGATTATGCAAACAATATAAATATATATATATATATATATATATATATATATATATATATATATATATATATATATATTTATATATAGATAATATGGTTATTATATAGGATATTGTTTGAAAACAATATATATATATATATATATATATATATATATTTATATATATATATAATATATTGGATATATATAATTATGATTCACTCGCACTTGCGCAAATTCAGATATATTCCATGATACATAGTATCGCAACATGTCTTGGGAAAGATTTACAAGTTCAAAATTTCCAACGAAAGTTTCAAACGATCCCATCTTTCATCCTCAGCCTGAATTGGGTAACAATGATTCTGTATCAAGTTTCGATGTTATTAAAAAAAAAAAAAAAAATCAATCCATCGTGTCGGAAGAGAGTCAGTACTGACCTAATTGTAGAGAGCCAAAACCACTGTATCGACTGAATGACACAAGAATAATCTGTGACACCGGCGGGAATCGAACCCTGAACTCTCGCCGCAATTGGCACCCTGAATAACGTCCTGGGCCTAGCTAGCTCTGAAGGAAAAGGACTTGTATTGGTTATTGTTCGTTGAGCCCGGTTCACAATTGAAATAGTGATGCGTCATTAGGGAGTATATATAGTGATGGTGTTAGTGACATAGGTGAGCCATAATATATAGTCTCTCATTACAACTGTGAGTTTTCTTCAATGTTTTTCTTAACGACGTACTATAATGATAACCAAGATCTATTGGCGTCGAATGAATGATTAATGAGATGATGGGATGATGAGATGAGGGTTTCTTAGGTATTGGGAAGGATGGTGAGAGGGAAACGGTAGAGCCTATATTGTAGAAATCATCCCAGCATTAACTTAGACTACAGAGAAAAATCACGAAAAATACCTGTAGAGATGGACGGTGGTGGGGATCGAACCAGTTCCGGTATGCTCCTTCACCTCCCGGATCACAAGAACTAAGTGCGTTAACCACTGAGTTACACGTGCCGGTAACTGTGAGTTCGCCATAGTTCACCGGAAGAACCGGCTCACCGCCATCCTGAATCATTATATTCCCTCAAAAATTCGCGTTTCAGTGGCAGTGGCAACAACTGTCAGAAGGCATCTTGACATTTATTTCTAGCGAGTGTCTTATTTGACTCACATGGAACAATAAAATATCCAAACTACATAAACGGTGGCCACCTGACTACAATATAGTGACATCATCTGATTGGTCAGAATTTGGTTCGTCATTGGGGTTATGAGAAATTACTCATAAAGAGATGAATGTATCCATTAATATATTCACTATATCACAATTTCTTATTGTAAATGGTTGAATGAGAAAGCCATAATCTTTTTCGCTTATACACTATGAAAATATCACTACAATAATCACTAATCAATATTTCAAATTATTGTGAGCTTCACACGACCTTAAAAATGAAGCTTGATTCACAATGCAAACTAATGATTGGTGACTAATAGTAAATAATGAAATTAAGAAACTGAGCATTCACATACACTTGGAATAAGAATTGATTTTGACGGAAATGAGGTACTTTTCATGAGTCGTTGCTGTCTTAAGATGACGGATTTAAATTGTAATCTACATATTGGAAGGCTGTGAACGAACGTTTCATCGAGTGGGAGAGCTTCCTATTGCATTGACTTCCTGTCTTTTTGAATTCACAACTTCTCATTGGTCAGACTGATGAATAAAACTAATGATTAATACTGAAGTTGAAAGTTGATTGATTTTCAAGGTCAGTCACTAATATTATTCACAATGTGAACGTCAACAATAACTCCGTATCTGCCAACTTTAGTCAATCATCAATCACTAATCATCAGTTCACATTGTGAATCCAGCTTGATGTAACAATGTTGCAATGTGGCAATTCGTAACATAATGACAGAGCCGCGGTATCTTAGATAACAATAGTTTGTAGCTTTCCTTAGTCTAGCTGTATCAATTTGATGAGCGAAGCGAAGAATACATATTTACCGTACTTGAGAAACGAATATGTTATTCTTTCGTTTGCGCTCCACGAGTCAAATGAGAGATATATCTTCGATGCAAATTGGCATATCCATATTCATGAATATACATATATATATATATATATATATATATATATATATATATATATATATATATATATATATATTATATATATATATATATTT
>OZ023326.1:79542330-79562330 GCA_964007535.1 Brachyptera risi
TTAGTAGCTCGATTTCAATATAAATGGAACTGATACAATCTCTCAACATTCGCAAATAAAATGACACCTCACTTGTCTCGATGCATGATAATATACTGTACCACCTTTCATATACTATATTTTTTTATATTGGATTTTAACGACGCACTGTAATGATTACTGAGATCTATTGGCGTCGGATGAATGATTAATAAGATGATGGGATGGTGAGATGAAGGTTTTATGGGTATTGAGATGGATAGTGGGAAGGAAGCGGTCGTGGGATATATTGTGGGAACCATCCTGGCATTAGCCTACACTACAGAGGGAAACCACGAAAATATCGTGTAAAGCGGGGATCAAACCGTTTCCGATATGCCCACTGCATGCCTCCCGGGTCACATGAAGCAAGTGCGTTAACCACTACGTTGCATACTGTAACATACTGTATAAATTAATGCTACAGTAACCTCAAATATTTTTACTTTTATTCATTTTCTTCGGTAATATTCTCAATTTCTATCAGTTCAATTCTCTTAAGCATACTGTTATTATTAATCATTTCAATTTCAAATGTCTCATTCACTTTTTCACTCATCCAACTATATTTCATTAATGAATATGATAATATTGAAATTTGTATCCTTTATTGATCATTATCCTGTGAACTTTTTGATAAGCCAGGACGACAATATAGATAATTTATATATTCCTCAAAAAATTTGAGTTCCTCATCTCTTAATTCAGTACCTCACTCGCCATTTTTCTTCTTTCGTTTCGGATGCGGTGGAAAATAATGAGTGATTATTTTCAATCTATTCATTATCAATCGACGTGAATGATCACTCAGAGTGATTCCATAGCTTATTGAAAACAGATACAAGACGCTAAAATATCTCGAACATGCAAATTAACTGAATGAGCAAAATGAGAAAAATTTACGACTGAAGATAGACCCGACCAAGATATAACATCCAATCAAGTAGACTCATCAATATGTGGGGTTTCGATATCACTGATCTGCACCCTCACCTAATACATCTCGTACTAGTGTTAGCTAGCTCCAAGAGGCCAGAACTTTGATTGGTCAATATCTCCTAGGAGAGCTACCTGTCATGGCAACATGTCTGGTCTGTGCATTTCCATTGTTGTTAGCACACACAATCTCAGAGCTGCTCATGAGGTGGGCTACGAAATGTGATGAATTATTCAGTCCAAGAGACCGTGAATTTGTTTTCATGATATATTGTCATTGTTGGTAGCTTTTTTCTAGTAGACATTAACCAATGGGCGTCCTAGTCTCTTGGAGCCAGCTAGCACTAGTACGAAATTCATTAGGTAAGGGTTCAGGGTATATCTGAATGCGCACATGATATACACTATCAGACCGTCTGATAAGCCACACCCATCACTAGTGAACAATTGGAATTCTAATGAAATGCAATCCAAATTATTATAATACTTCATATAACAATGAATTCCAGGAGTTTTAATTCAAGTAATGACCATTAAATATAAGATACAATGGACGATATGAGTAGTTTTATGAACGAGAACGTCAAAAAGATCAAATCTAATAATAATTTCGAATCAAATTTTAAATTTGTAGTAATATATTTCCGGTGTTAAAATCAATTTTTTGTTTGAAAATATATGCATGGTGAAATTGTGACTACACATTCACTATCATATATATATCCAGTATAAATTGGCTTGTTTCACTGTAATAAGACCACCAACAAATAGTTAAATCATGGGAAATATCTGTACTCAATAATAATGTAGTAATCAATAACATGGAACGGTGACAAACCAAAGTGTGAGGTTTATGTAATTGATGAAAACGAAATCAAATTGTGAACAATATCGCCAAGCAATCAATCCCTCCATTTGTCAGCTTCAGCGACAAAAACGTATCGAACGGGCCGTTATAGCTGCACATCACAATACACGGTTATGGCGTTACCATATTATATGACACGGCATTACTGCGCCATTGAGAATCGCTATCCATAAAATATCAATTATAGCCAAACAATAGTTTAAATTAGGTTAGGGGATGGGGAGGGGGGTGAATATTTAACAACCCCTTTCTAGTTCTATTTCATCTCTTCCTCTGAGCATAGTATTTTAGGAACATCCTTCAATAAATATGGTTCTATCAGAGGGTGTATGAATTGTGGTGGCTGATACTAACTTGATTTTAAATCGATTCGAAACGTGTATTTCTTTATATTTCGTTTTGAATCATACTGAAAGAATTTAAGAGTGCGTAGAAGAACATTTATTTGAATATCAGCTTGTTGGTAATAACTTTCGAACGGTATGTAACATCAGAGTACACAGATGCTTTTAATACCTTCAGAATAGTATGAAATATAACTAGGAAAACGCGGGATGTGCGTTGTGAGATGAGCTTGGAAGTATGGATATCTAGAATGAAAAATATTCTGTCAGCTCATTCCACATTTACGGACCTTGGATTACTTCAACGTTCAAAAACCTTACTTGCAACTTGTTGATATTTATAGTGCTGCAACCTGTCGCATATAGGCCTACACTTTGCAGAACCAATTGATCCGAATATTCAATCAAATGTACATTTGTATTGCGTTTTCTTTGTTATTTCTCATCAGATTGTTGCAAAAATCTCTGAAAAGGTGTATAATAGTGTTGTTCATATTCGGTGAGAATTTTAGATCTTTTGAAGAATTCTTGTTTTTCAAGTATTTTCCATCCGTGTTATTCTTATGAGGATTTCTCAAATTTTCGAATTTTTTCCGTAAAAATCTCCCGTACGATTTTTATGAAAAACAATCCCAGCATATTTTGATATAATAGAAATATGTGGAAAAAGTTTCAATTCAATAGGTCATTTTTCCTGACCTGTATGCCGTGTACAAAATTCAAGAAAAAAAAACATGAAACAAAGCCCATTTTTTTCGGTATGTGAAATGAAATCTTCGCTACGCTCATCCAACTATATGAATCATGTCGCATAATCAACACGCTAATACGGCAGAAAGATACGTATTTCAGCTGTTTACGCGTGACAATTCGATAGGAATTCAATAGTTATAACTTATACTTTCTTTGAGTTTTCAAATGTATCTGTGTTTCCTTTTGGTATTTTGATATCTCATACCGTTCGAAAGTTATCACCAAAATACCGATCTTTTGCTGAATGACGACTGAAATAGAATGATTATTTGAGCCAATCAATGATATAGGTACGAATAAATCATTGGTGACCACTGGTATTACAAGTCATTCCACCAAACATCACTCAATAAACAAATTTACATTCACAAAAATTGGACCAGAAATATCTAGGTTTGTTGGAGTATCATTGAAATATCGTGCTATTCTCTCATCATATGTTCTAATTCAAGAAATGTAGACCCAAATATTCTAAAATTGATTTGAGATCAAATAAATTGGATGATTTATCCATTTCAAGTCGAAGATGAGTTCGATTTGAATTCAAATTACAATTCACAACGTACATGTGAAGTTCGGTTTGAATTCAAATGCATATTCACCATACACCTTGATTGGGCCTATGCAGCTGTGATATTGCTGATAGAAGTGTTTTATCCCGGATAAAAAATGGAATCGAATATTGATTCCAATTTTGATGATAAATGTGGATGGAGTCATACAATTGGGCCATTTATATACGAGACCTAGAATCAGCAATAATTGAATACAAAATTTAAGTCGAATTGCATGGCTTATCTGACTTTTATTAATGATAAATAACATCCATTTTACATGAAATTTGTTTTGGTTACTCGTGGAAAATTTATTTTTCATACACTCGATTGCTTGTTGTCAATGGATTACGAATTCATGAATACAAGTATACATTTGTATGAAATTATGATGGTTTATTTCAAGACTGGAAGAAGTAAAAACCGTTTTTCACCAAAATTTTAATTCTTCAGGTTTGCATTTGCATTTTGTCTCTGAATTCTGTCGAGTGTCACCCTTATGGATCATGAATTCACATAGAATATTCAAGAGAGAAGAATTTTCATATTGCCAATCCCATCTTTCTTTATTCATATTCATTCATATCATGGTCCTATTTATTTTTATTTTCTACTTTATGAAATGAGTGAAAAACAATTTTTGGGGGACAGTTTAAAATGAGTGATTCACTACAGAAATCATGTTGAACTGTCCGATTAACCGACCAATTGGGCCATCAAACAGTTCTTCCCAGACTGGAATGGTTATATCGATCATGAACTACTTATCAAATCCTCAGATATGTTCACCACTAATTGGTGAACAGTAATTTTGTGTCAAGGTTTCAAAGTTAATGATAAAAAGATATGCCACCAGAAATAATTAAATTATCAATTAAATTATTGATGTGATCTTGCTAATTTTATGAGTGCAGTGTGAACTATATATGAGCCATTTTTGCCAGGATAAGGAATATTGGATTTCACGTCATATTTTCAATGAAAAAACTATCACAACTTTGGAATGAATTTGATATTAGATTTCTCCTTGAACTAAACTTCACACTAATTCCATAATGAACAGAAGTAAAAACTAATTAATTCATGTTACTTTCTGATAGATAACTCAAAGTTTGAAAATTACTCAGCGTACAAGAAGAATATTCATCATAATATCGGATGTGGTTTTATTTAGTTAGTTTTGAAACTGATCAGTTCATATAGGATTCTAAAACCGAATAAAACAATTCAACTATTCCAATTCTGAATGGACATATATAGGGGCTACCAATTCCTTATTTCTTGAAAATTATATTCGAGTATTTTATTACGTGACGACTGGCTAGATTCTGAAAAGGAATTCTGAGAACTAATGAAGAAGACCGGGGTATCTATCTGTCTGTCTCTCTCTCTCTCTCTCTCTCTCTCTCTCTCTCTCTCTCTCTCTCTCTCTCTCTCTCTATATATATATATATATATATATATATATATATATATATATATATATATATATATATATATATATATATATATATATATATATATATATATATATATATATATATATATATATATATATAGCTATGTGCGCTTTCGAAGAAAAGGTCCCTTAACTAAGTAGAAAGGTTTTCGTGAGAGAGGAGTCTTTAGCATATTTAAATCAAGTTTGCAGTTTCCAAAATCACGTTTCCAGCTTAAGTATACGCGCTTGTTGTTAAATACGTAGCGAAGTACGTGAACAGGCGGAGAGACGTTGTTGGGGGGGGGGGGGGGGGGGCGGTGAACGTTATTTCAGACAATACCACCCTACTCAGTTGAGCTTATAGGTGACTTTATTGAGAGAATAAATGTATCCAGTTTATATATATGTATATATATATATATATATATATATATATATATATATATATATATATATATATATATATATATATATATATATATATATATATATATATATATATTATATCGTTTTTTGGAGGCTTCTTTCTTGGTCGATGGATATAGTACTTAATGATGATTTGGGAATAATACCAAGTATTCTGGTGAACGAAATATATATATTTTTACTCGCCAACGATATTCGGAAGGACTGTGCCTATCGTCGTCAGAGTTGGAACTGAATTAAAACTAATCAATTCAGTTCCAGCCCTGTCGATCATATTATAGATAGCTTGAAGCAGAAGAAAAAGTCCCCTTGCTACCTGGTCTGACCAGATGACCATGTCATGTTGCATGGGATTTAACAGGTATCGAACGACCGAGACAGACTTGTACTTTAACTCACTTTTTCAAGCCGTGCTATCCTATCGAAACGCGTTGGCGAATAGAATCACTCATATTTCATTCACCACAATACTTGATATCATTCCTGAATCATTGTGAATTACTCATATACACACACATATAAATATATAAATATATAAATATATATATATATATATATATATATATATATATATGTATATATATATATATATATATATATATATATATATATATATATATATATATATATATATATATATGTGTATATACATATATATATTCATATATATTCATATATATATATATATATATATATATATATATATATATATATATATATATATATATATATATATATATATATATATATATATATATATATATATATATATATATATATATATATATATATATATATACATATATATTCATATATATATATATATATATATATATATATATATATATATATATATATATATATATATATATAAACATATATGTATATATATATATATATATATATATATATATATATATTCATATATATATATATATATATATATATATATATATATATATATATATACACATGTATATATATTTATATATAAACATATGTATATATATATATATACATATATAGATATATATATATATATATATATAAATATATATTTATATATATATATATATATATATATATATATATATATATATATATATATATATGTAAACATATTTATATATATATATATATATATATATATATATATATATATATATATATATATATATATATATGGATATATATATATATATATATATATATATATATATATATATATATATATATATATATATATATATATATATCATTCATGACGACATATATCCTCCCATATGTATGACCTGTTTATTCTAATGTATCTCCAATTGAACAAAAATGACATTATTACATATCCTGAAGAAGCTTCAACTTGAATCAGAAAGTTGACCCGTCATATATATTTAGATATGAGTGGAGGTGAGATCATTGACACTCATTTTTACCACATGTATTACGTCTTCACTCTATTTCTCGAATTTTTTTCATCAACTATTTTCTGAATGATGCTCCAAACTTCAACAGACTCGCAAGCCTTTGTTCATTATATACAATTGACCATTGTAGATCGTCCGCCCTCGTGATATCACAAAATATAAAAAACAATCAAGTGGACAGTGAAACAGGAGTAAATAGGAAAATAACCAATCAAGGTATCTAAAATTTGTCCTGCTTCGTATAAGTCACGCCCATCTACAATGGTCAATTAGTTTCAAATCTGGATTTTGATATTGAATTCCATTTCTAATTTGGTTCCCGATGGTGGAGAATATTTCATTCATGGAACGTTTATTTTTCACGTCTCGATCATGCTATGGTGATCCATAAAGTGAGCGTAGCGAAGACTTCAAATCCACATACCGATAAAAATGGGCTTCGTTTTGAATTTTTTCATTTTTCATTCTGTACGCGGTCACTGTTAGGAAACAGTATCATCAATTCGAAACTTTTCCAGATTGGTGTCAAACCAGAATAGATTGTTATCAGCAGAATTTGTTCTACTCAATTATTTCAGAAACATTTCTAATCTTCGGAGGATTATTATAAGAATACCACTGTCTTGAATTATACATTTCTCAATTTCAGCCGTATGACATAAAATTGTCATACAACGTTTGTTTTGTTCTGGTATATTTTTATCAAGTTTTTAAAAATTCGGAAGAATGATTATCGAAAAAATACATTTGCATATTGAAAACGAATGACCAATATTGAGATTGAAGTTGATGAATGTAAATTCACAGATTGCTAGGCTATGAGTCAGAATGAAATCAAATGAATGTATGAATACAAAAAAGAAGGAAGGCTCAACAATTTGAAACCTCGAATTGTGTCTTAATACATCCTACATAAATATCTTGTTCATCTTACAACGTAGACACTGCGTTTGCTTGGTTGATGGAATAATTACATATGGAGTCGTGTCCTGTCGCAATCTAGCGCATGTTGAATTAGTTATTAACTTTATCCACGTTCGACCTCTCATATTCTTCAGCATACGCCAATTCAGCCCACAGTATGTGAAGTAATTTCAATTCGACATTATAGTGGTTCATAACATTGAATTGATGCTATGAAATGAGAAATTATCCATGATCAAGTCAATCAAATAAATTAAATAATTATCTAACTTATGAATGATTACGATGGGATTAACCTTGATTCGACTGCCATATATATATTTATTGGGTTCTAACGACGCACTGTAATGATCACTAAGCTCTATTGGCGTCGGATGAATGATTTATGAGATGATGGGATGATGAGATGAAGGTTTTATGGGTAATGGAAAGGATAGTGGGAAGGAAGCGGTCGTGGCCTATATTGTAGGAACCATCCCGGCATTAGACTAGACTACAGAGAGAAACCACGAAAAACCCCTGTAAAGATGGACGGTGGCGGGGATCGAACCAGGTCCGATATGTCCCTTCACCTCCCGGGTCACACGAAGCAAGTGCCGCTAACCACTCAGCTACTGTGCCGGTCTCGACCACCAGTTATCAGATGAGCGTAACAAACACTTTTAGTTCACTCACATTATAAAATCGAACTACGTTCTGGTTTATTATTTTCATTTTGTTGTTTTTTGGTGATTTTGTACGTGGCATACTGGTCAGGTAAAGTAATCAATTGACTCAAAATTTTCATGAACTTGAGTGTTATACCAGGATAGATTGGAATTATGTCCAAGCGAATTCGATGCGAATGAGGATGTATCGGAAAATCTTTGTAAGCTTGGGAAATGTCTATGAATGGCACTGGATAGAATATTCATTTTTTCAATCTGACATGTATTTTTCACAGGATGTTGATACTGTTTTGGTACATAATTTATTCTATTGATTCTGGAGAAATCGGAGTTAGTCTTTCATGAGAAAAAAAATGTTATATTTGTAAAATGATAAATTTTGTGTTCGATGATTCGCAATCGGGAATCTATATAGAGTGCAATATTACAAATTGATGAGAATGGAACTTCATGGATGAACGATTGAATTATTTGAGAGAAACTTCCAATAATTTGAAAATCAAGGTGTTTATATACAATTCGAGTACATTCTATTATGAATATATCGCTCATCCCACAATGCGTAAAGTGCGTTTTCCTATAGTAATAACTTCCAATGCCTCCTGAGCTCCCAAAGTTTGATGACAAGAATTTCATCAAAAGAGCTTGTTACTATGACAACTCAAATATTCCAGTCCCTTGTGTCACTAATAGATGACTCACGATCCGTGGGTTCACACATTTGGACGGTTAAATGGTACATATTTTTGACAATGGTAGGATAAGGTCCTAATGAGCCTGCATGAGACACCGCAAACTCACCCTCACAGCAAAATCCCTACCCACGCCGCAAGCCCACGCAACCCTCGATACATCTTGGTTCCACTATATCCAACACCGAAGGCGTACACGGAGCATTGTTCTCGAGATCTGTGAGAAGTGGGATGAAATTAAACTAGGAAAACGCCATATATGCGTTGTTATACGAGCGGATAGTGATAGTATATCGATATTTTTGCCAAACTTTTGCCTACATTCGCCAATTGGGTGACATTCAAGTTATAAATGGGTAAAAACTGCTTCGAGTGGTACCAGTTTAGCACATTTTATGTTTTTTCTTCAAAATGGCTGACCCGATCATGCTGAGAATTTCCAGAAATGTGTATCAGAATTGATACCAAATCCACACAAAATTTCCTTTTTTTTGAAAATACAAATATTTTCTTCTTTTCCCACCGTGTTGTTCTGATGGGTAATTTGAAATTTCTAGAATTCATAAAACAAAAAGTTACCACCCGATGATGCCACAAAACTATACAGATTTGAGTTAGATGAGAATCATGATGAAAAAAAGTTTGAAGTTGATAGCTGTAGCCGTTTGACCTGTGGAAAACCGAAAAAAAACATGTCAAAAAACAAAAGAAACATAATAACGAACACCAATTTTTTTCAGTATGTCGAATTGAATCCTCGCTCAAGCTCGTCTCATGAAGGTGATTTCACTGAAAATGGCTA
Organism: Brachyptera risi; assembly: GCA_964007535.1. NCBI lineage: Eukaryota > Metazoa > Arthropoda > Insecta > Plecoptera > Taeniopterygidae > Brachyptera > Brachyptera risi. The sequence goes on from OZ023326.1 coordinate 79,552,181, forward strand.
AATGACATTCCCGAATCCCTGTCTCGTCATCTCACTCCATTCCACATATCACTTGAAAATCTGATGATATATATTTGCCTGGTGAAATGTAGGAATGAGCGGTCAATTAATGCCCAGAAAATGTTGCAGTAACGCTGTTCGTGTTGAAAATTGGAACCAGGAAAAGTCACAAAATGAAGCGCACTCATTTTCAAAAGTTATTTTGAACAGTGATAGGCCTACTGATGGTGATACTGATTACATTGTTGATTGAACTTCTGTGACCAGTCGTCTCTCTCTCTCTCTCTCTCTCTCTCTGTCTCTCTCTCTCTCTCTCTCTCTATATATATATATATATATATATATATATATATATATATATATATATATATATATATATATATATATATGAATATATATATATATATATATATATATATATATATATATATATATATACATATAAATATATTTATATATATATATATATATATATATATATATATATATATATATATATATATATAATGTATATATACATATATATATATATATATATATATATATATATATATATATATATATATATATATATATATATATGTATGTATATATATATATATACATATGTATATATATATATATATATATATATATATATATATATATATATATATATATATATATATATATACATATAGGCCCATTCATAATTAACATCGAATTCAGAAATACAATGATTGTTTCCCGATTACGGCTGACGATGAATCAATAAGACCGTTTTGAATTGTCACCTCTTTGTTGTTTCAAGACTCCAAAGTAGACTTCCAACAGACATATGCTGAATATATGCCATACCTCTCAGTTAGAATACAAACTCAATATGCTATACATACATATTGGGATGAATGTTCGAATGTTACTGACCCGATATCATCTCGCTTGAAAAAACTGGCACCTCCACCAGTTAGAGTTTATTCGTGACCTCATTGAGTTGTTCGAATTTCAGATGTAAACTGATAATTTGGATAATACGATCAAAGTAATTAACATACCGTGATCATACATGTGTGGACAAATATCATGCGAGAGAGTTGGGTCTGATAATAATGAAGGCAGTGTTTTGAATATATTACGTGAACAATTAGATAAATCTCTATAGATTTGAATAAACCTGAGTGATACGAATATTGCGAGAGTTAGTTCTGTTAGAATGCATATATTATGGAGTAATTTTAAATTCTTGGAATCGTTGATGTGGATTTGAATTTCTAATATTCCACTGTTATTCAAGACTTGTTTCACCTATTACAGATTTGTTGCTTGGGCGATAATTTTTGGATTATCTTGTTATAAGCCTTTGCCATCAATTATATTTCTGTTACTGAATCAATTATCTCAATTGAGATACTTTCAACATCCGTAGAGGGCAATCTCATTCTTATCACACATCTGAAGTAAATCTTATTATCATTTCATTCAATCCTATTTTGTTTTTACATTTTTTCTATTCAATCAGTTCTCTTTTCATGTACTAATATGTCATATATCCAATCTATTTCTCTATATTATTATTTTTTTTCATATTGATTGCAGCTATCCTGTTTTATATTATAGTCAGGGACCAATGAAGGTTTTTTAAACCTCAATTATTATTGAAATTATGATGATCATTCTATGATATAATGTTCTTTGATACCTAATTCGATTGCATAGGCCTACAATTCTATGTCAGTAGATAACTCATTATTATTAATATATTTCATGTAATACTCCTGACCTGCCATAGATGGTGTATTTACCTGATTTTTGTATGTTCACGTTATTCAGAAATGTAACTATCAACTTGGAATAATGAATGAATGAAATCAAATCAAATCAATTGAACAGTGATTCTGAAATAGAGTATTAAAGATATAGAGATATTATAGAGATTCATAGATCAATCATTCATAAATGAGTGGAGCTGAAATTGACACTGATTCAAATTATCATGAATTTCGTGAATTTGTACATCTTATACGTTACGGAGATATTCCTATATGAATTACAATCACTGCTGATGAAAACAAATAATTCAGAATATCATCCCACATTTCTAGCCATTCTTGAACAATTGAGGAGACATAACAATCACATACTTGTATGCGAATCAGACCAGCTATTTTGAATGAAATGATTTGATAAATGTTTTGTGTCCATTACAAATACACAATGTAGTGATACCAACATATTGTATCATAATATAAAGATGTTGTCCCGACACCTCATACTAATAACATGGACGGCATTTGTGGTTTCTTGCGGCCAGTTCAGAGGTAAAGGTCCTGATAGCTTGTCGCGATTCAGCCGATTCCCTTGTGAACTAGATTTAGATAAGAGTGGCTGCGGTACCGGTGACATTGTATAGCATCGTAGTTTCATATAAAAGCGATAGTTGCGCTACGAGCAATCGGGACATTGGACTCATATTCTGACCCTGGAAATATTTCACTTTGAAAACGCGAGTCGGTACACTTCAATATTATGTTCGAGTAGGTTGGTATCACTACATCGTGACAAATGAATGGAAATAATAGGCTTGTGTCACGAAACAAATGACAAACAATAGTTATACCATAACAATACAGCGAGCTGGTGGACCACCAGATGTTATGATTGGTCAATTCCAACTGGTGCACATTGTTGTCTTCTTCTTGCAACAATTAGTGACAAATCATGCTGTCGAGATTCACGGCTTCCTAGACTTGATAGTTCGGTAATCAAATAAATGTATACGAGTCAAGATGTGTAGAGTTTCCGATCAGGATTGTACTTCATATCAATATTCCCTCATCTACAACGCATATATTGGCGTTTGTATATTCCAGACATTGCAACAATTTGTTCGTTGGTTGAGAATAACCGATAGCAGCACAATTCTGCATGATCTTAGCTCTTATATCAGCACGTCCAGATAAATCCCCAAGGAGTGTAGTGGTAGAAGGAAATGGGGATATAGTGAACTGGGTTTAAACTTGGGATCATTTCTAGTTTTACATGGAGTGACATTTGTTTCTTGTTCAGGGAGCCACATCGCTTATGATCGCGACTGCCACTTGAAATAACGTCTTCGGCCCATAACTAGAGCCGAATTACTATAGCACTTTGATTGGTGAAGTGCTACTGGTAGGGCTGAGTTATGTGGCAACAGTTGTTTTGTATGTCCATTCTTATTAAAACAAAATACTAGCAGTGCTCGTGAAGTGGGCTAAAAAATATGTCTAGATTTTCCCCACAGGCTTCGACGCAAATGCTTAAAAAAAGTACTAATTGGCTCATTCCAATTCTGGAGGAAGACTCCTTGGAGGTAGATATGTCTAGAGTATTCAGTTCCTAAAATTCCGGAACACATTTCAAGTACAAATCGTAAAAAAAAATGAATCCAAACCAACCTGAACTGACTATAACCTCAATTCAATTCGAACCAATTTTTATTCTCCACAATACATCATACATCATAACAATACATTACGATTACACAGGCAAATATAAAAACAAAATGAATGAATAGAGAGAAGCCCGCATAAGGGTGATGAGCCGTTGTGTTCGGGCCATCCTGAAATCAAGCTCTTGACGACATGGTTTCACAGAAAACAGAAATAAACAGAATACAAATTAGCCCCTTGGTAGACAAAAATGACCTGATGATACCAATTGATCAGAAAATTGAGATTCACATATGAAAAAAGTGACGATACAAAAAAACAAGAGAATGAGGAAATATGTATAAAAAAATCATTTTGGAATCATTCCTGACCTCGCAGAACGTGATGGCATTCCTGAGGAATACTGGGACGATATTGGACTCCTTCTTGGAGCAAAGGTTGGCTATTCCCATATTTCTCAAGACTTTTTTGAAATCATGTGATAAATCAAAATCATGCATTCAAGAAATAGTCTTCACAATCTTGAGAAAATCGTCACATATTCTTCAGCGTTTCTCAATCAACTTGATATATATATATATATATATATATATATTTATATATATATATATATATTTATATATATATATATATATATATATATATATATATATTATATAACGATATATTTCTTCAGATTTCTTTCTTTCAGTTTTCTTTTCAGTTGTACCAATTGGGTTAGTGATTTTATGACCATGATTTTATAACTCATTTTCACTTTCGGCAATTATAATTCCTCATTCATAGTAAGCTGGACCTTCATGGTCATTATCGTGAAAATGAGCAGCCACCAGCCATCATTAATAAATTATTTTCTCTCTCATTAAACCATTACCAATCAACCATTAACCATTAACCATTAACTATTAATCACTAATCATTGACCATAACCATTAACCACACAAACATCCTACAATGATTGAATTTGAACTGAAACCATTCTAAGTCCTATACTTCGTATGTCATATGTACGTTTGACTGTTTTCAGGTGTGGAGTGACTATCAGCTGCAGTGGGATGAGGCCGACTACGGTGGTATAGGAGTCCTACGTTTACCGCCTGACAAAGTCTGGAAACCTGATATCGTTTTGTTCAATAAGTAAGTAGACACCTGGCAATATATTATTAAATTCGATTTCATGCCGTACATAACAACCGTTGAAAGCGAGTCAAAACCTATAAAAAAGAGAACGATACTGGAAAAAAGAAGAGATAGGAAACGGAGATATTGCGAACTGATAATCCTCTTGGATTTGTTCAGACAAAGGGTTTATATCTCTTGTCTGTTTTGTGAAAATTATAATTGTGTTCAGAGAATTTGAATTAAAATGTGGATTTCGTTTTTCGTACTTTTTCTTCACTGGACGAAAGGATGAATTTAGTACTGGAATAGATTGTGTATTAAATCGACCAAAACACTATTTTGGAATGATGTATCGAAGTGAAATGATTGGTTGGAAGAAAGAAAAATATCTGGCGATTAATTGAAATTATCCCCCCCCCCCAAAATTGATTCATACAAAATGTGATTTGAGTTCATATCAATTTTGATCAGTATTGATATTGATTGACATCAGTGTCAATCAATATCTGAACATAATAATATAAATAATAATAATATTCATTTATGTTGATTGATATATGTAGACATGATATTGCTATCGTCAAGATGAGGTACAAAAATGAGTAATATTGTGAAATCCATAAAAAAATCACTGTAGAGACTACTGAAAAAATGCAAAAAATACTGAAACATGTACACACAATATAAAATGAGTTGAGACTACTGAAAAAATGCCAAATATACTAAAAACATGTACACACAATATAAAATAAGTTGAATACAAGAGACAAATGATGAAAAAAGAGTCACACATTAACCAATTTTTCCTTCCATTGAATACTCACTAGGAAAACCCTATATACGCGTTGTTGGACGAGTGGAGGGTAATAGTATGTCGACTTCATCGCCAAAATTTTGCCCAAATTTGCCAATTGGGTAACATTTTAGTTACAAATGGGTAAAAACGGCTTCGAGTGGTACCAATTTAGCACATTTCATGTTTTTTCTTCAAAATGGCTGACCCGATCAGGCTGAGAATTCTCAGAAATGTGTATCAAGATGTTATTCAACTTCTCACACAATTTCAATTTTTTTGAAAATAAAAATGTGTAAATTTTTTTCCGCCGTGTTATTCAAAGAGTATTTTTGAAATTTCTTAAATTCATAAAAATAAAAGTTACCACCCGATAATGCCACAAAACAACACAGATCTGAGCTAGATAAGGAACCATGATGAAAAAAAGTTTGAAGTTGATAGCTGTAGCCGTTTGACCTGTGGAGAACCGACAAAAAAACATAAAAAAAAAAAAACATAAAAACGAACACCAATTTTTTTCAGTATGTCAAATTGAATCCTCGCTAAAGCTCGTCTAATTAATTGAACAAAAACATTCGTCAGATAAATAAGACTTGAAAACGTGCTTGAAAAATTTGGTATCACCGTTGGCAGCCTCTTTGATGAGAGCAGGAAGGTTATTGAACATCTGTATGCCTGCAAAGATAGGACCCTCTTCATACATTTCGAGTCCATTTGTTTTGATTCTGAACATTTTTCCATTTCTAGTTCCATGTGGGTGATCATATTTAAATTCATTGATGTCGTTTAGATACAAATTATTTTCCACCACATTACATATGTTTACACTATATATCTATGAATATCTGAACAATATTTCTCGTCTTGTTCTAATTCTTGGGTAAACTTTTTTAATCTGATTTCTTGATGAAGTAAGAAATAGTCAATCAAAAATTCTGAGAGCTATTCTGTTTTATTATGTGTTTGATCAGAATGTCGAAAAATCATTGTTCTAATCGAATCAATTCGGAAATTCTAATGTGGAATCTGATCAATTTTATTCACAGCTCGAATTGAAACAGAAATCTGGCCACACATCCAATTCTAGATTCAAGATTAGTGTATACTCACTTGTCATGGTCGAAAAAATTAGAATGATGTTGATCCTCATGTGGTGATAATAGTGAGGCGTCTTAGCAAAAGTAATCATAATTGTGATATTCATTGATGAAGATTTCACAGAAACTTCTTACGAAAATACTGAATATTTCCGGTTATTTCGTGCTATATACTACTTAAAAAAAAAAAAACTCTCCATTAAGGTCGTTCAAAAATGCCGACACACCACGAATAAATTGTCTCCAGTTGTGATGAACGCTTCGAACCATTATATTAACTTATATCATCTTCCGCCAACTCCACTCCCGTATATCTAAAGAGCTTACTGATGCAGCTTTTCCTCATAAAAAAAACACACACCCATAGTACATTTTTCATACCGGAAAGCGTACAAACATTTCTCCTATTACTTCCAATTTTCTCTCTTCACCCCTCGAAAGAAGGTGACCCTCCCTCGCTGTCCTGGTCCAGCCATCAAAGAAAACTAAAGTACTAGTGGAGTAAGTAGGATCTAGCATGAAATGAAAAGACGCGGACCTCGAGCGATATAATCCGGGCCTCCGGGGGAACCGATACTCTTGAAAGACAGCTATTGATGGGAGTACCATAATATAACAGCTGACCCGAAAGTGGCAGGAAATATAATTGACACCTCGTACATGACAGCCTTATATATGTGTGTGTGAGAGAGACACTCACTCATATCGATAGAAAATAAAGAGAGTCGATTCGCATGTTATCGACGTAGATCAATCATCTATGTATTTGCTTTTAACGCCCTGGTAGCTTTTACTGGATTTTTTTCTTTCGTGGAGGTTTTCAATGAAAATATCAAAGAATGTACCATTTTGAACAGCGAGATATTCTGGCGAAATATACCGTTGTGCTGCATCCAAATTGAGAACGACAAGATCACAATTTGATATACATGTGAAAATACCAAATCTCAAAACATTTTATTGGAATTAATCGTTTTGAGAAAATGTAATTTTTTTATCATTAGATATGAGCGTAGCGAAGATTCCATCCCACTCCTATAGAGCTGTTTCTGTGTTTTTTTCTCTTGTTTCTTTGTAAGCACTGAACAGGTCACATGGGTGGACTGATCAACATGAAACTTATTTTGTACCGGCCAACTTCTACAACTTAGAATTGTATAGTCTTTGGAATGAATCGATTGAATCTATTTTGAGAAAATATCATGTCAAAGTTTTTAAAAACCCCATAAGATTTGGCTGAGTAAGAAAATTTGAAAAAATGAAACCTCTACGAAAAATAATAAAATTTTCTCTGATTGTTCAAACATGAATGATACACATAACCACCATTTTGTAAGCAATTCGAACCAGCCGTTTCGAAGTAAAAATTCAAATAACTGTTTTCATTCATATCAAATATATGGAAATGAGCCAAGATTCACTGCTTCCTAGATTCGATATTTGCCCAAGAATTACCTATTCTGTATATTTGTCAATGTGTGTAGAATACCAGAGTCGATAAAGTAGCAAATGTAGGACTGTTATTATACCTTATTCAGATATATCGCTCATCTTACAACGCATATTTCGCGTTTATCTAGTACTAAGCCATGATTAAAATGAAAAATACATGGGAGAAATAATAATAACGACAATGATGACAAATAATTCCTAGCTGAGTTCACAATCGATTCGTACGAGTTTAATCATCGGATTAAACATCCAATCATATCTTTCATCCATTGCCTTATTTGAAGAACAATGATTTTGTATCAGGTTTCGATGTTATAAGAACTGACTTTCTATAACTGGCAATTATTGATTGCTCTTCTTATGCAACTAATTTGATATCAATTTTGAAAAATTTTAATTGAAGGTTAACGCAAATTGAAAAAAATGCTTTTCCTCAAAATTCCATAGTGGTTATTGGAGCATGTAACAAAAATATTGATATGATTGAACAATCAGTTTTCCAAGAAATGGTACATAAAGATAATTACAGCTGTATATTGTTGTTGTTGTTGTTTGAAGTTGTACAATTCAACAATGGTGGTTTAAAAAAAAAAACTGTAAGTTGCCAAATATTTTTTCAGACGTATCTCAAGTTTGATGTTTGAAAAATGATAACTGTAAGAGTTATGAATTTTTGAGTAGACATCGGTTGAAATCATTAAAAATGGGTTAACGCCCCCTAATCCACCACCCACCTGACTGATACACCCGTTGTTAATTACAATCGTTCACGATAAAATTGTTTCAATCTATTCATCATCTTTGAGTTGCTCTCGTGATATCTTCAATTCATGTACACAAATAAAACTTGATAGTTTTTCATATCCAAAGAACATCTCATTCCATAACTGGAAACTTGGAAATAATATATTCTATTCGTGAGCTTGAATTCCTTGGAAATTTGAATTCATTGTGAGAAAATATTTGGTCCGTTTTTCGGCCCCGGTTTATTTCACGGGGGTTATCAAATTTTCGGAATTCTTCTCAGAAGTGATTCGACTGTTTGAACATGAAACTATATAGCATCTGGATAGATGATTGCTTGTGTGTACACCGAGACCAGTGGTCGAGTGGTAACACACTGAATCGTCATTCAGGAGACTGGTGCTCGATTCCCGCCATGGTCGACCATCCTGACAGAGGTTATTCTAGGTTTCCCTCTGAGCTTCGGGTCAATACTAGGATGGTTCCTTAAGAACAGGCCACGACCGACTCCTTCCCACCATCCAAAAACACCTGATAAAATAAACTTACATCTCATCATCCCATCATTCCATTAATCATTCGGCAACGCCAATAAATTGGAATCATCCGTAGAGTGCAACGTTAAACCCAATATGAATGAATTAACATATGAATACGTCAAGTTTTATAGCAAAAAATAATTTTGTTCGACTTGTGGAGCACGAATTGAAATATAAGTTGAGTCTTGGCTACGCTCATCCATAAATAACAATGACCACAGGTCATTTCACCAGGTCGAATGTCACCAATTCACCAGGTCGCGACAACAGGGCCAACTGGAATCAACAACCAATCGAACATGGTTGACCTAATTTGTGGGTCATATGACGATTGTTATCCTTCTTTTTAATCAAAATAGTGATGATTGGTGAGTTATTCTCGGAATATGAATGCGGTGTGCACTGCTACATCACGCATAAGAATCTTTCTTACACCGACCAATTTGTATTATACGCTCATTCAGAACCAATAGCAATTGTCACCTTCTATTTGCTTCTCAGTGAGATAAGGTGAAGGTGGTGAGATGTTTTTGTATTCAATTATCTCCGTAATAGACCGAGCATGACTTATTTTTTTGAATACCAAATTATCTATCGACTAGGAAAACGCGTTATGTGTTTCCGCGTTGATGAATAAGCTGGAACAATATATCAACATATCTTCAGATTGGTATATATATATATATATATATATATATATATATATATATATATATATATATATATATATATATATATATATATATATATATATATATATATATATAATTCACCTTGAGATCCAAACAATTACATCACTGTCCTCCTATTTCTCAATTGATTCCTATGATAATGAAGAAGGCTTTGTTTTGAACGTTTTCGATTGAATGGTGATACCTGTTGCTTGGATTTAATCGGTATTTTGATAGCTTTGAGTGATTTACAAAAATCAGGTTATATATTTGTTAACATCGAAACGACCGATCCGACTCGACTGAAAGTTCGGAATAATGT
>OZ023326.1:79567330-79653967 GCA_964007535.1 Brachyptera risi
AAATAGTTCATTTGTACAGTGCTACATCTTGTCGAATAGTCCACGCAAACTAATTGAGTTGAAAGAATCAAATAAATGTTATAATCGTCTTAGAAACTCATTCTGAATTGTGAAATGTTTATCAGTAGAGTCCACGGTAATAAACCTCACGTAAAGAGGATTTTTAGAAGTTTACATTCAATAAGCTGCTCGAAATGAATGTTATTACATTCGTTCGAAGATAATATAAATGAGGATTACCGGATGATTTACTTGGTCTCGACTGAAATTGACGCGGAGATAAAAGCCAGTTCTTTTCTCTTCCAGGATAACCTATATAACATTGATTATAAATTACTCTCAGAATGAGATAGATCGTTGTGGTTAATTGAACGCTGTCAAGTAGAGTATCTTGTGAATGTTGTTGAATGAAACGAAAGATCGATTGAATACGTTTGGTTTGTTACAGATTCGAGAAGACTGGAAATACGTTGCCATGGTGATTGACAGGCTACAGCTGTACATCTTCTTCCTAGTGACGACGGCTGGGACTATAGGGATCCTCATGGACGCTCCACATATATTCGAATACGTGGATCAGGACAGAATTATAGAAATATACCGCGGGAAATGAGGTCCTTACGTCATTAGGCCAGTCCGAGTTGTTAAAATTGTTTACCTTCTCTTATATAATCCTTATACAAAAAAAAAAAGGAATTTTAGAGAATGAGCGAGAGAAATAGTAAAATGGTTATTTTTGGTGCGATGATGCAGCATTGTATATAGTGATAACCCGTTGTTAACAGTGATACCAAATCAAGAACAAAATCACTGATCATCTTTACTAATAATTATTGTTAGTGTGGCGAAACACAAAAAAAAAAAAAATAATCAACGAACTTTGATGGAAGCAATCCAATTCTTGTTTTTCATTGCTGTAAATTTTGATCCAGTGGCAATACGGATTCGATCGGAAAATACAGGCCTATTACGGTTTATTCGGTCCTAGATCAATATAACTATTCAAAGCAAAATAATAAGTTGTTTTGTTTTTAAAACGAATATATTTCCAATTTCAATCGTAGCAAGATATTATGACATGCGTGAGTGTTCAAAATGGTGCGCACCCTGAAGAGATATAATAACAAAATCGGCGCCTAAACAAAACCAAACTAAAGCGTAATAATCTGAGATAAATAATAAAGTGCTCAAGAATAACATTGTTTACTATAAATCTGAATATTATTATAAAAGAAAGAGAAACGTATGCACGCAGTATGTTGATTGCCTTCTTCTTTCACAAGCAAGAGAGAGCAAGCATCATTATTTCATTCTGACTATATTACGATTATTCGTTTTCATTTACTACACTCGATTATTACTCATCAATGAATGTTTACGTGTGTTAAAAGAATGAACAGAGAAAGGCAGCAAACGAAAGAGTGAGAATGAGAGGGAGAGTGAGATAGAGAAGGAGCGAGAGAGAGAGAGAAAGAGCGAACTAACATGAATTTTATTTCGTATGTCTTTGTAAGTGCACGTCTAGATCAAATAATAATACTAATAATACTAATATACTAGAGAAACACCGTACGTAATGTGGATAGTAGGCGGAGAAAATAGTTGCTTTATTATTCTCCATAACATTGTATTAATTGCAACAATACCAACCTTCCAAATATTGTACTGTACAAAGCTAGACGGGAGGGAATTACACTGTTGCCAGCAAGATCTTGAGAACACACCTGATACCACGTGCTCACATTAAAAGCTCTGAATTATTATACATCCAAACAAGAACAACAACAAATTGATGATGGATTGAATTGTAATTTTTTCTATACACAATGTGTATATGTATTATATTATATAATATTATCGTTTTTCATTTCACGAAGGCAATTTTTCTTCGTTGATTTTTTTCTCAATACAGAATTGATGAAACGAAAGATTTTCAAATATATTATTTTTCCTTCCATATATATATATATATATATATATATATATATATATATATATATATATATATATATATATATATATATCTATATATATATATATATATATATATATATATATATATATATATATATATATATATATATATATATATATATATATATATACATACATATATATAGTTATATTATTATATTATATGAGTGATAGTTTATAAATTATATTAGAGTTGTTCGGAGTACTAGGGTGGGGCATACATTAAATTAAACAAACTGTTTCTATACAATGAACGTAGCCTATCTTATATCAGGTGTACACACTCTGTCTCGACATGCTTTCTCCCTCTTTGTCTTGGCACACCTTCGTAGTGAGTTGCGGACCATCATTTCCCTACTGATTTCATCTTCACATATACTTAACAATATTAGACAAACGAAACCGAAGAAACTATCACCACTTTTAACAATTATTCAACTTATTTGCTCTAGTGAATTTGTCTTCGTTTTCTTGAAAAAAAAATCTTCATACTTCTTATTTTCTCTCATATTAAACAAAAGTCTAGATGCGTTTACCTACCCTATACAAGCTCAAAATGGAAGACTCATCTTCAAGTAATTTAATTTGACTAAAGAAAAACGAACAAAAAATCGGTGCATTAAATCTCCATCCGTCTCAATTCACAATAGATTTGTTTAAATTAAGTCTGCACAGGCCGAAGTAAAATAGAAAATAATAACGCGTTTCCTCAAAGTGGATCGAGCGGGAAAATTGATACTATATATACCCACTGACAATCGAGCGTGTAATCTGTTATACGCCTGTGTCATAGAAGCGTCAGATCGTCTCTTATTTAGAATGATTGAAATATTTGTCCCTTGTGTGTGTTAATGACAAGTATACTGTCGAGTCACTTTTGATCAAGTGACTTGCAAACTACTGTTCCATTATCCTTTGTGATTCCTCTTGTTGCTATGGTTGCTGACGTTGCAGAAAAAAATTGCAACAATTGTCTGTAATTAATAATTAATAACTAGACCGTGTTTCACTGTGAACCCGTTCTGATTGAAGTCGCGCTATATCAGAATTATTATATTATTAATAAATAAAATGAAATATTTGCACCATTGATATAGTCTAGCTAAAAGAAGAAAAAAAAACACGCCCCAGAATAAACATGTCTACCTCCCGTCGTTCAACAAAAAAAAAAAGAGAATATTCAATTTTGTTTTCTAAATGGTAAACGTGTCGTGTAAGAACTGTCATATTATTTGAAAAAAAAAATCATTGAATTTTAAGTAATTTATATAGAAAGTTTTATAGTTAGTTTGGTAAAAACTACCCTGTAAAAATAGGAGTCAGCAATCAATTTTAAAATGATAACTGTCTGTTGAAAACCCCCAGCCTATATAATATACTATTAGATAGTAGAATAGGTTGTTCTAAGTCTACGGTAATTTGCGTGTGAAAGCTTAACTACATTATTTGTTGTGAATATTAAAACTTTAAATATTTATTAATCGTCAAGAACCATTCGTTATATACAAAATAAAAGTCAACATTTTTAATGTTAAATGAAGTTGTTGTATTTGAGTTTAGCCTAAACCGTGAATTCTATTTATATAATCATAATAGCCTAATTATAATGCTCTAACCAAATGTTAATGTTTTTTTCCCACACTCAATAACCAAGATCGGCTGAATTTTGACAAAACTGAAAAGCTGATACTATGATTTCAAGCATATAACCATGGTGGAACATAATAAATTATTTTCCTAGTGTTTGAATTTTGTCACTGCCTAGTCTTCCCATTCAATGAAAAAAAAACATAAAATTAAAATCTACCATGATTAATTTTCCATCGAGGTGTTATGAGATGAAACATAAATCACAAATAAAATAATAAACTTGTACATTTAAATCATAATATTATTATTTATCCGATAAACACATTTCCTACATTTTCGGTCAAGTGAGTGAATAATAATAGTGTGGGCTGTACATTGAAGATGTGAACTAGTACGCAAATAACTAGTGCACAATAATCATTTAAAAATAATTATGATAATAATATCGATCATAACATGCCAATACTAATAATATTATGCTTTCTCCTTTTCCTTCTTCCTAATGCACTCCATGGCTTATAAAAATATGTGCCACCAGAAAATAGAATCATTTGAGAGTAAAGAATATGTGGGTCTAATAGAGTTGCCCGTAAACGCAAAGTATGAGAATAGCCTTCCATTGAGACTAGTAGGACTATTTAAAAACTTAATTTCAGGTAATAACCTATCGAATAATGAGAATTATAATGTAATATGTACAAAAAGCATAACAATAACGCAACATTAAATTGCAAATACTTTTTTAAATAAGGCCTACTATTTCTTTATGACTTTTGACTTTACAGACTTTACATAAACTAGGTTATATTTATTATTAAAAGACAAAAAATAAAGAGTAGATACATATATTAATATTGAACCAATGAGTATGATGGCGATGAAGATTCAGCTGTTCCTGATGGAATATCTTCAATTAGCCGGATAAAGAGCGAGAATAAATGTATCAGGTAAGTGTCAAATATTAATTATTACCACATTCGATATGATTTCATGAACACAATTTAATTATAATCTCTGATACAATATCTTTCATGAGAATATGATTTTTTATATGAGTGAGTATAGTGATCAGGGTTTCAATGAAAATTCAAGAAATATTTATTTATTGGTCTATGCCATCTCGAAAATGATGGAAATAATTAATTCCTGGAAGTTTCAAGTACACATATTGTTCAATTGATAGTAATTCTGAATCATTTTATTATGATGAATTTATTTTATTTTCCGGCAGACATAGATAGAGGAAAATGAACGAATTTGTTACTGATTACAAAGTTTCGGAAGTCAACCTATTTTTCATCCAATACCCCCACCTAAGGATTACTTATTTGGGACTAGAATGAATATTTATCAGAATACAATACAGAATGTTGAGGAGAAACAATAGAACACAATATGATCGCAAATATTTGCAATGTCATGGTTGAGCGCATTTTACCATGAAGTGTGATTGTTTTACTAGTCAAACGCGAAATATGCGTTGTAAGATGAGCGAGATATCCGAATAAGGTATACAAGTCGTTGAAGTAGTTCTACCCTTGCTACTTTATCGACTCTGGTATTCTACACACCTTGAAAAGTGGTTAAAGTAGTTCTACTCTTGTCACTTTATTGACTCTGGTATTCTACACACCTTGACGTACAAAAAAATACTTAATTGTTGGTCAACTCTTGAATCTAGAAAGCAGTGAATTTCGGCAACTCTATTCTGCTTCCACTTCTATAATACATTTGATGAATGAAAACAGCTATTTTTTTTTCTTCTTCGAAATCGGCTGGTTCGAATTGCCCATAAAACGGTGATAATGTGTGTCATTCATGTATACACATTTACAGAAAATTTTATTCTTTTTGAAGAGATTTTATTTTTCACATTTTCTTGCCCAGCCTAATCTTATGAGAATTTTGAAAAATTTTGACGTGATATTCCTCAAAATCGGTCGAACCGATTCATTCCAAAAACTATACAGTTCTAATTTTTGAAAGTTGGCCCGTACAGAAAAAGTTTCATGTCAATCAGTCAAACCATACGACCTGCGTGGTGCTTGAAAAAAAAAAAAAAAAAAACACAGACAAAGCTCCATAAGAGTGGGATGGAGACCGCCACGCTCATCCAATCAGCTTACAATGCAGCACGAATTCAAGGTGTGAATCAAGATAACTTTGACTCGCCATTCGTGAGTGCAACTATATAAAATATATGACAAGGGTGGGACTAGAGCGATCAAAATTCTGTGAAGTGTTTTGCTAAACTCAATTAGTAATTGATATATGATAATATTAAAATGTTGAACTCAAATTCAGTATATCTGTATCTTATTCCAATAAACTTCTATTTCCATTCTTATATATTCATGAATAAATTCAAATACCAATTATTTTTGGTGATAGACTGCCTCGAAGTTTCGATCTCTCGGGCTTCCGATGGGTGTTGTCTATTATAAAATCTTTGGATAAAGATTTTGAAGATTTTGGGAAAATTTTGCCAGATGTCTCGAAAAATGTTGATAAAGTTCACAAATTTGTCAATTCACGAACGATTCATGATTCATTCATGATTTATGAGTGAGTAAAAAATGTCTCATTTTGAGAATTCATGTTGAGAACGAAACAAGCTGTGATTAACTGACCACGCTGTTGGTAACACCTTCCATGGTCTGAAGTATCAATTACCTCATCCCATATACATTGAATTAAAATATATTTTCCACAATATAGACCGAGTTTTTTTGGTCTTGCTTGTTTCTGATTCAGAACTTGTAAAATGAGGGAGCCACTTTTCTTGCACTTTACTTAGAACATTTTTGCATTTGAAAATTGCTTGTCAAGTTAACTTTTCAATAGATTTTAGATGCCTATTCCGTGCCTAATATCTTTCCACACATATGGATTCTTAATACATCGATAAGCTAACTTGACTAAAACTTTTTCATGTTGAATTGTGATTAAATAGCAAACGGGAGGTTGAATTTTATTTCAGTATTAAGTTCTAAAGGGAACATGTCACCGCTTTTTTCGGCTTTGTGTAGCATTGAGGGTAACCCATCTACAGGGTAACATTCTCAGTGTCAACATAACATATAAATGGTCGCAGTGACTTTCTGGATGAACATATTGTATAAAAACTGCTTCATACCATGTAGAGAAGTATCTTCTAAAATATTGTCGATCCATATTGAACAATCACAATACGTTAGGTTTTTTTTTTGTACGTAGCGGTTTGTAGTGAGGTGAAAATCGGAGGCAAAAATATCGAGTGATTATCATCATATTGAAATGCCCTGAAAATTTCAATTCTCTCGGATGAAATATGTTTGACACATTTTTTCCTCAGGATTATTGTTATCAGATTTTTGAAATCTTTAGGATGAGATTTCTCAGAAGTGGTGCATCAGATTGCGCCTCAAAACTATACAGTATCGAATAAAATAAGTACACTTGTGTACGTCAAGTTTCAAATGATTGTTTTTTCAACCTGTAGAGCGCGAAAAAAAGTTTTTTTTTCGACTGTAGTGAAATTGAGTCTTCGCTTTGCTAATCAAATCGGACTAATTTATTTTAATGTAGTACAGTAGGTAACCTGCGTGGTCACATAAATTACAATTGACATCAGAATTGGACAAATAGGATGATTATTTCAATGAAAACTATGAAAACGCGTTATGTATTTCCGCGTTGACGGATGAGCTGAAACAATATATCAACAGATCTTTGGATTGGTTATATATATATATATATATATATATATATATATATATATATATTTTTTTTTTTAAATTTTTTTTTTGAACTTGAGATCCAAACAATCACGTCACTGCCCTCGTATTTCCTAATTTATTTCTATGATAATGAAGAAGGCTTTGTTTCAAACGTTTTCAATTAAATGGTGATAGCTGATGCTTGGATTTGATTGGTATCCTAATAGCTTTGAGTGATTTAAAAAATCGGATCATATATTTTTTCAAAACAGAACGGCCGATCTGATACAACTGAGAGTTCGAAATAATGTGTATAATCATTATATTAAAATTCCATGAGAATTTGAATTTTCTTGAAAATAATATTTTTTACGGATTTTTCTCTCTGGGATTTTTTCTTATGGGATTTTTTAAGACTTTGAAATGAGTTTTCTTAGGAGTGGTTCAACCGATTCCGCCTCAAAACTAGACAGTATCGAATTGGGGAAGGACACTTTTGGATGTCAAGTTTCAACATATTTGAATTTCCGTTCAACCTGTGGAGCGCAAAAAAAAAGCACTTCTTTTTCGGGTATGGTGAAATTGAGTCTTCGCTTCGCCCATCCAATAGAACGACGAGGTTCAGACATATGCTCAGAAGCTCTTCCACCTAACCTTGAATCTTAAATACAAAGGGTAATTTAATGAAATGAACTATAATTTCACAAATGAAAAAAAAAATAACAGAAAAAGTTACGTATTGGGACTAAATTACATTGGGAGCTCTTTTTGAGCCATTGATCGAGACTGAGGATGAAGGTTTGAAGATCCCAATAATTTCGGCCAAATTAGTTGGCGAAAGATTAAAAATGAATAAATCGTTGAAAATAAGTGTAGTATAACTTCACTTTCCGTTTCCAAAATTCGCTACTGGTTGAAACAACATAATTGCATTTTTTCCCAATGAATACATATCTTTTCCCTGAAAACAAATCACATCTTTTTATTTTTGCAAATCATTTTATTCTTGCTTTTCAATACATACGTATATAGATGCAACACAAAAGAATGAACGGAATAATAGTGATAGTATAATATATAGTGATTGATAATTAATATTAGGATTTTCAATTAATATCATGATTTTTTATGATTTCTGTATGTTATATGTTCTTTTTTTTGTTAGATAAAAAAAAAAAAAAAGAAATGGTATCAAGTGTATGGAAATAATAAAGGTATTTTTATATAATTATTACTCATAAAAATTTTGCAATTATTCAAAATATTCCGAATGAGACTAGAAATTTGAGTATATAGATTAATCAATAATCGATTGTTGCATCGATTGTTCCGTTTGAACAGCGGACGATTAGACAAATGACGGCGTATGAACATTTTTGACGGTTTCGTAACTTCTGAATATGTTCTGTATCCGTGTTTTGTCTGACACTTCTTATGTCGCTCCGTTCGCAACTGACCATTAAATCACAAGCCCAAGCAATTCAAGTCATTCCGTTCCGTAGATACGGTTAACGCCTAACACCCCGCTGTAGGCTGTTGAAGTACTGTATGAACAGTGTAGTGTCTGCGCCGCGACACTTGGCTCCCGTCAAGCTACCGCCCGACTGGACAAAAATACATTATTTGTATTAAAACAGCTGATCTCAATAATAATCAGAAAAATGCTCATAATATTGATAGAATGACATGTGAAACGTTGCATTGAATTACCGTATAGGTTAATTGCAGTAGGCCAACTTTCGGGAAAATATGATGATACATCAGGAAGACTCCCATTGGTCATCACATTAATTAATATCGTGTCATTAAAAGATGTGGCTTATCTGAAAGATGACGGAATCATGATCATTTAAGTGAGATTTAGAATTACTGTTTCTCATATTCAGATTATAGGATTCCAAATATCTAATTTATTTCACAGATCAGACTTGATAAATCAACTCTTTGTTAAATGAACCACATTTTCTTGAGAGGCTACTTTACATCTCACAACTCATGAGTAGAACCTGCAGGAAACGAACAAAACAGGACAAAAGCGTCAATACAGGCCTTTAGCTTCCAACACATGGTGGGTAAACGGTTGGTCCTATCAGTCTAATTCTTTTAGCAATGAAACAAAAATGATTGAATCCGTGCCTCTACGTTACCCAAAAATCATATTCCTCCACTAATCTACTCTGAAAAAATCGTAAAAAAAATGAAAACAGGTAGAAACATGTTGATTTTTGACAATTATTTTGAAAGGGTTGAAAACATACCACGAACCTAAGCTCTTCGTACGAGCACGTATTGAATACTAGTGATTATCTAATCAGAAACTGTAAGTCAATACGATGATTGGTTTTCCGTTGCTAACTTGGACCCCGAACGTCTGCAATCAAGCCTGTAGGCAACATGTAAAGAGGCCTCTTTAGGTGAATGAGAAAAATTCTTCAGAAGCTCTCAAATTTTCACTGATATGAAATCAAATATATTAAACACATCTCAGAGAATTTTGCAACAATCAGAAGAGAAATAACGAATAAAACGCATTCAAAACGCATTTTCATATCAATTAATGCTATTGAGGTAAACCAATTGAATCCATATCAAAAAGTGTCTCCAATTGATTTGAAACGATTCAAATGAGTGATGAATAAACAGGAAAGCCGCATAATATTTGATTCTGATGAGTTGTTTGAACTTTCGAAAAGATACAAGGTCTGTAGATGTAGATAGAGCTCACGAATTATATTGCATTCTAGATTTCTATGCTTCTAAAGCCCAGTTCACAATTGAGATGGTGATCATGGAATATGGTATAGTGCTATAGTGAGATAGGTGGGTCACACAATGGACGTTTATTCCAACTCTGGGTTCGTCAGTAGTTCATTTCATACATTTGCATGTAATAAATACTAAAATACAGTGGGCCTACCTCAATAATACTGTGAATAATGGATAATAATGAATTCATAATGTATTTCAAACTGTATATTTCATATTTTATTATGAACTATTAGTTAATTACTATTTCATACATTTTTCGCCATAAACTGTAGTTATTTGACTTGGGTAGTAATGTTTCAATTTCAATTTCAATACTTTATTTGCCTACTCGATTTTCACATTCTAAAATAGTTCATGATAAAATATAAGGCACGTCAAAAACATAATAAAAACTAACATAATATAAAATGAAACTGAACTATATGTATGGGATTTACATGAGAAAAGAAAAGAACATTCATGTTAACTGATCGGTCAGAATTTTTCTGGTATAAGGAATGGTCATAAGGAATGGATTCATTTTATTTCTAATCGTATCACTATACAACATTTTCTCAACGGAAACACAGAAATGCCACCATTCATTTCGTTCAAACACTATATACCATTCCATATTCCATAATCACTTTTTCAATTGTGAACCAGTCTCGAGGTCTCATTAGGAAAATCCCGCCTTGCTCATGAGCTTCTTCTCTGACGATGATACCAACATACTTGATCATGACATAATGAATGTATTGTGCGTTCATAACATGGATGGTAATATCTCTGTGTGACGACAACTATATGTATCTATGTATTCCTCTGTATTTTGTTGTATTTACGTGTATTTCATTTTGATTCAGAAATTTGTTATATGTGAGAACGGCTCTGCCGAATTTCGCCAGCAATGAAGATCTTGATGAATAATAATATAAAGAAGGTTGTACCGACTCCCATAATAATAACATGGAAAGCATTTGTGATCTCTTGCGATCAGTTCAGAGGTCCTGATTGCATGTTGCGATTTATCGGATTCCGTTGTGAATTGTAGATAAGAGTGGTTACGGTAGGCCTACCGGTGGCATTTTTTGAAATCACAAAATCCTTTATTTTCGTGCAAAACGAATGCGACTGCTAACATTATAATTCTACTGAGCCGTGTTTAGCATTGTATAGTATTTCTCTTCTATATAGACCATTAAATTTTCGCCATTACCATACCATGATCCTTTGCGCGCGCATTATACTATCCGCCATTAATGAGGTGTAGATATTGTCAACAGACTGACGTTTGTTAACAATTTGCAAGCAATATGGCGGCGCCCATGAATGAGCGCGTCAGATCCCGTATAGTTTGATATTCGGCACAAAAAGTTGCAGTCATGCGCTCTATCGGCGACTACCGTAAATAGAGTTTGGAGGACAGAATTCTGCACGTGGCTATGTTACAACGTTGTTTGTGACTACTTTCTCGCCCCAAAAATGTGTTTCACGGCGAAATTGTTGCGTACCACAGGGTAATTCTGTGGTAGGAAAGAACCGCGAATGTTCCTTTTATTTATTCCCGAAACGCGGCAATTTATTTCAATTGTTGAAACATTTTAGGTTGATTGCAAATGATATGCCTATCTGTAACTTTTCAGATCAATTGCAAATAGCATAATTGTAATTAATTATTTGTCACCATCGATTTCAATTGATGATGAATTTTAGGTTTTAAAAGTGCTATACTATGTGCCTGTAACATTTAGCGTAATTGTAAATACTATTTTTGTAAATAACATTCGACTGTAAATAACATTTAATTGGAAATAATTATTTGACATTGTCCATAACAACTGATGATATTATGTTCTGGGTTGATTGCAAATAGGGCCTATCATACAAAAACTATGCAAAACTGTTTTGTATACTTCATTATCCAAAACAAAAACCGTATAATTAATAATTTACTCTTAAAGCATAACACATTTTTGATGTTTTCCTTGCAATTAATTTCCTTGGAGTGCTTATAGGTAGTCATACATAGACCTAGATTAGATAACAAGTAATGAAAATGTTAAGAAAAAATAAAAATCCCATACATTTTACCAATACCTACTGGACATTTTAAGCTTGGGTCAAATGGTGTTTTGAACTAATATCAATAAACGAATACAAATGTTACATGGGTAAATTAATTGGTTAATGTAGGCCCTAGGCTATAAAAGTTTTTGATAGGTTACTAAAGGAGTGAAATAATATAATAATCTAAATTCTCACACAACATTTACGTGGTAATTATAATTAATACCTAACTCACAACAATTGTTTAAACAAATGTGGTGGGGCATATTATTAAAATAATCCGATCTGAGTTTCAATAACATTTTCTCTACAAATGAAACATCCAAATCCACTTGAATAAGTTGGACAGATTTGTCAAAAGATGAATCTAAAACAATATCGCACGTATGAACGTTTAGCATGGCCATTCCAAGCTGCATTACAAGCAAAGTAGCCATAGTAAACACTACGGAGAGGTTACTCTGTCCTCCAAACTTCCGCCATGTTGGATTTTTGACAGCTGCCGCTAGCGCATTCTATAGGTACTTCTTGTGCCGAATAAAAGCGACAGTTGCGCCACAGGCAATCTGTGCCCTGGACTCAGCTAGATTCTGATCCCGGAATTATTTTACTTTCAAGACGAGATCGAGTCAGTACACCTCCTTCATAATTATTACGACGAAGTATGCTGGTATCACCACAGCGTGCTTATGTCATGGCCGCCTGAGCTCTCATTCTGTAACAACTTTGTGTAGTGGTCGAATCCATTTTGACTGGAGACGGGCCTGTATCGATCTGTCACCATTCTTTAGCAATTATTTTCCCATTTCGACTAGAAACCATTTCGACCGTGGTCGAAACGGATACTGCAATGTTTGCGCGCCAGCAACGGGATATTCATGGAATTATAAGTGTAATTAAAATATATTATCGTGAGTGTTGAGTGTATGAATGATGAGGAAAGTGAGAAAATATTGATAATAGATCAATAAAGACAATTCACTTGCCATGTTAGTTGCTCTTATATATTCTCCAAGATAAGTGACAAATACTTTTAGGTTATGCTATTTTTTTAACGTTTGAATTGACTAGTATGTTTTTATCACAGCCTTCTCTATTCAGATCTTTCTTTTCTTATAGAGTAATCATCTAAATGAAGAATATTGTTTTTAACCAGAATGTGTATTCAATCAAATCTAAATCTGAATAATTGATTCATCACTCATCATTTTCGGCAATTAAATTAACAAAATTTCAAGGCCCGCTTTTATAACAATCTTAGTTAGGGTGCTAATCCACTAACTATTAATTAAGGGAACGAAAATAACATATGTAACCAATGGTGATAAAAAGTTAATCCACTAACTATTGCTTAATCCAGTTTCGTAAAACCGGGCCTGAGTAAACCAGATGAAAGTGATGAAGAAAGCTGCGGTGGCTCAGTCGTTGCATGTGTTTCACTTGAATATAAGCGATATATCGCACTTTTTCCAACTCCTGTGTATTCGAATAAATGTCCGTTTCCATCGGTGCTATAGAATACCAATTTCGACCGCGGTCGAAACGGAATTAAAGCGATATCGAAATGATTTCGACCAGTCAAGTAACGGACAAAAGTTATAAAATATGAGTACTGTACTCAGGTGCTCAGTTTTCAGGTACTTTGCCGTTCTATGGTCTACTATTGAATGAATATTAGGGTTTTAAGGCGCATCGACAGCGAGGTCATTTAGCGCCTGAGTCTACTATTATATCTCGTCGATTATTAAAATAACCCAATTGGTTCACTCTGCTGATCATGTCAATATCTCTATAGCTTGAATAGCCCTGTCACGGAAATGTGAAAGCGAACTCGGAGATGTTTTTTCTCCATATTTTCCCCCCGGGCTGAACTATATTTCGAGGTTGTTCGAGCTTTTGAATTTATTTTGTTCATGAGTGGTTCAACTGATTGCGTCACAATTGACCAAAACTGGGCTAACGCAGAACATACGTTGTAAAATGAGCGCGTTATCTACATAGATAATCACAGTCGAAGAAGTAGTTTCAACCTTCTCTAGACACTGATATAATTGAGAACTTCACACAAACTCATCGTCACACACTCATTCACTCATATAAAATATACTTCAGTCGGTAAATATTGGATCTAGAAAGCAGTGAATCCCGCCAGCACAATAGGGTATTCTCAACTGACGTCACCCATTGTTGAAAGAGACAGACAACAATGTGCACCAGTTGGAATTGACCAATCAGAATGTTTGGTAGTCCACCAGTTCGCTGTATTGCTATAGTAACGGTTGTTTGTCGTTTGTTACGTGCTACCACCCTATAGAACATTTTCGAAAAGAATGAGACATCTAGCGGCGATCGTTTGAACTAGAACGGGATGTTATTACCTACGATCGAAAGTCCCATGCTGGCAATTCTATTTAGCACCAGTAATTCATATTATTGTGCGTTACAGTGAGCGTATTAACTTGTAATATGATGGTAGTTTCAACAATAATATGTTCACTATATTACAAGAGATTTACACACTGTCAGAGAGAGTGAAATGAGAGATAATGCAAGCTATATATCTTGATGTTTTGCCTCTAATCCTGTGGATAAGCGGACCGACTTTTTCAACAGTACTAAAACTCCCAGAATGCAATAGGCTTCTGTCACGTAACAAACGACAAACAATTGTTATTATAGCAATACAGCGAGCTGGTGGACTACCAAACATTCCGATTGGTCAATTCCAACTGGTGGACAGTGTTGTTCGTCAATTTCAACAATGAGTGACGTCACTTGACAGAAGTCTATACCAGCGATCTCGGCCGCTAGAAGGCGGTGAGCGCCTGCGCATTGAATTATGAGAATGGTCTATTCTGCTGACATTTCTATCTATAGGCTTCTGTCAAGTGACGTCACTCATTGTTGAAAGAGACAGACAACAATGTTCATTAGTTGGAATTGACCAATCAGAATATTTGGTAGTCCACCAGTTCGCTGTATTGCTATGGTAACGATTGTTTGTCATTTGTTGCTTGACATAAGCCTATTTGATGGCATAAATCATTTATTGAATCATTATATCATCGAAACGGCTGGTTCAAATTGCATACAAATTTGTGATAGTGTGTTTTATTTCTGTGTTCACATTCAGAGTAAATTTGAATCTTTTTGGAGAGATTTCATATTTAAAATTTTCTTACCCGGCCTAATCTTATGGATTTATTTAGAAACTTTGAGATGATATTTCTTGAGAATGGTTCGACCAAATTGACCCAATAACTATAGGCTTCTGTCAAGTTACAAATGACAAAGAATAGTTACCATGGCAATACAGCCAACTGGTGGACTACCAAATAATCTGATCGGTCAATTCCAACTGGTGGACATTGTTGTCTGTCTCTTCCAACAATAAGTGACGTCACTTGACAGAAGCCCATGCAGTTCTAAACGAAGTGAATCTGGGCACACAGAGAAAATTTCATGTCGATCAATCGAACCGTGCGGTGGGTACAAACAATCAGACGAAAACACATGAACACAGCTTCATAAGTATGAGATGGAAGCCTTTGCTTCCGCTCATCCAATGATGGAATATGTGCATGCCAAGTTTCATCAACAATCTTACTTTCGTTTGAACTGTCCATACACAATCTCGCTCATTTTACAACGATAATACTGCGTTCTCCTAGTCCCTTAGAATTTATTCTTTACACTCATGTATTACTCATATATTACGGTTGATTACTGGACTAATCATAATTGACTTTGATATCTGACCTGAACTCAATATTTTTATTTTTTATTGATGCTGGCTAATAAGTCTGAAAAATCTTGTTATGGAATAGGCTTCTGTCAAGTAACAAATGACTAACAATAGTTACCATAGCGATACAGCGAACTGGTGGACTACCAAATACTCTCATTGGTCAATTACAATTGGTGGGCATTGTTGTCTGTCTCTTTCAACAATGAGTGACGTCACTTGACAGAAGCCTATAGCCGCGGTATCAAGATCTCCCAAATTTACTCGCTCAGACATGTAAATTGTGATCATCCGGTTTGTGCATCAATGTGGTTTTCCAATGATGGGAAGAACTATAATCGTCTTTCTGGAGTCAAACACATGGAATTGTTCGATTACTATATCATAATACCCGACTTGGTTGCTTTGAGTGGGCCCTACTCCTGCACTGCACCTTATATAAAACATGAAGTTACATATATACAGGACGGCATAATTTGATTGGATGTAAAATTGAACTCACAGAGCAAAAATATGAAACAAGTGAAGATTTGAATTATTTAACTGATGAATCATGATTATATGTACCAGTATTCATTCGGGAATACATTTTTGGATCATTTTTGGATCAATTGGGTAACAATGATTTTGTATCAAGTTTCGATGTTATTAAAAAAAAAAGCATTCGTTGTATTTTCTTCGATTTTTTTGAAACAATAAATTGACTTGAGATACTTTATAGACATACCATAAACATGAACATTCCGGAGAACATAAAAAAATGTTGACCAAGAAGATATTATGAAAAATGGAATAACTACTGAACTATCACATCCTTTTTGATGATTATGCTATAATTTTTTACTTCTTGGGTTGAATAAAATGTTATTGACTATTCATTTGATAATATGATATGATATGAAAGTAAAATTTCAATTTTTCCTTCACTCAGCTACAAAATTAAAAAGCCGAGTTTATGTGTGAGCAGAATTAAAAAACTATCAAAACTTGAATTGAAACATCAAAATACTCGGCGCCCAATGCACGACTCGCAGTCTCCGCCCCATGACGTCACAAATCATACCGTCCAAACAACAGGGCTGTTAGAACTGTAGTGAAATTCAAATCCAATCGGGGTATCTTCGAATGACTACAAATGAGATAGATCCAACTGACCTACTGGTGAAGCCACGCCCATTTCGAGTCGTCAATTGATTGCGCGAATCGATTGGGTGCGTTTCGAATACCTAACCGCTTCTGAATTTATTCACTGACTCGACTGCCTTACCGACATTGATGTCCGGAATATCACTAGTGCTGCCCTCTGTAGCAACTTTCTGGAACTAGGACGTCGCGACGCCAAAAAAAAATGTAACTGAAGTCAGGGAGTGTCATTTCTTCATTTTTTTTTCATTTTTAAACTCATTTTCATCGTACACACTTCACAATTTTTTTTAAACAATTTTTTAATGAACTAAGAAGCCCACATAGAGAAAATTATCCGTGTGTGGGCTGAAATTTGAAAATATTAAATTTAATTTAATAACCAAGATGACAGTATTATAGTAATGGAATAAGTGATGAAAGCTATGACATTATTAGTTATAGCATTAGATATAAGTATATAGTCAATATTCAATTTATTAAATTTAGAACAATTTTTGAAGACTTGAGCAATATAAACATTTCTTATACATTCCTATAAATTTCATGTCAGATAATATCCCAGACCCAGAGGTTTCAGATTCGAAATTTGAAAATTATTTTAGATATTTACCAGCTGTTTAATCCATACCTTTACATTAATTTCAAACATATTGAAACTCTTGAGTGATCCAATTGAGAGTGGTAATTGATTGTCTATTCTAGATGACGGCATGCATTGTATGCAATGTGGTACAAGTAATCGTCCATACATCGATACTGTATAGTTTTGAGACGCAATCGGTTGAACTAATTTTGGGTGGAATAATTCTATTTCATCCTACTTTTTCATTTTTATACTTGACTTTTTGAATTTCTATTCGAATACACTATTTTAATAGATGGATAGCTGAATAGATGGATAGATAGACAGTTCATTGTCTTTTTCACATTCCTTCACATATAGTTGAATGTGATCAAAAACTAACTACAGAGAAGGATGAAACAATACAATGAAATATTGAATTAAGAAGACAAAACATGAATGGGAAATTATAAATAGGCCTACAATCAACAGGATGAGATCTGTTTGTATTTAAGCAAGCCAGGATATCATGTTGCATTAGTCATCAACTCCATAGATAACTTCATCGACTAGTCGGGATCTTTCGGGAATCAATTATTTTCCTGGAAGATATTTCATTCATGTTGGTATAGTAGTACCAAGTGGAATATACGGTTAATAGGGTATTCTCAACTGACGTCACCAATTGTTGGAAGAGAGAGACAACAATGTGCACCAGTTGAAATTGACCAATCGGAATATTTGGTAGTCCACCAGTTCGCTGTATAGGCTTCTGTCAAGTGGCGTCACTCATTGTTGCAAGAGACATACAACAATGTCCACCAGTTGGAATTGACCAATCAGAATGTGTGGCAGTACACCAGTTCACTGTATTGCTATGGTAACGATTGTATGTCATATTTGTTACTTGACAGAAGCCTATTGCTATGGTAACGATTGTTTGTCGTTGTTACGTGCGAACACCCTATAGTACAGTTCGGGCTCTAAATAGAGTGAAACTTTTTCTAGAAAAGCCAAATTATGTGTTGTGTTACAAAATTGTTTGCATTACTGCGAAATGATCATGGACGAATGACTGAACTCAAAAACTGGATCAAAATTCAAAAGTAGGCCTATACATGAGTGAATTAAGTATAAACGCTCCTGTGATGGTTATTATTCTCCCCTCACGAAATTGTCTTTCATAACTCTTCAGTCGTCGTTTTCTCAATATGATTCGTGGGACTTGTTTTTGAAGTTTGAACACCTTTTGAAGAGCCGATTCACACACATTGTTGTGGAGCGGGGTTTGACAGCACTGTCACCAGTCAATTTTGGGGGTAATTAACGACCCATAGGGAAAGAAGAAGGCGAGGCATGGGTCCTCTTACCGTGAGGCAAGAATTCAGAATTCAAAGCATGGCTCTAGTTTATGTTTATTGAAAATAAGATTATATATAAAATAATGATAAAGGAAAATAATATTAATTATACTTACCGCATCATCGAGCGTGATGTGCGAAGACGAGTCAGGAGCAAAATGCAGAGTGCTGTCGTCTAATGACTAGGGGCGAGTTTAAATACTATACCTGAAGTAGGTCAGTGACCAAGTATAGTAATGATACGGTACTGGTGAAAATTATACTATACGTTATATTATTACTAGAATAATACTATCTTATTTCAGCTTCATCACACACATCACACACACACACACTCACACACACACACACACACACATATACACACACACACAAATTGTTTCTGCTATCATCTGTCCAAGGTATTAATCAATTCATCAAATGGAATATTTCAAAATAAACATCAAAATGAATTCAATATTATAATTTTAGTGGTTAAATCAATCTTTTTAATGATGTTTTCCTCGCAAATTTCACGCATAATCATGCTATAACTTAATTTTGCATTCGATATACAAATTTATGATAGTGCAAAATACATCAATCAACGGTGATCATTACCGGAACAAGTCAATTTTGTGGATATTTCAATTAATTATCAGGTTTCGTCCCATCATGATTTTTCCCCTTCACATTAATTTCGAATTGTTTCTATCTATAGCCTACTGGTACAGCAATACCAAGTGAAACGCAGTAACAGCAAAGTCGCTTATCTGGTTTCCGGTTCCGTGGACATTCTCTAAGCCCGTAAACTGTTGATTGCAGTTCGTTAAATGAGCTTCGCGACGCTCCAGACTAAAACTGACGTGATGGAAATGTTTTGAAAATAGAACGCAAGCATCGCCACAATCTCTTATTCAAGTTGGTCAGAGTGTTTAGAGAACTGAAAACCTTCATACTTATACAAACCATTTACGTTTCAATGAATGCCCATGATGAGAAAAGTTTATTTTTTTGAAACTTGAAGAACCGATTACGTCACACCCACGTCTTGACGAAATGAGATGGGATTAACGACGTCAACGACGAGGCATTGTTCTCTTGTGATTAACGACATGAAAACTGGTTGGGAGAATTATTGAAGATTTAAATTGAAGACAGAATATTAGGTGCTAACACGAAAATGCAGAAGTATGATCATTAGTTGTGAGGGTAGTCCACCCACTGTGGCATTAGAATTTGATATAATATGCAATTTTTATTTCATTTAGGCCCGGTATTACCAAATCCAGTTAGCCTTTATCTGACAGTTCGAACTTGTTATCATTATGATTACCCATGCTATTTGTTTTCACCAACTTTCAGATAAATACTAACTGGCCTTGGTAATACTGGGCCTAAGACCAGGTATTACCAAATCCAGTTAGCCTTTATCTGACAGTTCAAACGTGTTATCACCATGGTTACTCATGCTATTTGTTTTCATCAACTCTCAGATAAATACTAACTGGCCCTGGTAATACTGGGTCTTAGACCAGGTATTACCAAATCCAGTTAGCCTTTATCTGACAGTTCAAACTTGTTATCAACATGGTTACTCATGCTATTTGTTTTCACCAACTCTCAGATAAATACTAACTGGCCTTGGTAATACTGAGCCTTAGGCACGGTATTATCAAATCCAGTTAGCCTGTATCTGACAGTTCAAACTTGTTATCACCATGGTTACCCATGCTATTTGTTTTCACCAACTCTCAGATAAATACTAACTGGCCTTGGTAATACTGGGCCTTAGGCCAGGTATTACCTAATCCAGTTAGCCTTTATCTGACAGTTCAAACTTATTATCACCATGGTTACTCATGCTATTTGTTTTCACCAACTCTCAGATAAATACTAACTGGCCTTGGTGGGTCTTAGACCAGGTATTACCAAATCCAGTTGGCCTGTATCTGACAGTTCAAACGTGTTATCACCATGGTTACCCATGCTATTTGTTCTCACCAATTCTCAGATAAATACTAACTGGCCTTCGTAATGTTGGACTTCAATACATTAATGCTCACTCCAAATCTGCACTGTATCCAAGTGTCTCACCCAGTGATCTGAAGAAGCTACCTAACAATAAATGATTTACACTAATTAAACTGTCATTTGGTAATATTGAAATGAAAATCATCAGGAATAATTATTGGTCAGTATGGTTGATAATAACAGAACAAGTAATGAACAATAGACAAACAAATGATGAAGAAATGTATACAAATTGATGATGATCGATTAATAGGCTCGAGCAGTATTTTATAATGAGATCGGAAAAGTTACGCTTTTCAAACATAACATATAAACGATCGGAGATACTTTCCGAATGAACATATTGTAGTGAAACTGCTTCACACCGTGGACAAATGAAGTGTATCCTCTGAAATATTGTCGACCCTAATTACGACCCTAATTAACACTCACAATAGGCCTATATTACGTATTATCTGTTTGTAGGTGAGAATCGATGGCAAAAATATCGAGTGTTACTGCTATACATACAAGTGATCTTACCACATTTGACATTATAAAATTTGACCGATCATACAATTGTAGACGTATATTGTCAGCATCAGATAGTGTATTTTTTAATACCTTGCACTGTTCAAGATTTATGATCATTCAAATCTGTGCCCACGCGGGAACTTTTGTCCTATATGGAGATTATGGACGCCATAAACATGCATTTATTCAGTTTTCAATCATATTTTCTCGTCTATTCTTGTATCTATTCTGCCTTCCTCACACTGTACTCTTACTTATACTCTACTTCACTCAGTCTGCGTATCAATGCGTGCATGGAAGAGAATAAAATCGAATGAATCTCACTTTCAGGAAGAGAGATATAAACAAATGAGTTGAATATTAATATTATCTTGGTAGCTGTTGATTGATCATTAATTGTTACTTCAATTGATGAACTGAGATAATACATCCGAGAAGACCTCTTGAATACCACAGCCATGATTATTCAGAGAACATTGAAAACAGAGTAACTTGAGAATAAATTGAAATTTATTCAAGAGCTATGAGATTAGAGTGAAATATAGGCAGAGCATCACGTCGATGGGTGAACGATGAGCTTCCGTAAATCAACTGAACTTTTCTCATAATTTTGACACATCGTTTTCAAAAATATTATTCATACACTTCAGCCCATTGGCTATTCACAAGATGGCACAAAATGATTGTTTGCGAGGCTTGACATGAATTGAAGTGTTCCTCGCCGAACAACATCATTGCAAACTTTCTCAGTTAGCCGACAAATACTTTATTCTGAGAAACCCCTGATTGTGAATCAAATTTACACACAAATTGTTCGAAACGATGAAACGATCGACGAACAAATTTCCGGAAACATGAAATAACTATAGTACACTACTAATAGGAGTTAAATACACTATTCATATTTTGTAGGCATACCAACAAGGAGTTTACACAGAATTCACTAAGGCTATACAATGTTCTATAACCGTATATATATATTTGAATATATATATATATATATATATATATATATATATATATATATATATATATATATATATATGTATATATATATATATATATATATATATATATATATATATATATATATATATATATATATATATATATATATATATATATATATATATATAAATATATATATATATATATAAATATATATATATATATATAAATATGTATATAAATATATATATATATATATATACATATATATATATATATATATATATATATATATCTATATATATATATATATATATATATATATATATATATATATATATATATATATGAATATATCTATCTTTATCTATATATATATATATATATATATATATATATATATATATATATATATATATATATATATATATATGTATATGTATATATATATATATATATATATATATATATATATATATATATATATATATACATTATATATATATATATATATATATAATATATTATATATATATATATATATATATTAAATATATCCATCTTTATCTATATATATATAAATATATAATAATTTTTTTTTCCATATACATATATATATATATAAATATATAT
Source organism: Brachyptera risi (assembly GCA_964007535.1). Classification (NCBI taxonomy): domain Eukaryota; kingdom Metazoa; phylum Arthropoda; class Insecta; order Plecoptera; family Taeniopterygidae; genus Brachyptera; species Brachyptera risi. The sequence goes on from OZ023326.1 coordinate 79,590,332, forward strand.
AAATATATCCATCTTTATCCAATATATATAATATATAATAATTTCTTTTTCCATATACATATATATATATATATATTTATTTGAATATTATATATTATATATATATATATATATATATATATAGTATATATATATATATATATATTATATATATATTATGTGAATATATATATATAATATATATATATATATATATATAATATATATATAATATATATTTACATATATATATATATATATATATATATATATATATATATATATTCATATATAAATATATATATATATATATATATATATATATATAATATGAATATATATTATATATGTATATATATATATATATGTTAAATATATATAATATATATATATATATATATATATATATATATATATATATATATATAATATATATATTATATATATATATATATATAATATATGAATGTACATATATATTCATATAGGTGGGACGATGTTTCCGGTTGCGCCACGTGTTGTAGATGATGGAGATCGATGTTCGAAGGAATTTCATCCCGCATCTTCAGGAGTTGACATGACAAACATCAGCAATCGAATCAGAAATGTTCGTCATGGCAAGACTCCTGAAGATGAGGGATGACATTCTTTCGAAACGTCGATTTCCATCATCTACAACACGTGGCACAACCGAAGAAATCGTCTCACCATGTATCATCGGCCACGAGAATCTCCGTCAGCATATATATATATATATATATATATATATATATATATATATATATATATATATATATATAATATATATACTATATATATATATTATATATATATATATATTATATATATACTATATATATATATTATTTCTAATAACATCAAAACTTGATACAAAATCATTGTTTCCCAATTGGGCCATGGATGAAAGGTGGGATCGTTCGGACGGGGCACCACAAAGGCGATTCTCACCACCTCATTTTAATCATTTAAAACCAATGAACTTTTACACAAAAACTGCGCTGTCTGTGACCATAATAATTTTCCGTCGCAGATGAAAATATTTCAGTTTCCAAAAGTCCTGCACACATTTTAAGTACAAATTGTTTCTATGCTTATGATTATGGTTTATGACCATCAAACCTAGACAACCATGAATGCATCTTGTCACGGACTACATCTCGACTCTAATCTTGATTGAGTGAACTATTAGAGCGGGTCTGCAGCCACTTCCCTGCATATGTTGATAAACATATCGGGGTACTCCGTCGTATACTCTAACTAACTATATTTGTGCTGGTGTTAGCATGGTTACAAAAAAAAAAAATCGAAGATGTCCTTAAGAGGCTTAATTCACATAGACTGATTACATAGGAAGGCATATACGGCCTGAGACGGTTGGATCAGTAGCTAGCACGCTGGACCGTCATTCAGGAGACCAAGGTTTGATTTCCACCATAGTTGAACCATCATGAAAGAGCTGTTTTCGTGGTTTCCTTCTGTCGCTCAGTTTGATGCTATAATGGTTCCTTGACAGGTCACGACCTACCGGCACAGGTAGCTGAATGGTTAACGCACTTGCTCCATGTGACCTGGGATGTATAATGGGCATGTCAGACCCGGTTCGATCATCGCTACCGTTCATCTATACAGAGTTTTTTCGTGGTTTCCCTCTGTAGTCTAGGCTAATGCCGATATGGTTCCCACGATAGAGGCCAGGACTGCTTCCTTCTCATTATCCTTTCCACTACCCATAAAACCATCACCCCATCATCTCATTGATCATTCATCCGACGCCAATAGACCTTGGTCATCATTACAGTGCGTCGTTAAAACCCAATATATATATATATATATATATATATATATATATATATATATATATATATATATATATATATATATATATATTTATAAATATATATTGGATTTTAACGACGCACTGTAATGATGACTAAGGTCCTATTTGCGTCGGATGAATGATCAATGAGATGATGGGGTGATGGTTTTATGGGTAGTGGAAAGGATAATGAGAAGGAAGCAGTCGTGGCCTATATTGTGGGAACCATATCGGCATTAGGCATTATATATATATATATATATATATATATATATATATATATATATATATATATATATATATATATATATCTATATATATATATATATATATATATATATATATATATATATATATATATATATATATATATATATATATATATATATATATGTATATATATATATATATATATATATATATATATAAATATATAAATATATATTTATATATATATATATATATATATATATATATATATATATATATATGTATATATATATATATATATATATATATATATATATATATATATATATATTTATATATATATATATATATATAGATATATATATATATATATATATATATATATATATATATATATTCATATACATATAATATATATATATATATATATATATATATATATATATATATATATATATATATGTATATATATATATATATATATATATATATATATATATATATATATATATATATATATATTTATATATATATATATATATATATATATATATATATATATATATATATATATATATACATATATGTTTATATATATATATATATATATATATATATATATATATATATATATATATATATATATATATACATATATGAATGAAAAAAAATTTGGTCACGACCGACTCCAACCCTCACTGTTCAAATTCAACTAATGAAATAACCTTTCATCACATCCTCACCTTATCTTCTCATATCCATCATTCACCGACGCCAATACACCTCAATTATCATTGCAGTGCGTCGTTAAGCATACTATAAATGGAATAAATGAATATATGGCCTACGTATGGAGTGAAACGTAGGTGCTGGGTGGACCCGGTGAAGTGGCCTGCGCCACTGACCGACTGAACCAACGTTACCAGTATTAGTTAATATTCTCTTGTCTAGATGTCGCGACACTGTGGCTGCGAAAATGGGAGAATGAATTCAAAAGAATCGTATCCCTTCGAAGTTTGTAACTTCTTCTCTGATAACAGAGAATGTATTTTAATCCTGTTTCAGGATATTCATAATCACTGAATTTCGCCATTAACAAAATATACATATAGGATTCGATTTGAAAAGAATCCACTCAAATTGAATTTTAAAAAATTATATGGAAATGAATGTGCAGTTATTCTGTGTATTAGAGATATCAATATATCGTATGGTGGGCCCACGCACATATACACTGTTTCAACATGTAGATAACACCGATATCGTGAAGGAGTAGCATTCTAATGAAAATATCTAATTTTCTAGTGCAATTCCACAAATAATCAGCTATGATTGTATTGATTAATTCAATATGAAAATCATTATCAACAAAGCATCCACTTTGATTCAATGAACTCATTATTCAATTGGTCCAGTATTCGATAAACTTCAATGATTTTTCAAAATTTTTCCTCAAAATTTCAAGAACAGTGATTTTTGAAAAGTTGACGGAATTTCTAGCCTTCCGGACACAAATTTCATAAAATAAAATAAATGAGTTCAAAGTGATTGTTTGTTTAGAGAAATGATAGTTTATCCGTCAGGCAATATCGCTCACTATAGTGAACCCTTGTTATAGGCCTACCTGTTTACAAACAATATTTTACACATCCTAATTGATTCTTAGCAACGGTGATCTCCATATGAATTATCAACAAAGTGATCAATGAGTGGTTACAATTAAAAATAGTCATGAATGAACAATGATATTAAAAAAAAATTGAACAATTACAGAAAGCAACCATGGAAACTCCATTAGGTTAGATTGGTTGAAACTTGAAGTAAAACTGGTCTCAAAAATTGTTCCCTTTAGTTTGTAAGAATTTCAAATTTTAGTATTTCGGATTCCTACTGAATCAGCATGGGCGATAAGAAGAAGACCGCAACCAGGTGTCGATTTGCAGGTGAGTCAAGAAGATTACAATCAATAATGAGATCTTGATCGATGAAACCAAGTCGTCGGGCTACAGAATATTTGAAGAAACTCAGATCCGAAACGGGGTATTTTCTGAGATATAACTATAAAGCATACACACTTCTTCCAAATACACAATCTTATTTCGAAGAATATGAATCTTCAATTTTTGTAAATCGGGTATTATCTTTTTGAGCTTTAATTTTTATAACAACCATGTTATGAACAACATGTTATCAGTTTGAAATATGATGCTGATTCGAAATTATATATATATATAAAAGGAAGACGATATTTTATTCATGGACTGTATGTTTAACGACCCCAGCATCAACTAGGTTATATGAGAGTACAGATGGTGAATGATATATATTCATCACGATTAGGTGAAAGGAGGAACAACAGCACGATGTGGTGATACTAATTTATTTTATCATGATATGAAGAAGGTGACTCAACTCCCATACTGATAACATAGAAGGCATTTCGGTCAGTTCGAAGCCGAAGGTCCCGATTGCCCGACGCGATTCAGCTGATTTCCTAGTGAACAAGATGTATAGATGAGAGTGGCTTTACGGTACCGGTGGCATTGTTGAACTCACACAATGTAACATTTTCGTGAAAAACAGAATGCAACTACGAACAAAATAACTCTACTGAGCCGTGTAAAGCATTGTTGAGCTTTGCTGTTTTATATAGTTCGATATAGACGCGATAGTTGCGCTACAGTCAACGGGACACTAGACTCTCGAACTGACCCCGGAAATATTTCACTTTCAAGACCCGAGTTGGCGCACCTTCTTTATATTATGATGAAATAGGTTGGTATCAGTACACCGTGTTGTCAGAATACATAATACGTCTGGTTTTGCTGGGTGATAATGTGGGAGAATCTTTGCGACCAAACAAAACCCTTAGTCACCAGAGGGATGAAGATGTGTTTCGAGTGAATATGACTTATGAGGGCAATCCGCTCGACTTCAGTCCTCAATTTCATTCCTTGGTTCAATTATCCAATCATCCATACTCACTTTTTGTCTATCTATATATATATATATATATATATATATATATATATATATATATATATATATATATATATATATATATATATATATATATATATATATATATATATATATATATATATATATATATATATATATATATATATATATATATATATATATATATATATATATATATATATATATATATATATATATATATATATATATATATATATATATTACGTTTCAATTGGAGGAATATTTGATACTGTGAGTTATATAATATTTCGGGAGCGTAAAATTGCTCTTGCGATGCTTCGATTGATTATCGATAAATATATTGATTTGGATATATGGTAAGACTTTTGATGAGAAAAAAATGCTTTCACAATTTCCCTCTTGATTTCAGGCCCTGGTCCCGGCAATTACTTGCTCCCCCCGACTGTGGGTTACAAGGATCACGATTTCACCCGCCTCCGGAATCCCGCTTATTCCATAGGGATAAAGACGAAGGGATTGACTAAGACGGCTGGACCGGGACCCCAATATGACGTGGGAACTTGCAACAGGTTTGGTCCCAGTGGGGCACCAGCGTATACCATGAGGAGCAAAATAAAACCTTTGTGTAAGTTCACTCTAGAATACAATCATTGGGGTCAAATTCATTCATTCATTTTGATATCATTTTATTCTACAACTTTTACATCATTTGCACTCTGCAACACATGCACGCACACAATGGAACATTACATATTTTACATACATCACATTTTCACGGTATTCTTAAAATTAGTAATGTGTTGAGACAATTGATACTTGGTATTCGTATTGCTTTTCATCGATGTTAAGTAAAGTAAAGTAGAAGCCCGCATGAGAAAGATTCTTGTGTGCGGGCTGACTAAAATAAAAAAAACATTAGGAACAATTGACAGTTGACAGGGCTCTGAAGAGCGAATACTGGAATAGCAATACTACTAAGACCCAGTATTACCAAGGCCAGTTAGTATTTATCTGAGAGTTGGTTAAACAAAATAGAATGAGTATATAACCATGGTGATAACAAGTTTAAACTGTCAGATAAAGGCTAACTGGACTTGGTAATACCGTGCCTAAGAGTCAAGGAGGGCTTGGCGTGTAGGAATGCCGTAAACAAGCTACTTTTTCAGTGAACTGACTAGATTACAAGGGAGCTGTGTTAGGGGTTTCGGGTCAGGTTTTGATCGTTTCCTTGAATAGGCCATCCTCTTTCTTAGTAAACACGCCAAGCAAAGTTTACTCTTGGTATAGTATCTTTATCCAAGTATTCACTCTTCAGGTGCACTGAATTGTGATGGTCAACCTATTTTGTGTTTACCTATGTCTTGGTATGATGAATTAGGCGTTAACCCAACGTAGTCTTCAATTACCTAACCGTGCCTGTGTTTACTGTTTATTGGGAGACGAAGCAGTCACACCCGTTCTGGTATTTAATTAGGCCACAAAAATCCTATTGAATTGATATTTATAGCTATCTATTTACTAATCGATTATTTATTCATTCATCTATCTTTTCATAATTCATATTTCATCATATATATTTGTCGTATTTTCTATCAATTCATTCATCTATTCATTTAATAATCCTTCATTTATTCATTATTCTATCTATTTATTTATTCATTCATCGTATTTAATAATACGAAAAATTTTTAATTTTTATTTCAAGTGCAATTTTAATTCCCATCATCTGTGATTCAATGTGACATACTCGATTTTATGTCTTGTCAATTCTGTTTCCCTCTGATTTTGACTCTATACAGAAAAAACAACATTTGAATTGGATTGAATTAACGTGACTTATTTCAATACTCGTACATTTATAATCAAATGTACACATGAGTGTGACTATGATTACAATTAATATTGAATACAAATAATTGAATTGAATTGAAAGAAATATGAAACTGGCAGCTGGCCAAGCTTATTGGTTTTGTTCTGACACTGGCCGTCACTGAAATATTTTATTCATTCATTATTCATTTTTCAATGCCTGTTTGGATGGTGTTGATCAGTGGTTCTGATGATCAACATGGCTTCTATAGATCATACTCACCCAAATAATAAGATTTTCGCAAAACAAAATTACTGCACAATCCAATATTTTGATAGAAACAATTGCGAAATTTTGAATTACTTGATACGAGTGCGCCTAACCCAGGGATGAAAGGTTCTGAAAAATTACCTTCGAAAGAAAATTTCAATTCAAACGGATTTCAATACAAATATTCACATGTGAAATGAGTCGGCCGCTTCGAATAAGAAAACGTTGGATTTCTTTTTTCGAAATCAATAGATATAAATAATCAACCTGTACAATTGGTTGAAGCTCCATAACGTTCGAAGACTGTCAGTGAGCAGGCTTGATAGTTTCATCACCAATATGTGTGTAGTATTGTCTTCGCCAGCATACTATGATACAAATGAACGGATAAAACTGCAAAAAACTAGAAGACAGTCAGAGATTCAACTTGATAGTTGCAAAACCAATGTGTCCACATTCTGATACCTATACAATCATACAAATATCTTGCCCATCGTAACTTGGCAGCCTGCATTCATCGGACTATTGGTATACGTCACAACATGCGGACGTTGTTGTTTTTGTTGTTGTTTTCTTCCTCGATTATCAGTAATTAATCCAATCTGGTCAACTTACCTAACCTCAACTAACAGATATAATAAACAACCTCAACTAATTCAATCTGAACTAGGCAAACGCAGCATGCGTTGTACGATGAGTGAGATATCTAAATGAGGTATAACTATCAACTATAGAGTCGTCTTAGTAGTTCTACCTCTGCTACTTTATCGACTCCGGTATAATTGAGAACTCTACACACCTTGATGCATATACTAAATGATCCATTGTTGGGCAAACATTGAATCTGGGAAGCAGTGGATCTCAGCAACGTAATTCCACCATCATTTATATCTATTTGATGAATAAAAATAGTCAATCGAATCATATTCTTCCAAACGAATGGTCCGAATTGTATAAAAAATTGTGTTAATGTGTATCAGCCATGTGTACACATTCAGACATTTTTTTTCTCTGAGAGATTTCATTTTTCAAGTTTTCTCGTTCAGCCTAATCTTATAAGTTCTTCTTTAGAAACTTTGAGATGGTATTTCTCAAAATTGGTATTACCGATTCATTCCAAAAACTGTACAGTTCTCAGTTGGGTAGGTTTGGGTGTACATCAAGAGTTTCATGTTGATTAGTCGTACCCTGTGCCCTGTGAAGTGCTCACAAACGAAAAAAAAACACAAACACACAGATACAAAGCTCCAGAAGAGACGGATGTAAGTCTCCGCAGTCGCTCATCTAATTAAAATCAATCTAAAACCAAGTTCCGGTCCGAAAAATAGTCATTTCGGTATAACTTGTAGCTTTTACCCGGTCATATACAGATCATTTTCAATTGTTACAGCCCGTTATTCGGCTCCTGGTCCAGGAACTTACGCCCCTGAGAAGGCGCCACCACCAAACAAACCACCGGCGTTCTCCATTGGAGGACGCTCCAACCGGAAATGGAGGAACGATACTCCTGGACCGGCCGCTTATCAACTGCCATCCTGTCTGGGACCGAAAATACCACACAAGTGGGCCTCTGCTGCGTTCTCCATGTGAGTCCGTTATGTTTGCCACCTTCCGTAGCTCGGTCAGCTGAGGCACCGCTTCAGAAACTATAGGGTTCGAGTCCCGCATGAGGCATGTGTTTTTGTAAATGTCCTTTCACTCATGATCACTCCGTATATAGTTTCATAATCTCGTGCTCAATCGTGCATTCGTGCTAATTTCTGTATAACTCAATTATTGGGGGGAGGGGGGGGGTCGTTAAGCAAACAATAATCAATCAATCAATCAATCAATCAATTATTACAGTTAATAAATCTGGATATTGATGTACTCGCATCATATAAGTGGTTTTCCGTTCATTTCGATTCAGAGCACCATGCAGTTCTCCCTACTTCTGTCATGATTAGCAATATATCAAATAGTTGAGTTGAAATCGTATTTCAATTTTCAACAAAGTAATACATGGAATATAGAAAACCCCAGTTTAGAGCTTCTGGAAAAAAAAACATGAGTACATGCATGTTATGTCTACAGACTATGCAGATCTACAAAATATGATCAGTTTTCCGAAGAAACAAAATTATTCATTGCCCAATTGACCACTAGTGATAGGCGTGGCTAATCGCCAAAGCCACCTTGATCTATACTTCATGTGGGAATTTAGAGATACTCTGATAGGTCAATGTGAAATTTACTAGTCAAACGCGAAATTTGCGTTGTAAGATGAGCGAGATATCTCAATAAGGTATAAAAGTCCTTGAAATCGTTTTACCCTTGCTACTTTATCGACTTTGGTATTCTACACACCTTGATATCTGAATAAGCTATAAAAGTCGTTAAAGAAGTTCTACTCTTGCCACTTCATTGACTCTGGTATTCTACACACCTTGACGCATATAAAATATACTTCATTGTTGGTCAACTCTTGAATCTAGAAAGCAGTGAATCTCGACAACTTAATTCTGTCATAATTTTTATGATATATTTTATGAATATTATCAGTCATTTTATTTTTTTTCTTCAAAACGACTGATCAGAATTGCTTAAAAAATCGTAATAATGTGTAAAATCTATGTATACACATTTAGAGAAAATTTCATCCCATTTGGAGAGATTTTATTTTTCAACATTTTCCGCCCAGCCAAATCTTATGGGGTTTTTAGAAACTTTGAGATGATGATTCTCAAAATCGGTCCGACCGATTCATCCCAAAAACTATACAGTTCTAAGTTGGATGAGTTTGCGTGTACAAAAAAATTTTCATGTTGATCAGTCAACCCTTGCGACCTGTGGAGTGCTTACAAAAAAAAAAAAAAAACACACAGACAAAGCCCTATAAGAGTGGGATGGAGACTTCGCTACGCTCATCAATCACATGACGAAGCCCATTTGATTGGATGTTTTGTTTTGTGACGTTTGTGGGTGGGTCAATCACTAGTCGTCAATTCAATTGGATTCATATTATTTTTTTGACACGAACTATAGATTCTGCTAGTATTTTTGTCCACTAGAAAATTTCAAAACTGTGTGATAAATTTATTATTCACCGCGTTGAACAGTTTACTATTATAATTCCATGTGATGTTCAGAAAATCATACGAGAAGTAGAGTGACTAGCACAGTGAACTGTTTATTCAGGAGAGCGGGGTTCATATCTCGCCATGGATGGCCATCCTGACACGTTTTTTTTCGTGATTTCTCTCTCTGGTTTCACTCTCCAAAAACACCAAATGAAGTAACCTTCCATCTCATCGTTCCATCATCTCATGTCTCATTTACCGACGCCAATGGATCTTGTAATCAGTACAGTGCGTCGTTGAACCAAATATAGGCCTAAATGAAAGAAAGAGATGATATGATATTTCGTGCACATAGGTTACAATATAATATCAATATAAAATTATACCATACATTCATATATTGATATGAATTATATAATAGGTCATCAATATGAATTCATAAGGAACCAGAGAGTGACATAATATTTGAATTTCTCGAATTTGAATTAAATGTCCAAGTTATTTTTGAATGTAATAATAATCAACGTATTTAGTGCACGATCACATTGTACTGTTGTAACTTGTCTGATATATAAGTACTCGCCACCGTGCTGCGTACAATTGCGACGTAATGAAATAAAAACTAGGAAAACGCTATATATGCGTTGTTATACGAGTGGATGGTAATAGTATGTCGACTTTTTTGCCAAACTTTTGCGTACATTCGCCAATTGGGTGACATTTAAGTTATAAATGGGTAAAATCTGCTTAGAGTGGTAACAATTTAGCACATTTCATGTTTTTTCTTCAAAATGGCTGACCTGATCAAGCTGAAAATTCCCAGAAATGTGTATCAAAACGTAATTCAACTTCACGCAAAATTCAATTTTTTCGAAAATATATTTTTTTTTCCGCTGTGTTATTCTAATGGGTATTTCTGAAATTTCTAAAATTCATAAAAATGTGAGTTATCACCCGATAATGCCACAATACTATACAGATCTGAGTTGGATGAGGAACCATAATGAAAAAAAAAGTTTGAAGTTGAAAGCTGTAGCCGTTTGACCTGTGGAAAACCGAAATTAAACATAAAAAAAAGCATAAGAACGAACATCAATTTGTTTCAGTATGTCAAATTGAATCCTCGCTAAAGCTCGTCTAATAATATTCTCTCTGTTATCCAGTGGTACCAAAAACATGCCTTTGAAGCCTTTCGGTTCGCCGGGCCCAGCCGCGTACAACGCGCCGCTCCTCGACAACGTCAAGAACAAGCTGCCGCAATACTCGATAGCCGGACGCAACGGCGGCGTCTCCAACAAGAACAAGAGTCCAGGACCAGCCGGGTACTTGCCCATGTATAACGCGAGCAAAAACCCGCCGAAATTCTCGTTCGGCGTCAAACACACAGAGTTCAAGACCGCGTGCATTACTGAAGAAGATAACAAATAGATCGATTGCGAAATGATCGATCGATCTTCAGAAAGATATACATTACTTATTAGGATAAGCGAAGAAACAAAAATGAGAATTATTTTCAATGATATAATCTGAAATTGAGGTATGAATGCAATCAGTTGTTTTATAGGTATAGTTTACGATTTTGATATAAATATTCAGAATTTGAATCATTCTATGACTTTGTAGGCCCATATGCGTTCATTTATTCATTGATTCATGTATAATCTTGTATTTTTTTTTTCATTTTGGTTATTCACCGGTGGACACAATCATCCATTCAATTATGGATCATCTTGATCAATATATCATTTGATAGGAAATTAATCTGTTATCATTCATGAAGATTGAATTTTGGGTGATAATTTCACTGGAAATATTCAAGTTGAATATTTGAAAAGACAATTACCTTGATTTAAATACGTTTTCATTTCTGGATCGAAGAATGAGAGGGTTGAAGATTCCCATTATTCGAACAAATAAATCGATCATTCTTCCTCATGAGAGGTATTAAATACCTTTAAAAAAATTTTCAACAAATTTTGTTTAAAAATTTACATCGATTAATTATTCATTCATTCATTGATATCAAGGTTTTTCATGAAAAACATGATGAACACCTAACCTATCACGCTGTGGTGATGCCAAGACACTCTATCATGATATATAAAGAAGGTGCTCCAACTCATATATATTCTGCGGGATAACATGGACGGTATTTGTGATTTCTTGCGGTGAGTTCAGAGCTATAGGTCCTAATCGCCTGGCGCGATTTAGCTGATTCCCTCGTGAACTAGAAGTAGATAAGAGTGGCTACGGTACCGGTGGCATTGTTGAACTAACAAAATCCATCATTTTCGTGCAAAACAAATGCAACTGCTAATATAATTATTTAACTAAGCCGTGTGGCATTGTTGAGCATTGTTGTTTTATACAGTTCGATATAAAAGCGATAGTTGCGCTACAGGCAATTGGGACCCTGGACTCGGGAACTACCCCGGAAATAATTAACTTCGGAAATGCGAGTCAGTATACACCTCCTTAATACTGTTACAAAATAAGTTGGTATCACTAAATAGTGAACCTAGAGATATTGATATTAAAGTTAAAACTGCTCAACTGATCTATCGGACTATGGTGCTTTTTCCAACTAGTATAACTTCTTGGTAATTTTGAATTTTGAGGGTTCGAGAGTATTCATCTCACAATTGGCAGATGATTGGATAGTTTCCGGGATGATTGCAAGACTCATTTATTTATTTATTACATCCAAAGATTTGCACATTGCACAAATATAGGACTCAATTGGAAGTTTTCAGTCGGCAGAGAAAAAAAAAATTTCATCATTTTTTTGGCAATAACATCATTTGACAGGTAATCGCCCTTGTTGTGCCTCATCCAAACGTGCTCACGCTGGCACTCTCAAAACCACAATTGGATGCGAATCTATTTGTGAGGTTTTACAGAGAAAACGGATCGTTGGAAAGACAAATATGAATACAATTAATTATCTCTGAATTGATTTTTTTCTCAACAACATCGAAAACTTGCGATGAAGTAATTGTTTCCCAAGAAAAAGGTGGAAGACAAAAATTCAAGATCGTAGGAATAAGGCACCACGAAGGCAATTTTATACCACCCCAAAGAAAGCCATATATAGGCTCTACTATATAGCTTATTCATCAAATTGTGAAAACTACAGTGATGAGTTGAGGGCAGCTGAAGAACCATTAAAAAAAGTATTCGGAAGTAAGCTTCAACTATTGTAATATTACTTACTTGAAAAGAAGGAAAAAATGCAATGGGAATTCTGATAATGAATTCGGAATGGAATTGGAATTCTATCATTCAAATGCAACAAATTGAACGAATCAAATTGAACGAAACAAATTGAACATTTTGAACAAAACATTACCAAAAGAAAAAAAAAGAAAGGAAAAAAAAGCTCCACCTCCTCCTCTTCCTAAATTTTCTCTGAATTGGACGAGATTATATATTTAGGATAAATTTCAAAAAAGAATTCTCGAGAATAAAATAAGAATACGATCATTCAAAAGATAAACATATAAATTGAGTTATTTCCAAATTGGTTATTATAATTCTTTTCATTCTAATATAATATCATATAGCAGATCCCATATGAAGTATAGTATGGTATAATACTAGGCAAACGCGTTATGTGTTGCCGCGTTAATGTATGAGCTGGAACATATCGACTTATCTACGGATTGGTCATTATATATATATATATATATATATATATATATATATATATATATATATATATATATATATATATATATATATATATATATATATATACATATATACATTATATATATATATACATATATATATATATATATATATATATATATATATATATATATATATATATATATATATATATATATATATATATATATACACCTTGAGATCCAAACCATTACTTCACTGCCATCTTATTTTTCATTATTGGTTTCTATGATAATAAAGAAGGCTTTGTTTCAATCGCTTACAATTAAGAGGTGACACCTGTGGCTTGAATTTAATAGGTATCTTAACAGCTTTGAGTGATTTAAAAAATTACTTTATATATTTTTTTACATCAAAACGGCTGATCCGATTTGAGTGAAAGTTCGGAATAATGTGTATCATCATTATATTAAAATTATCTGAGAATTTGAAAGTCTCAGATGAAAATTATTTCAGGAATATTTTCCTCAGGGTTATTTTAATGGAATTTTTGAAAACTTTAAAATGACTTTTCTCAGAAGTGGTTCAACCGATTGCGCCTCAAAACTATACAGTATCAAATTAGATAATGACACTTGTGTATACCAAGTTTCATTTGATTTTGAATTCTTGTTCGACCTGTGGAGCGCGAACAAAAAAAAGTCACTTTTTTTCGGGTATGGTGAAATTGAGTCTTCGCTTTGCTCATCCAATCATCTTGAGGGTATTAAAATTGTCTATTACTAGGCAAACACGTTATGTTTTTCCGCGTTGATGGATGAGCTGGAACATATCAACTTATCTTTGGATTGGTTATTATATATATATATATATACACCTTGAGATACAAACCATTACATCACTGCCATCTTATTTTCCATTAATAATTTATTTGATAATTCAATTCAATTCAATTCAATTTTTCAATTTTTAAATCATTTTATTCATGTTTTGTACCTCTGAGTTTGTAACACTTTCACATTTTCATATAATAAACCAAAACAAGAAGCCCGCGTAAGACAAAGTCTTGTGTGCGGGCTGTCCTATAAAAATAGAATAAGAGTAAGTCGGTACAAAAACTATATAACATATATATGAATAAACCTAAAAAAAGAAAAACAAATGCAAAAAAATAATGTATCGGCCCCTATTACAATATTGGACACAAAACAAACTCCTCCGGGAAAATCCCAATCAAATCAAAGCATAAAAATAAAGTATAAGCAAAGTATAAACCTTTCGACCCACCTACACACCTACAGCAAAAAAAAAAAAAAAAAAAAACGAAAGAAAAAAGAAACAAAACAAACACAGTTATTAAATTTTTAAAAATCCATCAGTTTCAATATAGAGGAATTTTCAGTGATATCTAGCCACCTGCTGAGTGCCTTTTTAAACGAGTATAGTGTACTACATTTTCTAATATCTAATGGTAATTTATTGTATACATATGGACCCAGGTAATCAGCCTGTTTCTGTCATAAGAGTTTATTCATTTTAGGTATACTCACAGTGAATGGAAAAGTGGACATGTTGTTTAATCTGGTGATGTGGGTAGGTGGTATAGTAATTACTTTATATTTGTCGAAATGTTTATACGTATTAACCAAGATTTCCTTCAGAAAAATCTGTTTTATGCCCAATATCTTACATTCTTTGAAAATTAATGTGGAGGGGAACTGATAGTGCTTTTTAAGAATAACTTTAAGTAGTATCTTTTGGATAATAATAAGAGGTTGAAGATACGTATCGTATGCTCCACCCCATCCAATTATGCCGTATTGGTAGATTGAATGGACAAGGGCATTATACACCTGTAGCAGCAAAGTTCTCATCATCACATTCCGTAGTCTATAAAATATATACAATAAATAACGAGTTCTTTTTACACAGGAATTGATGTGCTCATTCCATCGTAGGTGACTGTCCATCATTATACCGAGATATTTTACACTGTTGCTCTTTTGAATTTCGTAGCAATTGCATACATTGTCGACAGCGCAATCCATATTATGCAATTTCAATTTATGTTCTTCCGAAGGGTGAGTTTTAGACGTAATTGTGAAATTTAGATATACTGTCTTGATTTTATTGAGCGTTAGTAAACTATTGTTGAGCCAGTCAAAAATGAGTCTAAGAGAATGGTTAGCCCTACTATAAACGTTACTCCAGTTGACATCTTTGAAAACTAATGCTGTGTCATCGGCGTACGTCACTATAAGACCGCCAATATCAAGATTACATAAGTCGTTAATATAAATATTGAAAAGAGTTGTTCCTAAAACCGTTCCCTGTGGTATCCCACATTTAATTATTTTTTTAGAACTTGAATTGCAATTTATTTTCACAGCTTGTTCTCGACCTGAAAGATAACTTTTAAATAAGGCAAATGCTAAACCCCTTACACCAATTCTCTCTAGTTTCAACAACAGTTTACTATGATCCACTGTATCGAAAGCTTTGGCTAGATCTAAAAATATAGCGAGTACTTTATTATTTTTATCCAACGCTTCATAAATATGACTTGTTATTCTATGAATCGCATCATTGGTACTAAGGCTCGATCTAAAACCAAATTGATTAGGAGAGATTATATTATATTTTTCCAAAAAAGTTGTTAATCTAATTTTAATACATTTTTCTAAAAGTTTAGCCACATTGGATAGGAGAGATATCGGTCTATAATTTTCCGGTTTGGTCTTCTCACCGCTTTTATAAATCGGTATAATGATGGCTGTTTTTAAAGTTTGTGGAAATTTCCCTTGTTGGAAACATAAATTGAAGATGTGTTTTAAAGGTCCAGCAATATATTCTTTTAAACTCATAATTACATTTGCTTGCAAGCCATCATACCCGCAGGCTGAGCTAACCTTGAGAGTTTGTATCATTCCTATTATTTCAGACTCTGTTATAGGTGTGAGAAAAATAGAACGATTATTTCTGGGTATGTGAGTTAAATTATCATCATGTTTATAATTCTCCGATATTTTTATATTATTTGCTAAATTTTCACCTACGTCTGAGAAATAGTTTACCAGTGCGTCCACTGTTTTTTGCGGATCCATTTCATTTATATGTATTTGCCCATTTATTTCAAGTTCATTTATAGCTGTGTTATTATTTTTATTTTTCCTGTCAGATATTTCATTAATAATTTCCCAAACTTTTTTGGGGTTGTTTTCACTCAAATGTATTTTGTATGCATAGTATTCATTTTTAGTTCTCCAAATGAGTTTTGTCAAAACATTACGATACATTTTGTATTTTTGTATTAATCTTAGTAAAAATAGTTGATTTGTGTTCGGAATTATTTTCAATTTATTAATTTTGAAATGCATTTTATCTCGTTTTCGTATTGAGACTATTAGTCCTCTGGTGATCCATGGCTTCACCTTCTTAAATTTAGCACTGTTATTCGATTTCTTACAGTCATAAGAGGTGTCTATATGTTTACCAAGTCTATTATAAAAATGTTCAAGAGAATTATTCACATCCAAATTGTTGTATACGTCATCCCATGTTTCGCGTTCTACACTTCGTTTAAGTCTATCAATGTTCAATATTTTTATACTTTTTTCCTTGGTTTGGTGATTTCTATCTGCTATGGGTGTATTATTGTTTTGTGTCGGTTTAGGTTCCCAGCCAAATATAACTGAAAAATGATCTGTAATTGTGGATTTATATAAACATGTAAGGGCTGACTTCTTAGATTTTGTTTTTATAAATATGTGGTCTAAACATGTGCTACTCTGTAAGGTCACTCTGGTAGGGGCATTGACACAACATGCATAACCATTCGAGTGAAGTAAGTTGAGATAATCATTTTGAATCCGAGACATATCTTCAGCTAATATGTTGATATTAATATCTCCTATAATTATTTGATGCGTATACTGAGGAAGATTTGCTATCACAACTCCTAATTCATTCACAAAGTGTGAGCTGCTTTTTGAAGGCGAACGGTACACACAAAGCACTGAGTACGTTTCATTACCAAGTGTAAACACAACACGTGCAGCATTTGCATTAATAGAGATACATTCGGAGTCAATTTTATATGAATTAATACGATCATTATTCATGAGTATCACTAGACCATCAAAGTTAGAGTGTCTCGAGTTGAAGAAGGAAGTTGTATAACCAGGTAAGTTGAATGGTTCGTCTGTTAATAGATGCGTCTCTGTTAAAACAATGACATCGAATTTAAATTTAAACTGATTGAGTGTGATACAAAATTCATCAAAATGCAGCCTCAAACTTCTAATATTTAGATGAATCATTTTAAATTCATTCTGATTCTTATCTCCATACAAATTATTCACTAGGTATGTTTGGTCCACAATGTGAAACTTGTTTTTATCATGATCAAGCTCAGGCCATTCATCCCAGAGTACCATAGAAGGTAAACTTTGAATCTATGTAAATAAACAAGAAGATAACTGTAAATAGTATGCCAAATTACTCTAGTGGTATGTCAGAGGGCTTGCAAATAGACAAAACAGGCGAACGTTTGTCCTTACGTAGATATATTTTCCCAGCTCTAACCCAGGCGAACTGATATCGTAATTGCTGTTTGGCGTTTCGCGCCAACCAAAATAGGTTTTTATTGTCTCTAGAAAGATGCTCGTTGATGCTCGTTGACAATAATAAAGAAGGCTTTGTTTTAATCGTTTACAATCAAGTGGTGACACTTGTTGCTTTGATTTAATAGGTATCTTAATAGCTTTGAATAATTGATACAAATAACATTATATATTTTTTTACATCGAAACGGCTGATCCGATTTGAGTAAAAGTTCGGAATAATGTGTATCAATATCAGATTGAGATTTTCTGAGAATTTGAATCTTCTCGAATGAA
Organism: Brachyptera risi; assembly: GCA_964007535.1. Lineage (NCBI taxonomy): Eukaryota > Metazoa > Arthropoda > Insecta > Plecoptera > Taeniopterygidae > Brachyptera > Brachyptera risi. The sequence goes on from OZ023326.1 coordinate 79,608,989, forward strand.
ATATTTTTCACGAATGTTTTCCTCTGGGTTATTCTAATGGGATTTTGGAAAACTTTGGAATGAGTTTTCTCAGAAGTTGTTCAACCGATCGTGCCTCAAAACTATACAGCATCAAATCAGATAGGGGTTCATGTGTGTGCCAAGTTTCAACTGATTTTGAATTTTTTTCGGACCTGTGGAGCGCGAACAAAAAAAAAAAAAGAAAAAGAAAAAAAAAAAAAGGCACTTTTTTTCGGTATAATGTAATTGAGTCTTCGCTTCGCTCATCCAAATATAGCCCATATATCAGGGGCATTCATGTACGATTTAAAACTTTTCAAACAACTATGCCGAATGAAAAGTAGAAAAACAGTATAACTAAAATAGCAAGGTCACAGCCTCACCAAAACAGCATGGTCACAGACTCATTGAAACTGGGGTCTGGATTAGGAATGGGAGAGGAATGCATCCCATACCTTTTTTGTGAACATGCAAGGAATTTTGGTCGAAATGGACAGAAATCATTCAATTAAAACAAATAGTTCAGTCTCATGGAGAAAATAGTAATTTATTTTAATAATCATTCATAGTTTCAAGACACAGAGTAGGTTGGGTGTATAAGTACGCAAGTGTGACATAATATCGTGTTTATTTGATAAGAGAAGCGAGATGTTGATATGGTTAAGATAATAATAGTGCCAACTTATTAATGACAGGTTTCACAATATTCATCCCTTAAGTACATTGGTATAGTAGTTTATTGTGCACCATATGTGTGCCCGAGTGACAAGTTCTTCACGAATCAACAGTCGTAAGTAGAAAAATAATATTCGAAGTATGAAGACATTTTTAAATAGGCCGTATGGTCACTAATATGTATAGTAGAGATATGTAGGAAGAAGACATCCATCTTTTAAAATTTGATTTATATATATTTTAAAATATTGTCAGCCAATTAGGATACAATCATATAACATTATACACATATCACGTTTTTTACTTGAACTACCCCACTTAAGGAAAAATAGGCCTACACAATTATGAGATTCGAATCTATAAAATTCAGAAAGATTGTAGAAATATCTCCAATTTAAATGCAGTTCATTTGTTACAACATATTGACACAATATAAATTGGGGTTGATGGTGTGTATATAACGGAGACGGACCAATTTTGAAATATATATAGTTTCTTTCAAGAAAGACAAAGGCGCAATCATCGCGAACCTTCATCGCTCGTGGATACAAGTATAGACGAAACACTTTTTTGAGATCTGATATATTTATATTTTCATTGAAACACTTTTATTATATTCATGCTCAATGTAGCATGCTTGTTTATCAACATATTTTATCTAAAAGACTTTTCAATTTAATTCATTATTATACCAGATAATAATGATGTTCTAAAATGAATTCAACAGTTACTGAAAAGAGCACCAACACAGTTGTGAACTCTTTCTCAAAACTGTCAAGTTCGTATTCGTGTAACCTCATTCAGTCGAAATGATAGAATATCTTCTATCCCCAAACTCTTTGCATTCAGTTCAGACTTGAATGGCACACTGAAATTATTCAACTCTTTAAAAAATAATATTATGAAAACATCAAAGCTTATACGTATAAGCAGTTTCAACATATTTAATTTCTATTTTAAATACTATGGGATAACATTTACAATTAAAATTCGTTACTATCATCTAAGCTAGTCTAAATCACATGTTGCTTGAACGGTAATTCAACATTGTCCGCAAGATAATAAACATACCGGGATATATAGTCACATGAGGCGTTTTATTTAAATTATTCATGGTCCTTTGGAGTCAATTTCAAATTATTACAAAGCGTATTGCTATAATTTCAGTATATTATCATCCATTTTATTGCGCGAACTTTCTTTATTTTTTAAAAAGAACTCGATATTGTGTATAGATGTTTCTCAAAAGACGTTATACCACTGGTTCGATCCCATAGTTTTATCTGAATTATGCTTAATATTAAAATAAGTAACACATGATGAATACTGACGAAAACCTAAAAATAAACCATCAATGATTGTCAATTATGTGTCTAAAGAGGGATTTGGTATTCACAATATCAATGAATCTAATTATGTATGTTCTAATTCAACTCTTTGTAAGTTCCATACATGACCCACAGTATTACTATCGAAGTTGTAGTGTTCAGTAACAATCAATACGGCTATGAAAAATTCAACTAACACATGGTTTCGGAAGTGGGTTTCTGAAGACCTGGAGGAGGCTCATCGTTTTTAGAATTTCTGAGCAACTTTTGTTGTTTATTTTCTGTATCTGTACAAAATATGGCCGGACCTTGTTGTGCACCACCGCCTGTGGGAGATGTCATTTCGACGGCACTTTCACGACGCAGCGACCGTCCTTGATTGCGGAACTCGGGTACCTCATGCGAAACACCCAAATAGAATGCGTTGTCGGTGGATTCGTCGGCAATGATATGCCGCTGTACGAGACCCTCCATCAGATGATAATCATTATCCTCCGCATCTCGAAGATGTTCTTTCTCTAGGTACAAAGCCATCTCGGGATTAGACATTTCCGAATGGTGACGATTTCGACGCGTCAACAATGGAGATTCCCCGGGACGGGGAGGTGACAATAGACGAGGAGTACGTGGAGGACTTAACAAACCACATACAGTCTCCAGTTCATCCGTTATACTAGTATACTCCGAATGCATCGCCATCAACATGGACCGAGTATTTTTCCTCTTGGTAGGTTTCTTCTCCGCGACGCGAGGTTCCGCCCAGGTGACATGGCTTCCAGCTGTCGTGGGCGCCGCGTCAGCTTCGTCTTCAGTCAGTACTCCTCCGCACGCGTTCTCTGGCTCGGAGTTGGTCTTGCTGTGTTGGCGGCGTGTGAGAAGAGGATGTCGCATCGCGTGGTAGCCATCTTCGCCGGCGGCCATGTCACAACTGAGCCTACGCTGGAGAAAAGCGTGACGACCTTGAGATCTGAAGTCCAATGAGCTACTCTTGAGAAAATCTGGCAGTGGTGTATCGAACGATCCTCCAGAACCTTCCATACCGGTTTCATTTTTACTGCTGATCTCGCTATCGGAAGAACTTTTTTCCAGAATCTCACCGGTTACCGTTATTTTTATTCCTCTATTATTCATGTCTTCGTCAGAATCGACATCGCAGTCGGACTTTGAATTTTCAGAATTCTCCATCAATGGTTCCGGAGATTTTGTTGATGTAGTATCCATCCTGAAATCCATGAAACTATCAGGTCGAACTTCAGTTAGTGACCTGGTGGGTCGTCTTCTAGAGAGATGATCTTTACCGAACGGCATCAATCTCATCTTGTCAACAGGGTGACGATCTTCTAGCGACTTGGCATCGTCCACTTTCTCACGAGCCAATCGTATCCTCTCACCCACGCGACCGAATTCGGCCAGTTCAGAGGCAAATGGCTGGTCTTTCGTATGCGTCGCCATGAACCTGTGAATCACCGCAAGATGCGACAAAGTCTGTTCGGTCAAGTCCTCCAGCTTTCTTATTCGAAACTCGACTCCTTGGATCGAAGACGTCTGACTATTCTCTTTCTGATTGATATCCTCGACTTTCTGATACATGTTATCCACTCTCTCAGCCGTAGTCTTGATTCTTTCATCACTGGAAAGATTCAGCTTCGTTTCTTGTTCCCTGAAATATCCTTCAACACATTCCTCTTCGAAATCGTACAACCGTTCCAAGTCATCACTATCCAAGAAGAGTTTGAGCGCATTATCATACGTCTCTCGTACACCGCGTACCTTTCTCCTACAATACTTGAGTAAAAGGAAGATATGACTGAGCATGATAAGTGGAGGAGGAAGAACCGGCTTCTGCTCATACTCCATCACCACGGTGAACCTCTGGAACATCCACACCTGATGCGACACGGCGTTCACCTCGATGAAAATATTGTTGAACACAGCGATAAGCAGATTGATGAGTAGAATATTAGCCACCAGTAAGTACATGGACATCACGATGGGGGTAATCCATCGTCCCGGTTGGCATTTTGGTTGCGATGGATCCATGCCACATTCCGGGTCGATATCTCCGGCGAACACTTCTCCGTACAACATGAAGTACGGCTGGTAGAACACGTCTCGAACAAGTCGCCAACTGAATTCGTTTTCCGGAAACAGAATCGATTGTCGACAGACTCCGAAGCTCATCAATACTACGAGTAAGAGCACCACGAAGTAGATCATGTTTTTCACCATTTTTCCCATCATTGTGACGAGAGGTCCGAGATACTTGTTCACGCCCAAGATGTTTAGGATGCGCAGATACCAGTAGACGATGTCTACGCAGTAGATGACGCGGCCGGATTGCATTGTTGACAGACGGAGTCGAAGAACTAGACCAATCAGGAAGAAGATGATCGCTGCAGCGTCACAGGGATTCCACATGTTCCACGCCCACACTGAGAACTTGTGCCTGAGGAAAAGAAATTGCAACTTAATTTTTCGAACCATCGAAGGAGGAATTGAATGTGTACGCTTGAGATCACACAAAATGTTTTCTTTTCGAAAGGGAATTAAAATTTGGATGATCTATGAATATTTGACAGACAATTCTGTTCATAGACTGTACGTGAAGTACTTATACATTACGGTCCGTTTCAGTGCCTATACTATGAGGGCACTAATTTTCTTCAGAATGCATTTCAATGATTACCTCCATCGACCACTCCATGTAACAGCAAATGTTCAAATCTGTATATCTAACTCAATGCATAACTTTTTGCAGTATGATACCATACAAAGTTGAATTGATAAAAATGACCTTTTTGTGCCTTTTTGTGCCTTTTAAAGCCTTTTTGTGTGAAGTAGAGATTATTTGTTTCAGAAATTTTGTTTCGAATGCTTTTGTGAAACCTTTTCTATGTATTCTTTCTAATTAATCGCGAAAATTCTTCATGCATTTTCGTGTATAAGTATATTTACGTATTTGTTTTCAAGTACACTTTTTCACCGTGGTTCATTACATCAATTAATGTGATATTCCAGCTGCAATTGATGCATCCAATCATATTTAATGAAGTGGTATATATATATATTTGAACCCCCGCTTTTCATTAACCACTTCAACTCAGAAGTTGCTGAATTAATTTCACAAATGTATATCAAGTTTGACTGGATTGAAACGATGGTACTTGACAGACGATCGCATTTCAATTTGATTACAAAACTGCTTCTCTGAAGAGTTCACCACAACAGACGCTAACTGCGAGTTCAAAACATTTTACTGACAAATAGAGTAATTGGAATGTTTTGACTGAGTTATAATAATTGAAGGAAGTGTAAACCAAAATGTCTCCATAATTTGAACGACTGACGGAAAGGAGGGAAGATTTTGGTGGTTAAAAGAATGTTGTGAAATAAATTATATATACGCAGTGTTACTGAGCAATGATGAATATCGTATATGCATATATGAAGAATCTCCTATATACAAATTGAGGAAATAAGTGCGGAAAAATGGAAAACTCGAAGAAAGAATAAATGTTGGGTTTTACAGGTGCGCCGACAACAATGTTGTTCTGCGCTTATGGAAACTCAAGTTTTGAGGAAACACTTTTCATATTCTTCCTAATTTTTTTATATAAGTTATGGATGAGTAACTATTCGAAAACAGGTTTGGGTCGAATAAATTGAGTGAATCAGTTCATATGTAACTGAATTATCAAATCTGTCGATAATTTCATGAACAGGCATCAATAATTCGGGTTTTGATAGTATTTTTTGTTCGACTTGATCCAAGGTTATCTCAACCATTTTGATCACCTTCATTCACTTCGAAGATGAAAGAAACTGTTGTACTTCATCATTTGTTCTAGCTTTCAAATCACCTGAAAGTCTAGAGCTCTGGATTAAGGTATTGTTACATCAAATTTCTAATCCACCATTTGACATACCGGTATTCAGTAACATCAGAACTTGAAACAAAATCGTTGTTCCCCGACTTTGGATGAAAGTTGGTACGTTTGAACAAGGATGATATTATATATTCTCATTTTAATAATTCCGAAATTATAATTATAATATAGAACCAACACTAGTTTCCGGGACTGACCTATCCAAGAAATGTGTATGCTCAACTTCCCAACTGAAAATCTTACGTTCATTGGTATCATATTAGACAGCGAATCAAAATGTGGAGAGAACAAAAATGCTATGTGTAAAAGTAACACATGCCCAATAAGAATACTCGGTTATTTATCATGCCCATCATGATTCATAATCAGGCCGTACACTACTACAATACTCCTTGTGGAATTATTGATTCATATAATTCACTGGATGAGTGAATAAATGAATATGTTGATTATTTACCTATATGTGCAACCTTTCATTCTTTTCTATTTATGTTTTTTAATGGTCGAATACACTGATATAGAAAGAAAAACACAATTACAACAAAAAAACGTCCACAAAGCCCTCAAAAAAAGGTTTCACTGTGGGTTAAAATAGTGAATTATGAGTACAATTTCAAATTTCGGACGTATTTATCAAACATTAAAATTAATAAAGTAGTCAAAGTGAAGAGAGAAAAGAATAACATTGAGTGATTTGTTACATTCGACTTCAAAGTGTAAGGTATCTTTGATTACTATTAATTTTAAGGAATCAAGTGACATCGAATGGCAAGAAAAAGTAGACAGGTTGACAAGAGTGTTCAAAAAAATACATAAAATCAGTATCGGGACACTTTGATTAGATAAGTATAAGTATTTCAGCTCAATCCAAACATATCATAAAACATTTCTTACCCGATAGCAACGGGCTCTGATGAAAATATCTCGCGCAGTTTCTCACACGCCAGCGTCCCGATGTAAGTGATGACGAAGATTTCTTGCCAGGAAGGATCCGGATCTAGTTTGACCAGCACCACATAGCTGTACAGCACGAGGAAACCGATGTAAGCAATCTGAAACGAACAAGATGACGAAATGGTTACAACTAGGAAAACGCCATATATGCGTTGTTAGACGAGCGGATAGTAATAGTATGTCGATTTTTTTGCCAAACTCTCGCCTACATTCGCCAATTGGGTGACATTTGAGTTATGAATGGGTAAAAACTGCTTCGAGTGGTACCAATTTAGCACATCTTATGTTTTTTCTTCAAAATGGCTGACCCGATCAAGCTGAAAATTTCCAGAAATGTGTATCAAAATGTAATTCAACTTCATGCAGAATTTCATTTTTGGGGATTTTTTTTCTCGCTGTGTTATGTTATTTCCGCTTCTAATGGGTATTTTTGAAATTTCTAAAATTCATAAAAATAAAAGTAATCACTCGATAATGCCACAAAACTATACAGATCCAAGTTAGATGAGGAACCATAATGAAAAAAAGTTTGAAGTTGATAGCTGCTGTAGTCGTTTGACCTGTGGAGAACCGAAAAAAAAACATCTAAATAAAAAACATAAAAACGAACACCAATTTATTTCAGTATGTCAAATTGAATCCTCACTAAAGCTCGTCTAACAACGCCACAGTTATCAATCTCATCGCAGCCCTCGGTAGCTCAGTCAGCTGAGGCACTGCTTCAGAAACTGAAATCATCATTGGACGTCGATTCGAGTGCCACACAAGGCATGAGTTTTTGTGTAAGCGTCCTTTCACTTGTCATCACTTCATAGTTTCATCCGCTCATTTGTACCCCCGTAGAACCTAGCTGTTGGTGAGAACGTTAGGCATACAATAATCAATCAATCAATCAATCAATCAATCAATCAATCAATCAATCAATCAATCAATCAATCAATCACCAATCAATCAATCAATCAATCACCAATCAATCAATCAATCAATCAGACTTATCAATACTCATTAAGAGTGCATGAGAGTCGATCTCAGTGAAATATCAGATTTTTAATGGTGGAATTCTGAACGGTATGAGATATGAAATTTCCAATGGAGAGGAAACACAGATACTTTCAAGATGGTATGAAATATATAGCTATATAAAACTCATTACGCCTATAATTGTCAAGCGTATACGGCTAGAAAATACGTTTTTAAGCTGTATACGCTTAATCGTCTTCTGAGATATGAGTCGAATAGTTATTATTATTCATACCATCTTGAAGGTATTGAAAGTATCTGCGTTTCATCTTCATCTCAATTTCGATATCTCATACCTAAGTTATAAATGCATAAGTTATCATATGTTTTTCCTTTCATTAGAAACTCAGAATTTTCTCAAATTGAGATTATTGTGTTTATATGTTGTTCTTTCTTTTTGTAGTAATCAATGGATGTTTTTTTTATTTAGAAATTGAACCAAGTAGAAGAATTTTCGAATTATTTGTTAAGAATGAACCTTTTATTTCCATTTCAGTGCTATGTTACAATTTCAATTACTGGTAAAATGTTTAATATGTTCAAGTTTGTGTAATAAGTGGTAATAACACATGAAGTTACATCATGTTCACTCTATGTAGTATGTTAATACTTGCCTACAGACAAGTCTCATCAGAGGCTTTGTAGGATATTTAGTAGCAGAGTTCCTGATTTTATAATTTGTACTAAAAATGTGTGAATAAAAAAAAAAAAAAAAAAATCAATAGAAAATAATTATTTCGCTAATTCGACTCCCATGGACTCTAAATCGGTCTATAAACTCCTGAGAGAATGAATTCACCTGAAATCAAATGAATTAAACGAAACTGGATTATATCGAGGGGAACTATTTGGAGCCTCGGCGGGAGGAGCAAATAATGTTCGACCTCTTTTGTTATTCCGGATTGTTATAACATAGAAAATTAGCAATTGATAGTCCATAATAGTTTTGATATAATTTTACTCCTTGAAAGAGTGGATCGTGATCACTTTGTGATAATATTACCGCTATATAAAGGCCATATTACATGCACGGGGAATGAATAGCCCGAATGGGTTGGTTGCAATTGATGCGCGCAAGCGCAGATGACTCATCTACATTCTATATTGCTCGAGTTGCATGAATTCACTGAATAGAGCCCACACGTGATCCGATTCATCCAATAGGAAACCAAATGGCGAACAGCTGATTTCAATTTCAAAACATTGACGTTTGTCAAACTACATGAACAGTTAATATTGTCATGAGTGACGTTTGTGATCGAAATCATTCATAAAAATAAAATTCAAAAATGAATTCTGGACAATTTTGTTCAAACAATTCAAACAATTCTTGACTATTTTGTAAATCGTGACAAGCAGGCCGTGCCTCAAGGAGGCTGTGAACCATTCAACCAGCCCGGCCATTTGGTTGTGTGTAATAGGTCATTCGGCTGTTTGGAGTGACCTTGAGGAACCAATTGATTGCATTCAATTGCAACCATTCCCCGTGCAATACAGACTTAAGTATGACTGTGTTATTTTCATGGTATCATGATTCTACAGGACGAGGTTGACCATGACAGAAACACTACTGCATTTTTCAGAAGCATCATATTTTTCCAATTTCACCGAGATATGTAAATACTGACAATTAAAATAACAATAATTTGATGAGCGAAGTGAAGACTCAATTTCACCATACTCGGAAAAAAGTACTTTTTTCGCGCTCCACAGGTCAAACGGACATGAAAATACAAATGAAACTTGACATACACACGTGTCCTTATCTAACTCGATACTGTATAGTTTTGAGCCGCAATCGGTTGAATCGCTTCTGAGAAAACTCATCTAAAATTTTTCAAAAATTCCTTGAGAATAACCCAGAGGAGGAAATTCGTGAAAATACATTCTTCGAGAGACTTCAAGTTCTCAGGGTTTTTCAATAAAACACATTATTCAGAACTTTCACTCAAATCGGATCGACCGGTTCGATAAGAAATAATATTCAGTGTAATTTTTAAAATCACTCGAAGCTATTGAGGTACAAATTACATTCAAGCAACAGGTGTATTTTATTAATCAATTGGAAACGATTGAAAGAGAGCCTTTTCCATCATTATATAAATAAATTGAGAAATAAAAGGGCAGTGATGTAATTGTTTGGATCACGAGGTGGATATATATATAACCAATCCAAAGATATGTTGATATGTTCTAACTCATCCATCAACGCGGCAACATAAAACGCAGTTTCCTAGTTTGGATGGAAGACGATCTTCTCTTTTCGTGGATAAAAATATGGAATTGTTTCATTGTCGAAACCAGGGAGCAGAGAAAAGTGTTTGCCGTTTGGGTTTTCACAACGATGAATGTATGGGAGATCAAAAAATAAAAGCATCGTGAGTACACTTGCGGTCACAAAAAATGGTCGACCAAGACTCACTAGAATGCATTTATTCATTCATTCATCCATTTATTCTTCCAGACCATAGATCCACTACATGGATATGAGTCACTTCAAAGTTATCATAAAAATACAAAACACATTAAAATATAAATGTATTAATAATTATTTAATTAATTAATTTCATTGATTTGAATTCATTATTTAGAACAATTATTCACAAAACTCACACTGAGACTATCAGACAATGTATTTACGCATTCAAAGAACAGTGTGTGGAATAAATATTGATAATTATATGCATAGGTTCTATATATACATTTGAATTTCTGAAAAGTCCATTTTATGTGACGGCAAGTGTACGAAGGATTGAGATGAAATATGATTAAATGTGAAGATAATTATTCTCTGGTGATTTCTCTCAATGAAAACATGAAGAAATTAGATTAATTATTTCACAATTCAACCCTTGAGGGCCTAGAGGTTGTGTAATTAATGTTTCAGATTTTGAAAATGTTTTTTTCATATCTCGAGTGAAGTACGCTCACAAGTAAGAACTCATTGAGAATATCAAAGAATAGAACAAATCTAAATTCCACAAATAAAATGTAAAATATTTTTCTTCTCTTCCATTGAGGGCTTTTGTTTTGACTCTCCACATTCAATATCAACACTTCATTCAATTTCCCAGTTAGCTTGCCGTAGATTTGTATACCGTCAAAATATAACTCATCTTGAAATAAATGTTTCAATCGTGAATAAAAAAAAAATCGAGCTCTGAAAAATATAGGTTTAATATGAACTTGGTTAATTTCAAATTCAATCCAACATTAGGCTCGTGCAACCGCTTCCTAAATATCAATCAGGAATACATGTTCAAACCCAGTTAAAATTCTTGTCAATAATCAGTGGAACTAGGACTCGGTTTCCCAGCCAAGTGGCAGCCTTCGCAACGTACTCCATTCAGTCAAGTAGCTTGAATGCGTGTGAAGACAATATAATAAACCGAAGAACTCAAAGAATAATTAGGGTGCTGATTTATTGAACGACTGCTCTAAAAGTCCCTGAAAGAATCCCGATCTTTATAATGTACAAGATGGTATGACCAGTTGTATGGTACTGTGGTACTGGAGGTAAAACTTCATGTTGAAAAGTCGTACCACTTGATGACATTAAATAGTGATTAACGGCGGCCATGTTCGTTGTTAAAGCTGATTGCTGTCAGGTGTGGGCCCACTGAAATTTGGTTCATATTCAGCGCCTGAATCAAAGGCCTCGTATATTAGGCTACTACTCAAAGCATAATAAGTAATGAAATAGAAGGTTCTACTGAATTACGAGAGTAGGTCCAACTGGCAGTTGAAACAAGAACATGGCCGCCGTTTGGAAGTAACCAGAAGTACCCAATATGGTACACGGCTCGTCGCTGAGTTAGACCTCCATATATTCAACTCCATGGTGGGACTAGATAGGCTGGATACTGGGGAACAGAGCGGCCAACTTGGTGACTATTTTCTATTGGCTACTGAAATATCTAACGAATAGACGCCATTTTTGGTCCAGAATTTACATCAGATGTTCAAGAAAGTGTGCTAGACTGCATTACATCAGTTGGGAAGCAACTTCAGCTGAAAGTTTTGGCATATTATTGACCAACTGGCAAGTTTACGACATTTTTGAACACAAAAAAATTGGACAAACAATGGCGTCCTGCGCGAGAGTTGACCACCTCATTCCCCAGTATCCATCCCTATTTGAATATAACTACATTATCACCTCTGCTTACACCCAAAGAGAAATTCAAACTTACCGAATGACCCCAAAACTTGGTTATTGGTGCTGTGTAGAACTCGTACAGTTTCTTCTTCAGTCGTAACGGTCGCTTATTCTTGAGATCGTAACTATTAAAGTCGATCGGCAAATGTAACACGGTGGTTAAGTAATCACCCGGCTCTGAAATGACTTTACCGTTCTCCTGCACGACGGTATCTCTCAGGTTGAAGTTGTCATGAGATATGAGGGCCTGCAATCAGAATGATTAAATTAATTCATACTCGTCGTTATACTTCGAGAGTATTTTATTGATTCGAAAGTAATTCTTGTGAGTGATAATCCGGATGAATATTGAAATTGGCACTGAAATTTCATATCAACTAGGTTACGAGATAACTTTTATTACCCTCGATATAACATATTTTCACCGTTTTTTTTTTTTTTTAGGAATTATGGTTATTTGAAAGCGAATCGAATTGAATATTTCAATAAGATTTTAATATCCTGGTGTTTTTCGTGGGCTCAATAGATAACACAATACTAGCGATCAGGTGGATAATTTTGATGAATATATCTTTTGAAACAAAAAATAAATTGCGAATGATTTGAGCTTGATTTTATCGAAAGTTTTTTTTAAATTTCATACCAGTTCTAGAGAAATGTTGAAGACGAATAAGTTTCCTAGTGAACATACTGAAAGAAAGCCTGCGGGAAAGTTTTGATGAGCTAGGTACTTAAAAGTGTCACTAAAAATTGTCTGCATACAATTGTGAATGCTCGTATAACATCGGGGCATAAAATAAGAATATTACAATATAGGCAATTACGTGAAAAAAAAAACTTTCCCACTTGTATTTTTCATATAGGTGGCTGAAAATACGGCAACCATGGTTGGGGGTTTCTTCCATAAAATTGATCATAAAATTGATTAATCGAAAATACATGTAACAATAACACAGTAAGTAATTTACGAACCAATAATACGTATATACATAGATAAAGATGTAAAAGAGTTATAAAAGGAACAAATCCAGAAAGAAGTATACGTATACACATAACCATTTTATAATGTAAAGATGTGCAATGGAGAAGATAGATTGCGAAACTAAACTGATTCTGGTCGAAACAAATGATAGTTCTCGTGTGAGACAATTCAATTCTATAATCATGAATAGTTTGAATACTTCGAATGGAATTATAGCATGATCGGAAATAGCAATACGATATCAAATTATGAAAATTATTTCTATTCAGAATATTAAAACATGAAATAGGTCCAAATGAAACGATGCTTTGTATAGGCCTGAATGAAAAACCCATCGACAAGTACTTCATAATCTTTTATAATTTTTGTGATGAGACAATTGAGAGGAATGTCTACGGAGATAAAATCCAAAGCCTACATGACTTTGGTGCGACTAATTATGGAATATGGATCAAATGTGTGGGATCGATATAGTGTAGGTGAGGTGAAAGAAGTGGAGAAAGTTCAAAGGCTGGCTGCCAGAAGAGTGACAGGAAGGATGAGAAGATTCAAAATGGTGACAGAACATGTAGGGAAGATTGAAAGAGTGTTGGAGAGACCATTGGTTGTGGTCAGTTTACTTGGATGGGAGACTTTGGAAGATAGAAGAAAAAATTACCGTTTATCAACATTTTTCAGGGCATTGAGAGGGAGAGAGGGATGGAAAGAGATGAGAGAGAAGATCAAATTGGATAAGAGGGGGTATGATTTCAGAGGTGGGCATGAGTGAAATGTTTTAGTCAAAATGGCGAAGAAGGATGTTGGAAAGTTATCATTTTTGAAGAGGACTGTGAAGAGTGGAATGAGATGGAAAAAAACATTAGTGAAAGAACTCGGAGAATTGGAGAGGAAATATATATAACACACCACTTGTACTGATCACAATTAATTTTGTAGAGATTCATAATAAATAAATAAAATAAAGAATGAATAATATGAAGAATTGATTAGAAAGTAGGAAAGTAAATTGTATTGGATCTATTCACATATTGAAATCATTTCGAAGTTGAACATAGAGCTCAATGCGCATTGTTACGAGAATGAATTGAGAAAATAATTTGTTCCAATATTTCCACTGAATATTGTTCGACCGCGTCTCTAGATCTTTTATTGTGCATTGATACATTGATCACAACAATGATCTTCAGAGATGATTCTCGTTGCAATAATGGAACTTACAACATCACTGCCAAAGACCTTTATATATATATTACTTCGTAAATCACTGCCTTCTGTATATAAGATTCACCTCTCAGCGTGAATAAAATAATTACATTATCATTCAATGATGATTGAATAACGTGAACCATTTTTAAGTATAAATTACAATAATCTGAGTCTAAACAGTGAATTGAAACAAGAAATCTGGACCATCAAACCTAGAAGATACATATCACTTTGGAAAATCTTTAAATCTCCATATCAGCATCTAGATAGAAGAACAAGGTCTTCGAAAGAAGAGTCACAGATTCTTTAGGAAAGACAGAAAATATAATGAAATACATATAACGTATATTGATTATAGGAGAAAAATGGTTGTATATCATTTCTGAGTTTGGGATGGATTGTATCGAACGAGTTGTAACAATGAGATCAATATTCTGACTGAAGCAACAATATGCTTCATTTTCTGCATGAGATGAGTAGGTGAATTTAATTGCTTTACAATTTGCACTATGAACATCTTTTATAGTCATTCAAGTGATTCAATTCTATAATTTTCCACCTTCGTCGTCATAGCTCACCAAGCTTTCATATACTTCTTGGTCAAATGAAATCTGTTTCAGCTAATTTCAAGTGATTTTGAACAAAATTTTTGAGCGATGTTGAATACAAATTGTGAAGCGCTGAATATACACATTTTTTAATACATACCAACCGCTATGCTTGAATATCTACAAATTCAGTCACTTACAAATTTGAATTGCTAAATGCTTATTACTGGAAAACGTGTATGTTTTTTCACCTATATAACAGTTAAAATGATAGACTTTTCTAATGAGTTACACAAATATAATCTGCAATGAGGAAGTAGTAGGTATTTCTATATGTCAACATGTACAGAATGGTGGTATGAAACTAATGGGCTAGAAATAATATTCCGACCAGTTAATCTTTAACCCGCCACTTTGAAATCCATAATTGAATCGTTCGTTTAAAATCGAACACAATGATACTCCAATATAATTGTGGACACAAATCGGAAGTACGTATTGGTTCCATTGAAGTGTGAAGTGAAGTATTTACGGAGATGTCGACCTTTTTCAGACCTACAAATCTGTTGCAACTCGTATGTATACAATAACCCATGAGACCGCGTAGTGAAGAGAAATCACGATTTGAAAAAAATCAACATAACAAAATCGATCGATTTGAAATACCTAGTTCTATTTCGATTTGTTATTCTGTTGTTTGAAATCTCAGTATTGAAGTCATAAGAATGAAAATGTACAACTAAAACTCAAAAAAGTGACGCAATACTATTACTTATGCTTCGCAATGGTTAGTGAATTTACAATTTCACATTTTTGGTGGACAAATTGAGGAGTGACCAAATAGTCTATATGATTCTCAAGGCATTTTTTTTTAAAGTTGAAATAGGTTTGTTGATTCAATGTTTTGTACGAATGAGTACATAACACATTGAATTGAGCCAAATTCATTTTTATAATCATGCCAAATATCAGATTAGTGAGATGTAAATCGAAATATCAGAATTTGAATATGCATTTGTATTTATTACCAAGCAGTGTAAGAACGGGAATAAGATTTTATATATGCAAACGAGCCATCACAACGTCTCTTAGTGCAACAAAATTCGAATAAATCGAACAAAATTCAGCTCTAAAGCGTCATATCGAATAGACACTGAAGAAGGTTACGTCAATCTTGTGTCTCAAGTCGGGATTTCCACATTGGGTCTCCGTGAAACGAGAAAAGAGTTGGTATTAAATACGAGTAGTGTTACCAACCTATTTTATCCTAATCTTTCAAGTAGGTGCTTCAACTCGGGTCTTGAGAATGAAATATTTCCGCAGTCAATTCCAGAGTCCAGGGTCCCGATTGCCTGTAGCGCAACTATCGCTTTTATATCAAACTATATAAAACAACAATGCTCAACAATGCTACATACGGCTCAGTAGAATTATTATGTTAGCATTGTATTTGTTTTTCACGAAAGTTATAGATTTTGTAAGTTGAACAATGCCACCGATATCCTAGCCACTCCACATTCAGGGAATCCGCTAAATCGCAACAGGCAATCGGGACCATTGGCTCTGAACTGACTGCGAGAATCCACAAATGCCTCCCAAGTTATTAGTATGAGAGTTGAAGCACCTTCTTCACATTATGATAGAATGGGTTGGTATCACTACATCGTGTATTAAGCAAGCAATAACAACAACAACAATAACAACACAACAAGGTGCAAAGACGTAATGAAACACGCACAGTCAAGTGATTGGATCATCATACCTTGATGCCCTGAGGGCTAGCTGCTTTGTTCTTCACGCTAAACTTTCTCGTCTTTTTCTAAAAGAAATGATTCATGACATGAATGATCTTTTATGAAATAATTTCAGGTTATACCAAACTTGAACCTTGGATGCATCTTGAACCTGAGTTTCAAGTTGTTGATCAACTTGGATACTTTACAATTCTTTTACTCAATAATCTCAGGTTCGAAGTTATTCCTCAGATTGATTTCGGTAAGACCGTCACTCACATCAAGTTTTACTCAAAATATCAAGCTGTGAATCTGCATTGAACCTTGAATAGCATCGGCCACGATAAGAGAGGCTATACATACTGGGGAAGAGAGTGGCCAACTTGGTAACTGTTTTCTATTGGCTACTGAAATCTCTCGCATGGACGCCATTCTTTGTCCAGAATTCAGATCAGATGTTTGAGAACGTGAGCTAGACTGCATTACATCGGTCAGGAAACAACTTCAGTTGAAATTTCTGGCATCTTATTAACTAACTGGTAGTTTTACGACTTTCGGACCAAAAATGTGGACAATAAATGGCGTCATGCACGGGAGTTGACCACTTCCTATACCCCAGTATCTAGTCTATCTAGTCACGATTAGCTCCTTGGTGACGTCGCGTATCAGAGTCACATCTATTTGGTCTTTCATTAATTATATTGTCAAATGTAATCATAAATTTTAATCAAGAAGACTCTTTCCGAACATTGCTCGTCCAAGCGTGTCTGAAAAATGGAATTGAGGTAAATGCTATTGTGATTTTGAAAAGTAGCATTGATATGGTATCCAAATAGATCAACAACTTTGGTATGAACTTTAACTGATCCAAGGTTGATAGAACCGACTCTCACTGAATGAATTATGTTATGAATAGCATGCTTTATATAGCAGTTGTGAATACATGAATTCACAGCTCAATTCAATCCTAGAAAGTGATTGAATAACTGTTCTGAACTGATTCTGAATACACCCATCCGTTGTGTACGACTTGAAGCATGAGTAAAAGTTCGTTTCTGTCTTTTAATACATGCTAGATTATATTCAATATAACATTGTCAACTGGTTTGACCAGATAGCAAAGATACATTTACTTCTGCTTCAAGCTAATTACACATTCATTCATTTTTACATACTGGTAAATGATTTCAATTTAAGCATTAGAATGAAACTATATTCTTGCAAATGAGATGAAAGCTTTTTTCGGGACTTTGATTTCATTTATACTTATCTACTTCAGAATCATGATTAAACAGATAGCAATTTCATGAATTAGCATGTTAATGAGCCTTGTGCTATCCGTATACTAATTTGTTCAGTTTGTATACTGATATAGGCCTACACAGATTGATTGAAAAAATATCTGACCACGAAAATCCAAGATGGGACTTTGATTGTCCGCCATAACTACGGGCTCAAGTAATTACATGTAATTTAAAATACTCGAATGGATATTGTCACCGATCGACAGATACGCGCGAATAATTTAATTCACAAAATTATTGCCGACAAAGTTTCAGAAGAAGAAAGAAAATGTATCTCGAATAATGTAGATCACAGCCTTCTTTAATCAGATCATTCTTCTCTGATACTGCCCTTTCACTCGGGGTATGCTTCCCGTGTTAAACGATGTCCAATTATTTTAGTTTACAAAATAGCCGATGGTGCCGTTGTTTCCAGACCATGACGTCACTTTCCAAAGATATTTAAGTATATCGGTCTATTTGACATGTCATATCTGCGAAAATACGAACAACTTTGGGAATTTCTTACGAGAATTTGAATTACGCGCGCATTCAATTAGGCCGTGACTGTGAGTTTACTAACTTTGTTATGACAATATTATGAAGGATTTTATTCAATAATATTACGGAATATCATCGGGACAAGTTCTTGAATGATGCTTATTGCTTGAGATAACATACATATCGTTCAAGTTTGAACCTCGGTAAGCCTGAAAGCCCTAATCGAAATGTAAATATGACATAGCCTCAATAACGTAGCAGGAAATTGAAAAATTATGAGTGAATGACATTTGTTCAAAGTTGAAACTTTAGATACCAGAGTGCAGTACATACCAGACCATGACGTCATTTTTCCCCGCGCAAGCAAATATGCGCGAACCCGTCAAAATAGCCCGAGTGAAAGGGCAGTATAAGAAAAGAATGAATAAAGAAGGCTGTGATGTAGATATACTATAATAGCATGGATCACACTCTCCTACGATACCGCATCTTGGTTCTCTTTTTATGGATAATATCAGCGCCCAATTAGCAATTTCAGAGCTACAAGGAACTTGGACATCTGTTTCGGTTGTTAAATCCCTCACCCAAAAGTTTCGTCCCCAGAGTGATAACAATAACAGTGCTAAGAGCTATAAGGTCTCTTGTATGGGCCAGCTGGCTGATGTTATTAACAATCTAAGGTTCTACACCACAAGTGATTCAAGTTGGCATTGTTGTGGGTTCATATCTGTTGCTTAGGACACACAATTTCTGCATCAATGATAATGATTAGGATAATGGGATCAGTAAAATCATGCCTTAATCATTACAACAGAATCATGGCTACACTAAACATGGAACATAAGCATTCTAGACCATTCTAGACTACTATCGATTATTCGGGCTCGATTACTTACTTTTACTTCAATGAGTGTACGCTGTAAAGATGAGCTCTCTTTGCAAACAAAGTTCTACGGTGAATCACCATCAGCTATAGCCTAGTGCCGTGCACACATTAGGCAAATGATAAAGTATATTCATATGAAATTAATAGCGCACCAACTTCGGAGTAATTGAATCGACCGAGAGGTTATTTCTTTGATTGAATGGGATGAAGATTATATGATACAGCCGACATGAATAGATGTGGTCTCATATTCATCGAGGAATGAGTCATAATTTATATAGATCATTCACTGTTTCAGTTTTTCGGAGATTTTTTTATAACATTGGATCATTGTGATATCAATTCATTTATTCTTCATTACATCAATAGTTTGGTTCCCATTGATGATTGTTTTTCATCATCGCTTTTTTTTCCATGAATGTTGTATATTAAAAAAAATAATAGGTGGTCAGTTCACTGGGAAAATTTTGTTATACTTGTAACTATATTGTTACGGTGAATTTGTTGTATGTTTACATGATGAATGTGTTGTGCGTTTATAACATGTATGGTAATATCTCTGTGCGCACGACAACTGTATGTGTTTGTGTATCCCTCTGTATTTTTGTATGTTTCGTGTATTCAATTTTGTTTCAGAAGTTCATGAAAAATTGTGTTTTAAACTAGTTGAATGTGATGTTGATTCTCGCCAGCAATGAAGATATCAGAAAACAAAAATAATAATTTACACACTGATGAATATATATATATATATATATATATATATATATATATATATATATATATATATTTATGAATATATATATATATATATAGATATAAATATATTCATATATATATATATATATATATATATATATATATATATATATATATATATATATATATATATATATATATATATATATATTATATATATAGATGGATAGATAGATTTAGATATATATTCATATACATATATATATGTATATATATATATATATATATATATATATATATATATATATATATATATTTATATATATATATATATATATATATATATATATATATATATATATATATATATATATTGTGTTCCTTCCATATGCTTTAAAACTCATGAAAACAATGGAAGTTATATCGAACAATTTCAAATCATCACATATTCTAAGAATGAGTTAATCTACTCTCAAAATATGTGTTGACCGATCCATGACAAACCTCAACTGTTCCCCTGAATCTTCCATACACATTTATTTTGACAGCATCATGAAATAAACTCTGAATCAAAAGTGGACCAATAATTAATTGTGCGCACACTTCCCAGAAACAACTTCAAAACACAATTGTGCATTCACACAATTAATGTTAATTGAAAACTGTTAAAAGTTAAGACACACACAATTTCAGCATTAATTATTGCATTGCTGTTTCACTTCCATTCCACTATGAACAAGCATTACTCCTAATCAAGTGAGATCGTCATACCTCTGCATCCGGTTCCGTATTACGAGCATCCGACGGGCGTCCTTCCAAACTCTCGTTCTCTTCTTCCAAGCCAATCAGATGTTCTTCTTCGGTCTGGGGCATCAGTTGGAGCTCTTCTTTGGACTTGAACTCCATCTTGATGATGTAAGGAGGGCAGATAAGTCCTAAGATGACCTGTTGAGAAGAGAGAGAGGAAAGTTCGAATTGGTAAGTTACGGGGAAACTTTGTTTTAGTTATCGTATGAAACTGATCCGAGTTTATGGCTTGGAGATGCAATCTCCAAAAATATATTATAATATAATATTATATATTATATGATAATATGAATTGGCGGAGGTTTGGGTAGAATTCGGTAAACAGACAGTGGTTCGGTATCAGTTGTTTGGTAGCTTACTTCTTTCTTCAATTGATTAACTTTGCACATGTCTCGTTTTCTTTCGTAATTTTAGATTGTACTTTCTTCCCCTGTCTTATTAACTCATTTTATGTGTGTTTTATAGAGTTATTTGATTTTTGTCATCGCCACAGTCAAGCCCTTATAAGGCTTTGTGGATCAGGCGATGTGAATTTTGTTTGTTGTAATGTTTCTAACTTTTGTTTCCCAATAAAAATGGTTTGAACGGAAGAGACGTATAAAATCAATAATTTAATGAGAAATACAGATTTCTTCAGGGATACATACAAACAAGAGAGAATCAATTTTTCCTCATGAATTATAAATATTCCAATTTGTACATTCACATATTTAGTTAATTTCATACAAGATATGCATACAGTACACATCTGTATGTATTACATAGTGTATATAGTGTCGTTTATATATTCATTATTTGACTCGATCTCACTAGTGATTTCTATCATTCAAGTTCTATTTCCATAACAAATTTCAATTTGAAAATTGCAAATTGAATTGACCAATGTAGATGGGCGGGACTCATACGAAGCGGGGGAAATTTTAGATACCTTGATTGGTTAATTTCCAATTTTCCCCTGCTTCATTGTCCATTTAATTCGTTTCCATATTTTGTGACATCACGAGGGCGGACGATCTACATCGGTCAATAGCATAACACAGATGACAATGTGTTTCTCTCGCAACTTACTTTCATTTTATCTCTGCCACGTTTATTGAATAATTTGAAGAATTATTAGACTATTCAAATAGGAGATTATTCTGAAATTGTGTCCGACATGAATACAGTTGAAACATTTTCAGAAAATTAGTTTTCATGGACCTAGTTAGTTGTGAAAATAATACCGGATTTGATAATCACTTTTATACACAAAGTTCAATTAGACTCACTACAGTGGTGGTAGCGCACAACGCAAGCTCTATACACACTACTCGGTGAGCTGTATGAATGAATTCAAATTTTCTAGACGGCGTGGAATTAATTTGAGCTGGAAATGAATTCAAAAATCGTACACTGCACTCGTAAATCAAGTGAGTGTACCGAGGGTACAGAAGAAATAGCACCATTTCATCACACAGAGGGAATATTTCAAAGTGCCTAGCCAGACTAGGAAATGCAATTAGAAACAAACTCTGGACGGGTTCAGTGAAGCCAGCGCATTACGCTAATCAATTACTCCCGTTTCGAATCATTTATTTCACACTTGAAATAATACTGAGATGAAACTTATATTTTTCATTTCATCAGTAACTGGGTCATGTATAACATTTCTTTGTTTTATTTCTTCTTTCATTTATTATGTTTTCTTCAACAAAAGAGGATCTCATAATGCGAACATTTCAAAGGAAATGACTGAGAAATGGAATATATGATTGACTTGAATGAGTTTTCATAAGCTTTGTTTGCTCCAAATATGCCATTATATGCAAACAATCAATGAAATAAAAGTATCTCAATTGAGACCTGTAGATTTCGATTAGTATAGCTCATTGAATACAGAAAATGAGATGTGAAATGGAGCAAAAAACTAGAAAAAAATGGATATCGGACAATAACTCGAAATTCCAACACTTTTCACTGAACTTGAATCGAATATCATGATTTACTTGATTGAAGTAATTTCCCACTTTTTCTATAAAATGTGTCCATGCTGAGAGCTTTGAATATTCTCATTCCTGGATATATTTGGTGATCAGTATTGTATATAGATATGCTGACTCACTGAAGTTCTCGAAATCAGTGAATCAGTGAACTTATAATACACCAAAATCAAAAGAGGTTCACAGTTTTAAGTATTTCAATTGTGATGATACAATTTATGGAAAAATTTCCCCTGGAAATATAATTTTTCAGGATGTATTGATACGGCATTATGTGTTTCCAGCTACGCATTTTGAAACTATCTTATTTGCTTGATATTCTTAGCCCAAAATGTGGTATTATAATGAATTTTATTCAATTATTCATTTTTTCATTCAGAAGACTGTTTAAAATGAAGTGTCAGTACATGAATAGTTAATATTATAATAAGAAGTAAATACAGTCAATACAGCAGACTTCAATTGAATCTATTGAATCCACTCCAATAGTCCCTACACAATACTAGATCGAAGACTATATAAAGATTACGAAGATGAATTGTTATGAGATGGAAAACATGATGCAAATATGGTTAGTAATATGAAATTGAATGAGAGATGATTCATGATAAAATGATAGAAGGTATGGTTTCACGAACTTCCAAGTTCGTGAAACCCAAATTTTGGAATTATGACAAATCGATTTCGATAGGCCTACTCAATGCTGGATCGATGACTAAAACGAATACGAAGTTGGAATAGAAAGAACTGGAATGCATATACAGATAACGAATGAAAAAGAAGATTGGAATCAAAATTGAATTGAATGCGAAGTTTTGAATGGAGAACCTCCAAGTTCGTGAAATCCAAATTTTGGTATTATAACGAATTGATTTCGATACACAATGCCTAATCGGAGAGTATAAACAATACGGAGATAACATATTTCAAAACTCATATGGCCTGGCCATACACATAAGTGGGTAATTCTAAATATATGTACTTTCAATTACCAATTGAATAAAACGTTTCTTGAATTGAATAAACCTTTCCCGAAAAGAATGAGCCATCTAGCGGCGATCGTTTGAACTAGAACGGGATGTTATTACCCGAGTTCGAAAGTCCTATGCTGCCAATGCTATCTAGCTCGTTTCATTTATATTATTGTGCGTTACAGTGAACGAATTAAGTTATTTATTTATTCATTTATTTATTATTAACTCTTGCAGTTGCACATAAATGCGCGGTGGCAAGTTCCCTATCAATCCTATCCCATCGCCTCCCTAACCTTCTGACGGAATAGCTTCAACCCTATTTCATCCTCAAGTATACTTCTACTAAGCCCATTCCAATCCCTACCTGTCCTATTCAAGAAAGAGAACTTACCGACATCTAATCTAGCCCCCTTTATAACTACTGCTCTATCATGACTTAGCCTACCCCCATACCCTGACTCATTCCTTTCAATCAACCTATTCAACTCTCCCCAGCCCCCTTCTCCTTCCATTACCCTGAAGAAATTACAGATCCGATCCTCCTTTCTCCGTATTTCCAATTCCCGCCATCCCAAGTCTCGGATCATCTCAGATGGACTCTCCAATATTCTCACCCTCTCCCCCCTTTCATTCTCCCCCCATTTCCACCTCCTAACCCTACCTGTAACCCTTCTAAATGCAATCCTTTGCACCCTTTCCACATCCCTTATCTCACCTAATCTATAAGGATCTATAATCTATTATGATAGTAGTTTCAACATTTATGTTCACTACATACTGAGAGATTCACACACTGTCAGAGTGAGTAAGATGAGAGATGATGCAAGTTTCATTTCTTGGTGTTTTGCCTTTAACCCTGTGGATAAGCGGGCTGACTTTTTGAACAGTACTAGAACTCCCAGCATGCAATACCAGCGATCTGGGCTGCTAGAAGGCGTGACGCGCCTGCGCATTGAATAATGAAAATGGTATATTGAATTGAAAGAATAGAAGGGACTGGAATGCATAATTGGATGAGCGTAGCGAAGCTTTCCATTTCACACCCTGAAAAAAAATGGGCTTCGTTTTTATGTTTTTTTTTTTTTTTTTTTTTTTTTTGTAATTATGTACGCGGCATACAGGTCAGAGAAATGAATCAATCGACTTGAAACTTCTTCTGAACGTTGGTGTCATACCAGAATAGGTTGGGATTGTTATTCAGAGAAATCGGTCGGAAGGTTTTTCCGGAAAATAATCGGAAAGTTTGGAAAATCCTCATAAGAATAACCCGGAGGAAAAATACTTGAAAAACAAGGATTTTTCAAAAGCTCTCAAATTCCCACAAAATATAAAGAATACTATTATACAACTTTTCAGAGATTTTTACAACAATCGAATGAGAAATAATGAAGAAAACGCAATAAACGTGTACATTTTATTGAATATTTGGATCAATTGGTTTTGCAAAGTGTTTATGCGACAGGTTGCAGGTTACTATAAATATCAACAAGTTGCAGGTGAGGTTTTTGAACGTTTGAAGTAAGTCAAGGTTTGTAAATGTAAATTGAGCTGACAAGTTATTTTTCATTCTAGATTGCCATACTTCTAAGCTCATCTCACAACGCGCATCCCGCGTTTTCCTAGTTAAAAATAAGACTGAGAATCAAAATCAAAATTGAATGGTAAGCGTGTGATGACTAACCTTCAAGTTGGTGTTTTTCCTCGTGCGAAGTCCTCCCATCCACAAGTCGGCGAGAATAATCTGACTACAAGGATGCGCCAACAGAGCACGATGATTGGCTGCCACAGCTAGACTCAGGCACGTCTGTCCGCTCCAATTCTGCAGCTCGCACGTCAGTAACTGTTGCGTCTGATCGTCGTCCTGGCGGTAACAGAAGTCGAGCAGCTCCAGAGCTGAAGAGGCAGAGAGATTCATTTCATTATTATTCTTGTTTCATCAACATCGAAAACTTGGAAATAGAGTCATTGTTGCCAAATTAGAGCGGAATATTAAAACTTGGGATCGTTTGAACGGGCACCAAAAGCAATCTTAGAACCAACAAATATGGTTGAATATGATGATAGCTCAACCGAAATGAGTGGCCGAGTGGTTGATACACCGAACCATCGTTCAGGAGACCGGGGCTCAATTCACGCCATGAGTTCCTGATAAGTTTTTCGTGGTTCCTCTCTGGCATACAGGACAACACTGGAATGGTTCCTCAATAACAGGCCAAGTCTGACTCCTCCCCAATATCCAAAAACATTCAATAAAATAACCATCCATCTCATCATCCCATCATGTCATACATCATCCACAGACGCAAATAGATCTCAGTCATCAGTACAATGCGCGCGCGTTGAACCCAATATAAATGGAATAAACAATAGCTCATTCGACACATTGCGGGAATTATAATGATAACTCAAAGAAATGAAAGCCAATTATCAAAAAATCATCAACAATTCATTAACAATTTATTCTATCGAAAATGATAATCTCCAGAGAGATGGGTATAGAATTCATGGAAAAATGATGTGGAGGCGCCAGGTGTTTCGATTATACGACAATTTTGATCGTGAATATAATCTGCTGGGTAGATAAAGATGTGGCCCATTCCCCTTTTGAAAAGATGAGGTTTTCCAAGAGTGGTGCATGAAAAATGAATGAACGATCGTGGAAGATAAGGGGCGAGACAATTTAATAATACAAGTTGGTTATAAAACCTCAACAGTGTCCGGGATGTTTCAGGGTATGAATGCGTAATCTATTTTCACAAAACTCATAATATATGCCAGACTCGAACCCTGAATGTGGCATAACTTCATCTGCTGTTGAAGTGTGAAGCATACGAGATGAAATGAAGAGTGAAATGAAGTAAAAGTGATCAATTGAATGGTTTTATATTATTTTTGCGTCTCATTTAATTTCATTTTTCATTGATATTGATTGAACATTTGAATTCCATAAGATGAGTCGGAATAAAATACATTATCAAAATATGTATGAAAAAACAGTACATATACAGATTGAAATGAGTCAGAATATAGAATATAAAATACATTATCAGTCAAGAACTATCATACAGAATAAAAACATTCATTCAAGAGGTATTGATTCATTTCAATCAGAAATGATGACCCCCTACTTTAATGTTCAAGTGATGGTGGTAGGGCATTAAACACCGTTTCCTTCAGTAAAAATGATACAGTATGCTCAGAACACGATTGAATTATACTTCGTGTAAACAGTATAGCAGGCTGCGCGACGAGGTACTTGGCTCCTGTCGAGCTACCACTCGACTGGATAAGGTTGTGACTGATTACTTTCAAGTCCTTCTTGACATGGGTATTGAGATTATGCACATCATTGTTCTGTGTGCTAGAATTATTGTTGATCTCGATGTATTCAAAATGTATACATATGGAAGAGTTATAATTTTAAAACGTATGTAAAGCGGTCTACATGAATCGTTATGAAACAATTCAGCACCAGAATCAAAGCTTGCACTATATCTGATGATTGTAGATGAATAAAAATGAGATTTTTCCCATTTCAGAAAGAGATACGGACTCTGTACGACATGAGTTGAGATATACAGAAATATACAGAAATACACTGTATTTCTGTTTTACTGCAGAAATACGCTTTGAGAGTTATCTTCGGCATGCGGAGAAGTGAAAGTTGCAGAGGCTTATTCAGAAGTTTTAACATCTTGACAGTCACATCACTGTATATTCTGGAGGTTGTGAGCTTTGTAAAGAATAATTTTTATAAATTTGAGAGGAAAGAATACTATGTACATGACACCAGATTTAAAACTGTGCCTAAGATTGAAAAACATCGCACTGCCCTCTATGAGAGACCGTATTATTCCACAATGGTGTGAAATTTTTTAACAAGCTTCCTGACCATTTGAAATGTATAAATGATAAAAGACGTTTCCGTTCAGAAGTAAAATGTTTTCTCATAAATAAAGAATTTTATAATATAGACAATTTTTACTGTAAAACAATTTGAACCTATGTATTATGACGAAACATAACATTACCAATGTATACTGTGGAAAATAAATTATTATTATTATTATTATTATTATTATTATTATTATAAATATGAAGAGAAAAGTGTGTACGAAAGTAATTGTGGAGGTGCCAGGCTTTCTAACAGTATGGTAATTCATGACCATTCGAAAGACATTGTAAGAAGACGAAATATGTTATACAATAGGATTGATGGAAATAAACTTGTTGGAAGTGAAAAGTATATTGAATCGAATGGTGTATTTTGAGCTTGGTTTAGCTAGACTTCATCAATCATTTTCAAAATATCGTTCTCGTCTATTTTTTTACGTGTTCGACAGTGTTTCTTTTTAATAAGTTTACTTCATTGACTTCATCTCGAGTATATTATTATGTTCTTTCGATTCATATTCTCCACAATTACATTCTGAAATTGTATTACACTGTATGGAAAAATAATTTCCCTCTTGCGTGCTTCATATACGCTTCGTAGAGCTGGGAAATATATTTTATTATTTTATTTGTGAAAAATGTGAAGTGGATGGAGAAACTTCATTCTTTCACATTCTGAGTCCGCCACAATCGAGTGGTTCGAAACAATATGGAGCAAATAGAACTTTCGAACTTCATGTTGTAAAAACTTCCGCGATGCACTTCATCATGAAAAAGTATATATTATATACTTGGAAACTTTTAAATTCTATACCACTAGAAAAACGCCATATATGCGTTGTTAGACGAGCGGATAGTAATAGTATGTCGACTTTTATGGCCAAATCTTTGCCTATATTCGCCAATTGGGTGACATTCAATTCAGAAATGGGTAAAAACTGCTTCGAGTGGTACCAATTTATCACATTTTATGGTTTTTCTTCAAAATAGCTCACCCGATCAAGCTGAAAGTTTTCAGAAATGTGTATTAGAATGTAACCCAACTTCACGCAAAATTTCATTTTTTGGGGAAAATAAAAATATTCCCTTTTTCCGCTGTGTTATTCTAATGGGTATTTTTGAAATTTCTAAAATTCATAAAAAAAAGTCAACATTCGATATTGCCACAAAACTATACAGATCTGAGTTAGATGAGGAAGCATAATGAAAAAATGTTTGAAGTAGATAGCTGTAGCCGTTTGACCTGTGGAGAACCGACAAAAAAACATAAAAAAACAACATAAAAACGAACACCAATTTTTTTCAGTATGTCAAATTGAATCCTCGCTGAAGCTCGTCCAATAATTTACAAGCAAAGAAAAGTCATAGAACCAATAGGAACTTTTCAGTCAATATAATCAACAGTAAAAGGTCTGAAGTGTCGATTTGTGATAAACCTTGAGAAGCAGCGGTGAACTTGGAATGGCAATCAACTTTATTAAACGTGAACTTGAAGATAAGCAGATGAAAATATAATTTAGGACAACAAATATAAAAAAACATAATAAAATAATGCAGAGCACATTCTGGTCCAATTTTTACAAAGAGCTTCCGCATTTTGAGACATATGGTTTCTCTACTTCATGAATAGACAGATTCCAAATGTATAACAAATATTCGGATGCGCGAAGCGAAGACCGGAGTCTATCTCACTCATCGAAAAGAAAAGCTTCCTTCTTATGTTGTTCCTTTTGTTATTTTGTACGCGGCATGCAGGCTAGAATCAATCGACTTTGAACTCTTTCTGATATCATACCGAAAAAGGATGTAATTTCTTTCAACGTTGGTTTCAATTTTTTTCCGGTAGAAGCTCTGAAAACTTGGAACCCCCCCCCCCCCCCCCCCAAAAAAAAACCCAGAGGCAAATATCTGAGAACCAAAATTCTTCAAAGAATCTGATATCATCCCCTAATATATGAGAACATCAATCACACACATTCTTAGTGTTATTTCTTAGGCAATCAGAAAATAAATACCGTAAAGTAAGAGTATATACGTGCTGTATTGAATTTTCATTTCAGGCTCAACAAAGCTGGCGCAGGTGAAAATATATACAGGTTGCATACCAACAGGTAGCAGATTAGTAGTTTCAAGCAGTTGATATGTGAAATGTGAGTCTTTGCTATACGCTCATCCAATAATCACATGCGTGTTGGAATCAACAATACCGACAAGAATTATACATGTGATGTGGTCTGAAGCAATCGGCTATCCGCTAGATACCGTCAAGCAAAGTGAACAAGTTGTAAAAACAGGATTTTTCTCCCGTGGCTACTTCATTTGGTATTTTTGCGCGTAATGTTATGCTTGCTATGATTGGTCACATATAAATACGAGTGAATAATTAAGATTGATTGACAACATCCAGATTATTGAATTGGTTTCATGTTGTGCCTGATATTATTCCTGATCATGTTTTTCAAAACTGACTTTCTCAAAAACTTCACTTCCGAACATGAAATGTAGATGCAATTGTATATATATATATATATATATATATATATATATATATATATATATATATATATATATATATATGTATATATATATATATATATATATATATACATTTCATTTTTTAATAGCATTGAAACTTAAAACAAGATCATTGTTCCCCAATTAAGGCTGAGGATGAGAGATGGGATCGTTTGGACGGGGCACCACAAGGGCGTTCTTACCACCCCATTTTGATTATTTAAAACTAATGAACTTCAACACCAGGACTGCGCTGTCTTGACCATAATTTTTTGCCGTAGGTAAAATTCTTTCAGAAAAACACTCAAATATGAATACCTTCCACTTTGAACTGAGTCTTTTAGGCAATGATCACTTCTTTCCATTGACAGCAGATGTAAAGTTTATCATTATAAAAAATGGACAAATTAAATTAGTGATATATTTAGTGATATGATTAGTGATATATTAGCAATTGTACATCAGGCAATTTTCAAGACAGGAATGTAATCTATTTTCAGAAATGATCACATAAACAGGCTTAATAAACTGGGCACATAAAACAGAAATGTCTTTTCTCACCACAAAGTCTCAATAGTCTCGGACCGCATCACATATTTGAATCATGAGAATATGTAAACATACCAATATTCTCGAGCTCCTTCCCATAGTCGATCTTTGTTCGGGCTTCGTTGGTATGTTTTTCCGATTTTTTTTTCCTGTGATTTTGTACGCTGCGAACAGGTCAGGTCAGGTTGGGTTGAGATTCTTCTCATTATGTTGGGTTCCGTAATCTTTTCAGAAAGACAAAATTCGAAACGATTTTTTTTTTTAAAACAACCCCAGTATATTCTGATGTGATACCGATGCTCATAGAAAGTTTCAAGTCGATTGGTTAATCTTCCTGAACTGTATGTTGCGCACAAAATAAAGAAAAAGAAGCCCGATTGATTTTTATAAGTGACGTTGGAGGTTTCACCACACTTATCTTATAATACACCTGTTGAGGTCAACAGTAACGAGAAAAGATATGTTTGAACTACGATGTAGTGATACCAACCTATTTTATGATAATATAGAGAAGGTGCTCCAACTCCCATACTGATAAGATAGAAGGCATTTGTGATTTCTTGCGGCCAGTTCAGCGCCGAAAATCCCTGTCGCGATTTAGCGGATTTCCTTCTGAACTATATGTAGATAAGAGTGATTACGATACCGGTGGCATTGTTGAACTCGCAAAATCTATAATTTTCGTAAAAAAACAGATGCAACTCTGCTGACATTAAAATTCTATTGAGCCGTGTATTCGCGATTAAAAGCAAAGTGGCTGACATCTGGGGATGTTTTAGTGAACTAGGCGGAGGCAGATACTTTCAAATTATATACAAATTAATTAATGCGTAATTACAATATAAAATACAAAATTGAAATTACTAAAATTATTAATTATCAAAATTACAATATTAATTACAAATATAATGTGTGTGAGCATACAACAACACGACATCTTGGCCTAACTGCCTCCCGCCGGCCAATCGCCCACTTCGACAGTGCTGCCACCTGGTTAGCTTTTAATCACGAATAGCATTACTGTTTCAGATAGTTCGATATGAAAAGCGATAGTTGCGCTCCGGGCAATCGGGACCCTGGACCAGGGAACTGACCCTGGAAATATTTAACTTTCAAGACTCGAGTTAATTGGGTCATCTCCATCAGATTATGATGAAATAGATTGGTATCGCTACATCGTATTCGAATCATAAAATGAAAATATTTAAACATACCAATATTCTCGAACTCCTTGCCATAGTTCCGAAGCTCCTCGTAGATTTCCGTCTCCAAGTCGTCCTCCGCCGCCTCGTGTGCCATCGCCTTGTAGAGCTTACAAGCCACCAGCGACTTGGCGAGCGCTTCTTCGCCGTGCTGCCACATCAGCAACGCCATCTGTTGGCGCTTCGTCAGTACTGCCCACGTCTGGAAGCGGACATCAAGCCACATAGAAGCATGAGTTGGAAGCGGAAATACAAATATAATCCATCTATTTATTTATTTTTATTTGTTTCAATGACGAACGTTAAGCGACACACTGTACTGTTGACTACGATCTATCGGTGTCGGTGAATGATATATGAGATGATGAGTTGATGAGATGAGAGGTTATTTTTTTTTTTAATAACATCGAAACTTGATACAGAATCATTGTTCCCCAATTAAGGCTGTGGATGAAAGATAGGATCGTTTGGACGGGGCACCACAAGGGCGATCTTACCACCCTATTTTTTAAATGTTTATAGCCAAGTTATTTTATCAAGTGTTTTTTGGTTAGTGGGAAGGAGTCGGTCGTGGCCTGTTGTTAAGGAGCCATCCTGGTATTGACCTGAACGACAGAGGGGAACCACGAAAAAACCCTGTCAGGATGGTCGACCATGGCGGAAATGAATGAATACAATAAGTCAAGAAAAATGAAGATGATATGAGAGTCGAAAATGTGACTCGGCCGTTTCTGAAAATACTTATCTATTGACTATGCCATTGAGTGAATGAATATCCTTACGGGCTGAAGTGGCGGAGCCCTGGTCAAACAGTTTATAGACCCTGGTAGTGTCACGACTGATAATTCTGCTAGAAGCGCTGGGATCACCAAGAAAATACCATTTGCCAGAGCATTGTTGCGAGTGAATACTGCTAGGAGCGCTGTGATCAACCAACTTTGTGACAGTTGGTGATAATATAGGCTCCGAAACTCATGTATCTGAACCTCGCCATTTCATTTTTGTTAAATAATCATCTCATTTTATAATTTGTATATGTAAATTGTTATTTCTGTGTTTCTTTTGTCAACTAGGCCTACTCGAAAATGAATAAAGACTTATTATTATTATTATACGGCGTTGCCCATCTAGAGACTACTTTATCTGTCACTATTGTTGGTATAGCTTGACCTATGGCTGGAATAGGTTAGTAGTTATTTCGATACTGTTCATTTTTTGAATATAACAATCAATTTTCTCAGTAACAAGTCCCTCAAAATCTATCAGCTTAGCGGAAATATGTATCAGAACCACATCACCAATCTGTGATAATTTCATGTCATACAGACAAAATTGAAATATGTTCAATTTCACTCTGTCATATTCTCATGGGAGATTTGTCAAAGTTCCCATTCTTTTTCTGAAATAACTGATGATATCGATTCTTCTCAAGAAATTATTCCTATTTCTGGTCACTTTTTCCGACCAGTATATGCTGTGCACCAAATTAAAAAGTAAACAAAAAATGAACACTTCCTTTTTTTGGTATCTGGAATGAATGGAAGTTTTCGCTACGCTCATCTGATGAAACAGCAATGGAAAATACATTATCATATTCGATCTGGTACTTATATTCCATCAACATATCAACAAAAACGTTAACAAAAGACAAGTACAAGCCATGACATAAAACAAGCTAAATAAAACGCTGTTCGTATGAACAGCGTAATGAAAAGCATTTGTTTGAATTTGCAAAAGACGCTGAAAAGTTTGAAAGCATCGCACATGAAGTTAAGTATAACATCATTCCGAGCACCGAGATACATGAAATACATTTTATGCAGAGTGATTCAACTCAAAGAGTCGTAACTGCTGTAACGTGACTTGAACAAGCTTTCATAGACAGAAGTAAGCCAACTACTGTAACTCAAACAAGTCGGAGCTTTATCCGTGAGACATGGAGGTTCCGATCGGATGTCTCCCCTATATCATACCACTAGCGCACGGGTGATTCGCACCTTCATCTCTCGTGAGTACGAGTGAGTTGTATGTGTACTATAATATACAAACAAATATAACAAAGTGTACAGTCCGGAGAAGACATGAACACTTCTATGAAAGGTAGGTTTTCAATACTTTTGTAAAGTTTGGTAAGCAAGAGTTCAAAGGTCACTACCGAAACTACTAACGCGGTTGGAACATATTCTATATTCGAAAAATTGGTTCATTGATCATTCCAGATATTTTCTTATAGAATCTCAGTTACATTTTAATCAAACAGGATGGCATATTGATATATGAATTCTTAATTGGTCAAATATGGAGAAAGCCTTCCAAAAGGTTGCCGATCAGACACAGAGTAATATATATATATATATATATATATATATATATATATATATATATATATATATATATATATATATATATGATTTCAATAGCTTCCTGGTTGACCACCAGTAGGTTATTATAATTAATGATTTTTAAAACTGTTTAAAAATTGCGACCTCCCCCGGGAGGTCCGGGGGAGGTCGCAATTTTTAAACAGTTTTAAAAATCATTATATATATATATATATATATATATATATATATATATATATATATATATATATATATATACATATATATATATATATATATATATATATATATATATATATATATATATATATATATATATATACATATATATATATATATATATATATATATATATATATATATATATATATATATATATATATATATATATATATACATATATATATATATATATAAATATATATATATATATATATATATATATATACATATATATATATATATATATATATATATATATATATATATATATATATATATATATATATATATATTTACATATATATATATATATATATATATATATATATATATATATATATATATATATATTTATATATATATATATATATATATATATATATATATATATATATATATATATATATATATATATATATATATATATATATATATATATATATTAACGATGGAAATAACAAACTAATGAAGAGAGCAAGGAGAAAGTGAGTGTTGAAAGTTGTTAAAAGTAAGAATCAAGTATATGATACAAAAATTATCAATCGTATTGAACTATGGAGAGTAACATATTTTAATTGATCACTCATTTGGAAAAATAAGTAGAGATAATAAGATGAATATGAGGAATTGAATATTGAAAAGAGAGGTAAAAATATTGAAAGAAATCATTCGAAAGAATTACATCCAGGCCTACATACTGAATCAGTACAGAATCTACGTCTATACCAAACAGAACAAATTTATTCAATCGAACCAATGTCACATTATTATTGGTGTTTGTAAACGTACAAAATAAGTACTTTTCACAACACAATCACGAATTATATTGAGTTCAAATTGCACGCATATGTGTTGCTTTATGAAGGTGTGAGAAAGTTATGTACCAACCTCTGAAAAAATGTATCTGAAATGATTCGAACTTTATCACTAAAAATTTACAAACTAGTAGAAGAAAATCAAATAAATCTCATTCTTTTTTGTCTTGATACGAAAGGACAGGAAAATGTACAGCATATAGCATCCAATTTCATAATTTTCTGTCTCTCAATTTCACCAATGGCATTTTGGGAGGGGGGGGGGGGAGGATTGGGTGATTGATGCATGATGTGTTAAGAGTATCCATGACTTATACGTGACTCGATGTCCAGCCTCAAAGTCGGGGATGCAATATTACAAGAACACACCAACATATTTATCAACGTCACAATATCATAATATAATGAAATATCAAATTTATATTTCGTTATTTGTATAACCAACAGCTATAGGAATGACGAAAGAGAGAGATAATAACCAAACTAGAAAGAGACCGACTATTCTTGCCAACATGGCGGTCAATAGTTATGGTATAATAGGAGCCAAAATACTCGATTCAAAACATATTTTTGTGGTCCGGATTTGAATGAAGAAGTACCTACTGAACACTCTAAAACATGATTTTATTCATCGATCCATCTATATGAATGTTCTTTTATTATGATTATGACCATCGACCTTCCCTTCGAGATACGAGAAAAGTTTCGGAACTTCAAACCAGTTCCCAGAGAGTTCTTTTCCTGAAATCATTTCAGGATCTCTTTCATTGCCCAAGAGACTTAGTTCAAAGTGGAAGATATCAACATTCGTGTGTTTATACTGAAATACTTTTATGTACGGCAAAAAATTATGGTCACAGACAGCGCAGTCCTGGTGTTGAAGACCATTAGTTTTAAATAATCAAAATGGGGTGGTAAGATCGCCCTTGTGGTGTCCCGTCCAAACGATCCTATCTTTCATCCATAGCCTTAATTGGGGAACAATGATGTTGTATCAAGTTTCGATGTTATTAAAAAAAAAAAATGAAATCATTCGACACATTCGTTTTACAGATGAGTTCAGTTCTAAAGTTTACACCAACAAAAAACTATTCCAATATCTTCTCATACCAAATACCATCTTTACACACTTGATATGCACCCTGACAAATTGGCGTCGATTCGCAAATCCACACTATTCATAAAATGGAATCATGTGCTTCAAAAACTCGACTATTACCGGAAGTTGATTTCAGCATGAAATAAACCATAAAGTACGATCTTTCTCTTGTGATGTGTTTCAATCCTTTTTCAGAAACTATTCTCACTTCCTGGATACTGCATGCCAAATATACATTCATCAGAAGAAACACAATTAGTATCACTACCGAAACCGTCACTTACATCCACATGGAAAGATATACGATAAAAGAACAAAGAAAAGTCAACTTTGTTAAACGAATATATGAAGTGTTATACTAACGAGCAGCTCGTTGAAGGGGTAGTCAAACAGGGACGTCTCCCGTGACGTAGGCATCGTTTCAGCTAGCAGACTCAAAGTGAGGTTATTGTGCCCGTAGTAACGGATAAACGACTGGCTGTTGCGATGAATGTGAGGTGACTTTTTCATCACTTTGGCGTAAATAAGGCGAAACTTGCGACGCGTGTAGTATGCTCTGGAAAATATAAACAAATGTAATGTATAGACAGTGTTGCATTAAGACACATTAAAAAAATATATATATTGGGTTTAACGACGCACTGAACTGATTACTACGATCTGTAGGCGTCGGTGAATGATATGTGAGGTGATGGGATGATGAGATGAGAGGTTATTTTCATCATGTGTTTTTGGATATTGGGAAAGAGGCGGTCGCGACCTGTAGTTAGGGAATCATCTCAGTATTGACCTGAACAACAGAAAAATACCACGGAAAACCCCTGTCAGGATGGTCGACCATGGCGAGAATCGAACCCCAGTCTCCCGAATGATGGTTCAGTGTGTTACCACTCAGCCACGCGTCTTGGTAAATACACTTTTCTATATATTGGACCCCACGACGCTTGTACTGATGACTACGATATATTGGCGTCGATGAATGATATACGAGGTGACGGGATGATGAGGTGGAAGGTTATTTCGTCAGGTATTTTTTGATATTGAGAAGAAGTCGGTCGTGGCCTGTTGTTGAGAAACTATCCCAGTATTGACCTGTACGACAGAGGAAAGTCACGGATAACTCCTGTCAGAATGGTCAACCATTATGGGAATTGGACCAGTCTCCTGAATGACGGTTAAGTGTGATAACCAACCGACCACTTGTCTCAGTTAGACACAATCAAAATCCCACATGAACGCTAACGCGTGGCACTAACACTAATGCGGGATATGTTTGTGTTATGAGAGATAACACTAACAACAACGCTATCATAAACATGGACATGTAAGCTGGATGACTCCTAGCTTTCATGTTGACACCACTGTATAACATGAGAGTCAGCAAATAATCAACGTTTTTGGGGGGGGAATTACCCATACGGTCTGATGCCGGGATATGTTTGACGGTCGAGGGTGCAATGACCTCAATTTCAAATGACATGGCAATTTAACTTAGATGTCATTACACAGTACGATATTATTTCATCGACATACTTTAGGGGTATTGCTGACGTTTGGATTGTTAATGATCCCCATTGTACCAAGACACGTGGCCGAGTGGTAACACATTGAACCGTCATTTGGGAGACCAGGGTTCGATATCCGTCATGATCGACCATCCTGATAGGGGATTTTAGTGGTTTCCCTCTGTCGTTCAAGTTGATACTGGGATGGTTCCTTAGCAATAGGCCACGACCGACTCCTTCCCATCATCCAAAACACCTAATAAAATAAACTTTCATCTCATCATCCCATTGTATCATCTATCATCCACCGACGCCAATAGATCGTAGCCATCAGTATAGTACGTCGTTGAAACTCAATATAAAAAAGATCCCCCAATGATGATCCACTTATTGAGAATATGTTTCAAACATTTTTTTTTCTCAGAATATGTTTGTATATTCCACAGTGAATATGATACACAGAACGGAAATCATATATTATAGTGAGATGTTTTAATTAAATGGGAACATTTATGTATGTCATTTTTTATTTCATAAAGTGCAAAGTGTACATTATTTGCCATATATTTAGTGATATAAATGAGGTAAAACGAGTTGAGAATAGTTTCCGTGTGTCAAAATGAATAGCATGTTCCATATACACGATATAAACAAACGTGTTGATGGTGAAACAAATATACTACATTCATTTTGCATAATTTCGACGACGGATGAAAAAGGCAATGTGTGTATGTGGGAAAATGCGCCGTCAGACAAATTATTATCGGTCGGGTAAAACGACTTTTGTGACCTCCATTCAAATTTCCTGATATCATTGTCATTTCACTGTCATATTATTTAATTTTACATCATACTCAATTGACAGGCAATGTTTTGGAGGATAAATTATACATTTCAGTTTTCTTCACTGAGATTAAATGGATGCGTATTTTGATTATATGCAATGTTGAACAGTATCAATATCTGAGTCTCTCATCAGTCACAATTCAGTCACAACATAATTTGAGAACGAAAATGTTAAAATCATTTCATATCACATACAAAGGAAAACGTGATGTGTCTTTACAACCAATGTCTGAACAATTAAGACTTTCAGGTTTTTGTGACTTGTGATCTGACTATATAGATACAGGATCCATTTTATTTCAAGGAATTATCAATATACGGAGAAATTCATAGGAGAGTTCAATTCAAACTTCCATTAGGGATCAATTTGCAAGTCATAAAATAATGCTGCGATCAAGAACATATTTTTACCGGTTCATTCAGGTTCAGCAAGACCAAATCAAGGGAGTTCACGAAAACTAATTGCAATATATCAATACATTTCCCAGATATATCATGGAATATTGACTCACAAGAATATATATATATATATATATATATATATATATATATATATATATATATATATATATATATATATATATATATATATATATTCATTCATATATATATATATATATATATATATATATATATATATATATATATATATATATATATATATATATATATATATATTCTTTGAAATATGATATTGGGATGTCAGCCCTGAAGGATTCCATTCGGATATTCAGGAACCATCTATATAACTAACCATCATCCATCAACGTTTACATTTATTTCATCCTTTCAATTATCATTAGAGTCATAATTTTGTATTTTATCGTTGATTTTTTCAATTTTTATTCCATTTTCATATCATTTCAATATTCAGTTACATAACTTTTCTATTATATTTTCTCATGTATTTCATATTGATTGTCATCCTGTGCACTTTGGAGTCAGGGGCCAATAAAGGTTTATATATATATGTGTGTGTTATTCGAGATGATTATACAACAGACTGTGAGATTGGAAATATCTCCATTAGGCCTATAACCCGTCTGATCCAGCCCCTACTATCCTGCTATCTCAATATTGGTGGAGGTGCCGTGCCGAATTGGGATCATATATCTATATCACCGAGATACGTTACTCAACGTTCAGAAGGAGTGAATATTTGTGTCTTGGCAAATAGCCTCACACCGCTTTGCGAATCTGGAAGTTTCCTTCAAATTAGACGTTGTTGAAGCAATGCCATCGATATATTATTTTTGTGAAGATCAAATATGACCGCCTAGATCGGAACGAGTATATGTCGCTATCGGCCAACGTTCCTCCGTAAGGATATATATATATATATATATATATATATATATATATATATATATATATATATATATATACATATATATATATATATATATATATATATATATATATATATATATATATATATAAATATATATATATATATACATATATATATCCATATATATATATATATATATA
This sequence comes from Brachyptera risi, assembly GCA_964007535.1. Lineage (NCBI taxonomy): Eukaryota > Metazoa > Arthropoda > Insecta > Plecoptera > Taeniopterygidae > Brachyptera > Brachyptera risi. The sequence goes on from OZ023326.1 coordinate 79,649,089, forward strand.
TATATATATATATATATATATATATTCAAATATATATATATATATATATATATATATATATATATTTATATATATATATATATATATATCAAATATATATTCATATATATATATATATATATATATATATATATATATATATATATATATATATATATATATACATATATATATATATATATTGAATATATACAGATATATCTGTGAATATAATATATATATATGAAATAATCAACTGCTTATGAGCTAGTCATGACCATTATCTATGTAAACATCATTAAACAACAGTTATGTACACATTCAATCAATGATGTAACATTTCCCACTATTATGTAATAATTTGATACTGATATTAATTACAATGTCATGTATTGTTGACCAGTGTAATCATTAGAAACCACATCGGAAACAGGTAACATTGTATTGTGTTTAGTTGATCCTCGTTGCCTCTTGCAGTCAGACCCTCTCCTAACCCTGATCGATTGGTCTACACTGAGGTGGTTGACACGATGATTGACACCCATCGACCACAACCACTCGTCCATCAACCGCTGAGAGGGACGAGTAGGAGGTCTGGTTTACAATTGAAATAGTGATTAGTCGTTATGAAATAATAATAGCCTGACTGAGATGAGTGGCTGAGTGGTAACACATTGAAACGTCATTCGGGAGACCGGGGTTCGATTCCCGCCGTGGTCGACCATCCTGACAGGGGTTTTTCGTGGTTTCCCTGCGTCGTTCAGGTTGATACTGGGATGGTTCCTTAACAACCGGCCATGACCGACTCCTTTCCACCATTCAAAACACCTTATAAAATAACCATTCCATCTCATAATCCCATCATTTCATTCATCATCCACCAACGCCAATAGATCGTAGCCATCAGTATAGTGCGTCGTCAAAACCCAATATAATTATATAAGTAATAGCCTATAGTGTTTTGGCGTATAAGCGAGATTGATGGTGATATTTTGATGTAACCGTTCACAATGAGTAACTGTGTGACAGTGATTATGTACTAGTGATAAGAAATTGAATGAATCCATTTCTTATGACTATTTTCTTTCAACTTTAGTGACAAGTCGAATTCGGACCAATCAGTCGATATTACTACTGTAATCAAGCGAATACTTGTTCATGTTTTCTGGTTATTGTAATTCTCTATGAGAGTCGAATCAGACACTCTCAAGTACAATCATCAAAATGGCTTGTGACGGTTATTGCCACTGTCACTGAAACTCGAACCGTTTAAGAGCCCGTATCCTAGCTGAGAATATTTCTCTTCGACATGCGCGACCCAAGTTTGGTGTGCGATTTTGGAACTCGGTAGTGGACAGCTATCTCTCTCAGTTTTCTATGGCTATCTCTCTCTCTTGTAACTTGAAGTGTTCATCAAAAAAGACGTGCACTTTGGAAACAACATTTGACCGTTCCGATTTACCGCCTTCTCTATAAGTTAACAAATACACTCGGGGGTCCTAGACCGTCATTCTGCGTGTTGTCACTAGGTTGTCACAAAAGCCATCTGAATAGCAGGTAGTATTTTGAAGAGATATTAGGTAAACGTTTTAGCTATGGATCTCACAATAAACTCATTCAGATTCCATCACAGATAATCGAGCTGTGATTCCATACAATATGCTGTTATTTCTGAAATCGAGGAAAGTAATATTCACAATTTTTTCCTCATAACATTGATACTGGATACAAAATCATTGTTCCCCAATGAGAAAATATATACCACAAGCTATGTATTTCATTGATACTTATATTGGTTATTCACAATTGCTACTTGCATTCGAAAGTAGGGGTATACGGAGATTATGTTGACCACAAGGAAGTAGATGCAAATTTACAAATAATCATGCTGATAATAACTAAGTATAATTCGTAGGAAAATATCATAAAAAATGATGAGTGATCAATTATTAGACGAGCTTTAGCGAGGATTCAATTTCACATACTGAAAAAAATTGGTGTTCGTTTTTATATATTTTTTTTTTATGTTCATTTGTCGGTTCTCCACAGGTCAAAAGGCTACAGCTATCGATTTCAAACTTTTTTTCATCATGGTTCCTTATCTAACTCAGATCTGTATAGTTTTGTGGCATTATCGGATATCAACCTTTTTTTTTATGAATTTCAGAAATTTCAAAAATACCCTTAAAAATTTAAAAAAATTAAAATTTTAAAATTTTTATTTTCCAAAAAATTGAAATTTTGTGTGGAGTTGAATAACATCTTGATACACATTTCTGGCAATTCTCAGCTTGATCGGGTCAGCCATTTTGAAGAAAAAACACGAAATGTGCTAAATTGGTACCACTCGAAGCCGTTTTTACCCATTTATAACTAAAATGTTACCCAATTGGCGAATTTAGGCAAAAGTTTGGCAATGAAGTCGACATACTATTTCTTTCCGCTCGTCTAACAACGCGTATGTAGCGTTTTCCTAGTCATAAACAAATTATAAGATGAGTGCAAAATGAGTAGTGAGACTATTGGATCGGTGGCTGAACCGGCATTCAGGAGACCGGGGTTCGATTCTGGACAGAGACCTCCAAGAAGAGTTTTTTCGTGGTGTCCCTCTGTCGTTTAGGTTCATACTGGGATGATTCCTTTGCAACAGACCACGACCGACTCCTCTTTACTATACAAAAACACATAATAAAGTAACCTTCCATCTAATCTTCTCATCAGTCATCACCTTATTCATCATTCACAGACGCCAATAGGTCTTAGTCATCATTCATTACTGTGCTTAGTTGAACCCAACATAAAAACATAAATGAATGCGTCAAAAGTACAATGTTATGTCGATTTTAGATTTTGTGTAAGCTTATTTTCAGTTATTATGCCCATACTAGGATCGCTTTCAGAATTATTTCATGCATATATTAAATATTTCATTGATTAAATTATCACAATATGTAGTATTTACATAATAGTTGAATGGTCAATCGGAGACTAATTCTGAAATAATAAACAAATTCACACAATTTTAGCCATCAATCACAGTGATTTATTATTGGTTTAGTTTTTTTAAATGGAATGGCAAAGTGATGAAGACAACTGCCAATACAGCATGTATTTGTATATGATCTTTGTACATATTTCAAGAATAATTGTTTTCGCTTCGTATAGGCACATATGTGTTCTTTTTTCACAAAATCTGACAACAATGAACTGTGAGCGGAAAATTGTACAACCCAATATTCTGAGAGAATAGAGAGGAAATATATTTATTTTCAAAACAAGTGAACGCAAGTGTCAGGCCAATCAAGCAACTCATTAGTGGAAGTTTTCTCAGGACACATTTTTCGAAGAGAATAAGATAAGATGATCGTGAAAAAATTCACACAGATCAGTCGTAGCTACCTACACTGAAAATATGTGTGCATGTATAGGTCAACTTCACCTATTTGAACCTTGACTGATCCAGGCCCAGCTAAGGCACTGCTTCATACATTCCAGTCAAGCGGGGCTTAGGTTCGAGCCTCGCATATGACATGGGTTTTTGTGAACATCATCCGTCTCTCTTCTGCGAGCTCACTCGTACCCCCTAATAACCTAGCTGTTGGTGAGGTCGAAATCTAAGGTAGCCGGCAAAAAGACCGCGAACAATTTTATCTCGCGGCAATAATATCCAGTAGGGTGAAATGACCGCACGTACATAAGGTCGCGGAGAAGAAAATATCGCGAGCCAAGTGAGCGCGGGTAAAAATACCGTGGAGGTAATAAGATCGTGAACAAATGATCGCGGGCAAAAAGATCGCGGGATCAAACAAAACTGGGCATTTTTCAAACTATTCGAATATGCGTGTGATCAAATTTGAAAGATGATCCATATATATATTTATATATATATATATATATATATATATATATATATATATATATATATATATATATATATATATATATATATATATATATATATATATATATATATATATATACATATATATATATATATATATATATATATATATATTCATATATATATATATATATATTCATATATATATATATATATATATATATATATATATATATATTCATATATATATATATATATATATATATATATATATATATATATATATATATATATATATATATACATATATATATATATATATATATATGTATATATATATGTATATATATATATATATATATATATATATATATATATATATATATATATATATATATATATATATATATATATATATTAACATCATCAGAACCCTAACAATGTGGAAAGTAATCAATTTTGTTTCAAATATGATGATTTTAAAATTCGTTTCAATATTAAATCTTACCGTAGTTTTTTCCTATATTCGTTTCTGTCTACAATAAATGATCATAGCATATTTGAAACTGATTAGGAATTATATTAATTATATTGTGACCATTTCTTGGAATGATTCAGCGATCAAATTTCAAATTTCAATTGTGAAATCACTCAATTAATGTGGAAACATGAAATGTGATAAATCGTGTTTGTTATATTTTGTGTCGTTTTTCACGTTATGTTTCTCATGTTATGTTTCACTGTAGAATATAATGATGGGCTACTAACAATGTGTTAAAAACAACTCGAGAAGTCGAATTTCAACACTACATAATTCATCAAACGATAATAAATGTAATTGTAATAGTTTTAATTCTGATTTTGAGCATTGACCCAAAAAATGAGTTTCTACTTGGGTATGAAGTCAACTGGAATTATTTTCACTGAATCGGTGAGAAATGCACCTAGGACTAAAATAAAAAATGTATTCTTGTTGTAATGAGAATGTGAAGACACTTACAACTAAATACAATTGATTGGTGTGATATATCGGTATATTGGTTTTCAGCTAATCACTTT
>OZ023326.1:79656667-79759167 GCA_964007535.1 Brachyptera risi
AAATTAATTTGAAAAAAATCGCAAAATATTCTCAAAATGCATTGGAAAATTTCAAGTTGGTTCCTTTATACATTTGTATTATGTAAAAGCAATCAGACAGATGTGACTATTATGTTCTGGTCATTGATTATTGTTTGCTTGACGACCCCACCAACAGCTATGTTATACGAGGGTACGAATGAGCAGGTGATAATTAGAAACTATGAAGTGATGATAAGTGAAACACTGTTACATGATTGAAATTGAATTTATTATTCATTAATTGAATTGGATCTTACGTACCATAATTCAAGGAACACAATATCTTTATTTACTTCATTTTTAATTTTTTTCCCCGGGGTTGAATCTATCTATACCGTAGGTGTGTGTAATAATGTTGACTATGAATGTACATGTGATATACGTGAGAAATGAAAACTATGCACACTTTTCAAAACCGTAATCCCTTATGTATTATGTAAAGAATTGAATGATTTTCAAGCGGGACTCAAACCCACGCCCAACGATGACTTCAATTTCTGAAGCGCTGCCTCAGCTGACCGAGCTACCGAGAGCGGCTTCTAGTCATTTCATCGTGATGATCAACCTGGATTTCATCAACTCACCGTATTGTAAAGTTCTTCTAGTCGAGGCATGGAGAGAAACTTTCTCATGCTGACGCCATTCTCCAACAGAAGTTTGACGAAGTCGATACGATCGTGTTCTAGGGCTTGCATCATCGCCTCGTCCAGAGCACCTGAGAAACAAATCATAACCGATATATGAAACGAGGATTCCCAAGAGTCATCAGTGTAGGAAAGAAGCAACTCACTCTCCCATGCCGTCACATGTTGACGATATGAATAGACCATTTTTCGAAATGAATGAGCCATCTAGCGGTTATCGTTTGAACTAGAACGGGATTTTATTACCCGAGATCGAAACTCCTATGCTGCCAATGTTATTTAGCACGTTTGATTTATATTATTGTGCGTTAAGCAGGGTTTCCAGTTCCGATTTTTTCTTGTCGTCCGACACGATTTTCCCAACTAGCCAATCACAAGCCAGTATTCACGTAAACAACATGGCGGTTCACGACACCGTTTCGGTACCGATTCGGTGTCGTGATTATTGACTCAACTTTAACTTTCGTCGGCCGAAACTACGATTTTACCGGAAATTACACTCACATTCCTCACGTTCGAAGAAGCCTGTGAGTTTGAAGGTAATGAAGGCTACTGCTATGACGTCACGAAAATGTTACGGTGCAGCGAAGTGGAAAGATGCATGACAAGAATCGTACCGATATCGTGTCGGACGACAAGAAAAAATTGGAACTGGAAACCTTGCTTTACAGTGAACGTATTAAGATAATATTATCCAGTAGTTTTAACATTTATATGTTTACTATATACTGAGAGATGTACACACTGTCAGAGTGAGTAAGATGAGAGATAATGCAAGTTTTATATCTTGGTGTTTTGCCTTTGGGCGTGTGTATAAGCGGGCCGACTTTTTGAACAGTACTAAAACTCACAGAATGCAAAATGCAGAAATGAAAATGGTATATCGTTACGAAGTAGAACACTGAACTTTTCGATGTGAACAGTCACCACCAGGGGGTGCTGAAGAGCGAATACTGTATTAGCGACACTATTAAGAGTAGAGGAGGGCTTGACGTTTAGAAATGCCGTAGACAAGCTACTTTTTCGGGGAATTTGTGAAGGGAAGTGGCCAATCCCCTAACTTTCACTCATGTAGGCCTACAGGTATATCAAGAAGTATGAGTTTAGGTCAGTTAGTGTTTGGGACAGTTGGTCTTTAAAACAGTTGGTTAGGTCAGTTGACAGTTGGTTAGGTCAGTTGACAGTTGGTTTTTAGTAAGGTTCATTTTCAGTATATTTGACCAATCCCCGTAGGAAAGACAACACCACATAAGTGATTACTACTCTTATCTTTCTCAATTTGAACAATAATAATAACATAAACACCTGAGTGTAAACGTCGATTGAACAAAAACCTTGATTCAGTACAAAATGAAAACGCAAAGAAAACATCTGTGAATTTCTATCGATACTTTATTGGCACGAAGTAATCAATTCTCAAATGAGGATGGGGACTAGAAGATAAAATCGTTTTGACGAATCTTCACAAAAGTGTAATCTCATATCACCCTAAACTAGAATTATTACAATCATATCTTTTTGATAAAATGTAGACAAAAATGTATATAATATGAAGTGAAGAGACGATGATTCTCAAACGAGAGAATTAAGTGAAAAGCGGAGAAGATAATGCAGACGAACAATTTGTTTCTCAATTGAATATCACAGCTTGTAATTAAAATGCACGACAGATGAACAATTAAGTGTCATCAGTAATAATGCTTCGCTTTTGTACAATAATGTTGAAAGTTGAGTAAACTTACTCAACAGATTTCACAACTTGGTACATAATTAAACAAAGTGTAGAACGAGTCGTATAACTTGGCTTCTCCGCTGATTGCTTCTTGGTTGTGAATCCGGATGTGAATATGGGGTAAACAAGGGTGTCGAGTCGACGATTGATAGCTTTCATTATGTATTAAGAGGCCGCAGGCGCTCGTATTTCACGCCGCAAACTCTCACGGCCGTAATTTTGGTGATATCAATATGAGTGTTTTTGTATTATGTTAGTAATTGAAAAACGAAGGTTACCGTGAATACAGAATTTTGAATTAAACATTTGTGATTTTTCAAATTCTTCAAATGAAAAATGGAAAAATTTCTAATTTACGACAACCTAGATAAATATTTTTTAAAACCGAAAAAGAATATGGAATGTGAAATATATCAGAAGTGTGAGCTAGAGAATTAACGGCGTTTATGTGAATCTGAGTTCGGCGGGCTAATCTACGGGTGGCGCCTAGCACACGATGCATGTTAAACTCGAGTCTGAAGCGAGCGAACAACGTGCCCGTGTAGAGCGCCTGCGGCCTCTTAATATGCTAATGACAATACGATAAGCAAGCGTACTAGCAATCGACTATTTCGGAATACAGAAGATATCATGACCTACAATCTACCGAGATGGTAGGTCTAATGTTAGGATCACGAGGAACAGTTCCATTTTTTCTCCAAAAATGTTGTTAAAAATATGATTTAACAAATATACCAATAGATTCTATTGTTGTGGCCATTTTGAGAATATCAGTACACATTTTGAAAAATCCAAGATGCGGTGAGAGTGAATAAATGCGCTTGGCCCATGAGAAAGAATACAGGCGCTTCTGTCATGTGACGTCACTCATTGTTGACATTGACAGACAACAATGTCCACCAGTTGGAATTGACCAATCAGAATGTTTGGTAGTCCACCAATTCGCTGTGATGCTATGGTAACGATTATTTGTCATTTGTCACGTGACAGAAACATATTGGCTGATAATGCAGTTGGATGAAAACGAATACGGTTCTCATTTGTTTGGGGCTTTGCGGACTTCTCACACGATTTCGATCACATATATTGATCGCCCACCCAGACTTGCCATCTGATTTATCGTCTGCTTTTGCGTCATTATCAATTACTTCACAATTCAAAGATGAGAAATTTAACCGCACAATCTCCTTTTTACTTCACGAGAGACTATGTCAGACAACTGAGCAAACGTAAACGTCGTTTTGCATGTATTTCTAAGCAAAGTTAGTTATTTTCATCACAACTACACTACGCACGATCTGTGATTCCAAAGATGTGTTCCAAAGAAAATGGTACATATTTTCACACATGAGTGGGGTAGAAAGTTGATTCACTATGAAGAAGCGGCAAACCAACGCCACCCTCAAGCGCATCTTGTCATCCTCAGTGGTGTATTGGAGCCGGAACGGGCCGTTACGATGTTTCGGAATCTTTTTCGAGCCTTGGTCGACTTGTTTCTCGTATTTGAATGGTTCAAATGCTTCACAAAACATAAAAGATTGAATGTTTGTTAAATTTGAATTGAATTTTGGGGTTTAGGCACGTCGACAGCGAGGTCATTTCACATGTTTGTGCTAAGAAAAATTCAAAATGTTGAAAATGTATTCTCCTTTCGTAGTCAGTTAGTCATTTGTATACCAAATTGGGCTCCTGAAAGCACTTGCAACTCTTATGGTAGATAAGGGCTGAGCTTTAACGTAGGCATGTTCAATCATTCAGCCTATTACGTACAGGTCAATTTAAAAAATAATCGTGCTACTTAATGCGTTCCGGTACTTATTTTTTTACCGATACACTACTGGTCATCCATAGACTTAATTGGAAAGAAATGATTCTGTATCGAGTTAAGACGTTAATGAAAAAAACGCCACCCTCAATGCATCTTGATTCAGCCACAGCGTTATAATGAAGGGGAAATGATCCCGTATCGAGTTACGATGTAATTAAAACAAACCGTATCCTACCTGGAGGCCATTCTTGCCCGTACACGAATATCTCGGATCGTGCAATGTCCACTCGATTCCAGGTGAGCGCTAGACTGAGCTGCTCAGACGGGGAGAGATGTTGGCTCTTGAACAACGCCGTCAGGATCGTTTGGTCCAGCTCCTGAGCTTTATCTTCAGGACGATCCGTGATGCGGAACACTGTAATCTGAGAAGAGGGAAGGCAATTAGCGGCGGAAAGGACAAAGGAAACGTGCGCTCATTGTTAGTGCATGTAATATCTTGGAGAGAAGAGTTTTCATGTTGGAATACTAGCCAGGGATGTATTGAGGCACACCGGGCTTGCGGCGACAGATATTCAAGGGGCACTCAATTTCCACGAGGCTGTTGAGATTGAAAATGGAAGAATATATTCATAAAGTCTCATTTATTCAAAAATGAGTTCACGTATTCAACATTATATATACACACATATTGTGAGATGATGTCAATTAGTGAATACAGATAGTATCGAAAAGCAATACTCGAGACATACTGATTGTAATATATGATACAGTCATTTGATGATTGATTGATGAAGAATTAGTTAATGGGGGAAGGAAGGGAGGGGGTTATCATTATAATTCTCCAGCCGGGGGCGTAAAATGTCGTGACACGGCCCCGAATGGTATAATGGAAATGGTTGCATCTGGTTGAAGAGCTAGCACAATACATAAGTCATGTCAGAGTTTGTTCAATTCATATTCATTTTTGACTTCTTTTGTTTGATGATTTGGCATTTTTTATAGTGTTTACCACAACCAGATGCGATATCATCGTGTGATCAGACTTGTGTTTAATTTTAATCAGAATATGTTCAATTACAGAATGATATCGGATACGGCTGAAATGAGCACTGGAAAAATGCCGAACTATCAATAAAAAAAGTGTAGAATGGATTAAAAAAAAAAGTTCCGATATGACGCTGAGTCAGTATTGGGCAAAGCGAGGGGGGGGGGGGGAGTAGAAAATTGCCCGTCAGAAAAAATCCCCTATCTAGCAGTGTCAAAATGTAGCATTCATTGTTGTTAAACTTTGAACTTGTATTGGAAAATGTCGACAACTTATATTTCCCATAAACTGTTTTTTGAGTAACTGAAATCACAATCATCGGGGCATTGTATCATTTCCTTTTAGTACGGTACACAACGTGAATCTCATCCAACATTGTATTGAATAGGAATCGATGATCGACCTTTCATTCTGAAATGGTGGTGATATTGAATAATTGAAATTTGAATATCTTTTGGATTTAATGATAAGCTAATCGGATACCATTGTATTTATTTCGTGTGATAATTTTTCTCTCAATCGATGAATGAGTGGTCAAGATATTTGAAAAAAAACATCTTGTGAAAGTCAGAATACTCGACAGAAACGTATGCCAATAATATATTTGCTATAAGAGTGGTACTCCGTGAACAAAATCAAGCATATTCGAGTATCGAATCGATACCTAATTGATTAATAGCGTTCCAAAAAATGTATTCAAAGTTCAAACAATTCAACGTATTCGCAAGCTTTCAGTTTGTCATTTTTTTTTTTTTTTTCACGACTCATTCAATGCTGATGAGTGGGATTAATTGGACGAGCTTTAGCGAGGATTCAATTTGACATACTGAAAAAAATTGGTGTTCGTTTTTATGTTTTTTTTTTTTTTTTTTTTTTTTTTTTATGTTTTTTTGTCGGTTCTCCACAGGTCAAACGGCTACAGCTATCAACTTCAAACTTTTTTTTGTCATGGTTCCTCATCTAACTTAGATCTGTAAAGTTTTGTGGCATTATCGGGCGGTAACTTTTTTTTTATGAATTTTAGAAATTTCAAAAATCCCCATTAGAATAACCCGGAGGAAAATACTTGAAAAATCAAAATTTTTCAAGACCTCTCAAATTTTCGCCGAATATGAAGGAAACTATTAAGCACATTTTGAGAGATTTTTCGCATCAATCGGATGAGAAATAACGAAGAAAACGCATTTATAAAGCATTTTCCCATCAATTTAGGCTATTACGGGAACCAATTAAATCTATAGCAACAAGTGTCACCAATTAATTCAAAACGATTGAAATGAATGAAGAGGAAGGCCGTGACATAACTGATTCTCGTAAGGTTTTTGAACGTTTGGAGTGATCCAAGGTCTGTAGATGTAGATTGGGTTGACAAATTATTTTTCATTCTAGATTTCTATACCCCTAAGCTCGTCTAACAACGCGCATCCCGCGTTTTCCTAGTTATAACGAAATAGAAGACGTATCTGAAATAATCACATATAATGCCCACAGAGTTGAATGGAAAACCACCCTTGTACGACATCACAAGAGTGGACTTCAAATTGTGACTTGTAAGGATTCATTATTTTGTAGCAGCATATATTAGCCAAGGTTTTATAATTTCGTGGCAACCACCCTATGAAGGGTTCATCGTGAAATGATATCGGTAATCCGTATTACCGTATGTGAGAAGGGATTTGATAGCTAAGCCGAACAGAGAGCTTAAACAGGAATAACTTTACAAAGTGAGGAAGACACACAATCTGGCATCCTCTGGAAACAATATTTAACACAAATTACAAAGAGCCTCGCATTTCATCCTGGAACTGATCAGCCTGTATATTAAGTGAAATTATTACATATTTTTTCATGGCTATAAAGAAGTATAGATTACAATTATTCATCAGAATATGTTATACTATATGGTTCAGTGAAAGTAGTAATTTGATGTGACCATGACTGTTATCTTGTATTTACTGATCTAATTCAATCTTATATCTTGTTCACCCATTATGTATATCATCGTTTTGTATCGATTTGTAGTAGAATTGTATTTGATATATAGAGATGGTGCATATATCAGTAATTTTTTGGTGTGTTTTTAATATAATTCAAGATTTTTTTTATTTGTCAATTCAAGATTATAGAGAAAATTTCACAATATTCCACAAAGCCTATTAACAGGCTCATGTGCGGTTTGTATTATAATTAAAACACATAAAAAACATAGCTGATACAAAATAATTACAGGTATAGTGATGGCGTATTTAGTTTTGTGAATCATACGAGTTCCAATGATGGTATAATGTGCCAATATAACAATATGCCTTGTTCATACTACACGTCTATCCACAAATTTACAAATTCCATTGGTATACCAATTCTGGTATTATTCCTGCATTTTTTTTCAGTATACCAAATTCATCAAGTTATAAAAGAGTATTCTCATTTTGGTATACACAGTCCTTCAGAACTGAGCATTACTTCCCATTTCCTCAACACTAGACACATTTTTCATATTTTGATTTGATGGAGTATACCTCTGCATTCTTCGAAGTATATTCAAATAGTTCATGGAAATGAAGGGAATTGTGAACATTTATCCAACGTACCGCCACGGTTCATCAGGGCACACAATCGATATTCTCAATTCCTGAATAAGCTATAATATCTTCAACAAACATTGCCGGATACAACGATAAATTGAGGGTAAAACACTATATATCGAATTATCTTCTCTACCTTTAATCCCACCCCCCCCCCCCCCCCATAAAAATGCGTGAAATCAAAATTTAAAGTTCAAAGAGCCCCCCAAAAATATATCTCGCTTGATAACAAACGCATTACTCCTTTCTCATAGTGGATAATTACTTTTGCAGTATTGATAGAGTATTGATTAAATATTATATCGGAATGTATTCAATTGTGAACCTTCATCCAACGTACCGTTACGGTTCACCGTGACACTTACTCGATATTATCAACAAACGCAATACTCCTTTCTCATAGTTGATAATTACTTTTGCAGTATTGATAGAGTATTGATTAAATATTATATCGGAATGTATTCAATTGTGAACCTTCATCCAACGTACCGTTACGGTTCACCGTGACACTTACTCGATATTATCAACAAACGCAATACTCCTTTCTCATAGTGGATAATTACTTTTGCAGTATTGATAGAGTATTGATTAAATATTATATCGGAATGTATAAAATTGTGAACCTTCATCCAACGTACCTTTACGGTTCACCGTGACACTTACTCGATATTATCAACAAACGCAATACTCCTTTCTCATAGTGGATAATTACTTTTGCAGTATTGATAGAGTATTGATTAAATATTATATCGGAATGTATAAAATTGTGAACCTTCATCCAACGTACCTTTACGGTTCACCGTGACACTTACTCGATATTATCAACAAACGCATTACTCCTTTCTCATAGTGGATAATTACTTTTGCAGTATTGATAGAGTATTGATTAAATATTATATCGGAATGTATAAAATTGTGAACCTTCATCCAACGTACCTTTACGGTTCACCGTGACACTTACTCGATATTATCAACAAACGCAATACTCCTTCCTCATAGTGGATAATTACTTCTGCAGTATTGATAGAGTATTGATTAAATATTATATCGGAATGTATAAAATTGTGAACCTTCATCCAACGTACCGTTACGGTTCACTTACTCGATATTATCAATTCCACCAACATATCCAGATGAAATGAAGGGAAAGTCACTATATATCGAATCATCTTCCCTATCTTTAATCGCTCGATCCCTTTCCCCCCATAAAAGTGCGTGTAATCAAAGTTCAAAGTTCAAAGATCCTCCCAAATATAATTATCTTACTTAATAACGAACGCAGTGCTCCTCTCTTATATAGTGGATAATTACTTTCACAGTATTGATAGAGCCGTCGAGGCCGGGTTTATGACAGTTTAATTAGAATACCTTGAACATTTGGTACACATCCATCTTGAAACTGCCATGAAAAGTGAATTTTCAAGACGTAATTTCAAAAGTCATCTAAGAGCACATCACGTCAAGGTATTTTATATGCGGCAACATCTGGAGCTAAAGAAAAGTTTCCTTACGCTTTAAAGAGTTGAATAATATATTTTGATCGCTTAGTTTACCCATTCTCGGATTTTGAATACACCGCAACCAGAGATGCATGAGCAGAATTTAATTACACGTCGGGAACTACATCACAAACCTGAGACTAGATTTGAGTTGATAACTACGATATTTATTTCCATAATTTTTACCTTTTAATTTTTAATTTTAACCAACAAGCACTTTTTTATCCATCCTGACTTGGTTTTTCGTGGTTTCCTACAGTATACTCGAACCAAATGTTTGGATGAAACAATAATTGGCACGACCTTTAATTAGTAGAGTGATATGCCTAATTATAACAGTTTGGGCCTATCACTCTTTTTTTCTATTCTATATCATGATGAACTTTACATCTGCTGTTAATGAAAAGAAGTGATCATTGCCCGAGATACATTATTTCACATGTGGAAAGACATAAGCATTCGTGTGTTTTGTTCACTCTCAAAATGCTGGTAATGTCCGGATATATATCACAGAAACGGTTTTTACTTATAATGTGTTCAGGGCTTTCGGAAACTGAAAGACTCTTCTCTGCGGCGGAAAGTTATGGTCACCAATAGCGCAGTCCTGGTGTTGAAGTTCATTGGTTTTAAATAATTGAAATGGGGTGGTAAGATCGCCCTTGTGGTGACCCGTTCAAACGATCCTACTTTCCATCCATGGCCTCAATTGGGAAACGATGATTTTGTATCAAGTTTCGATGTTATTCAAAAAAAAAAAAATTAAGAGAAAACTAGATATAGTTTTCACAATTTCAAAAATTATAATTTGTATCTCCACTATAATGACCATTGGGCCTAGTCATGACGTGGGCATTATCGATTTTGTGCAGAAAAATAATCAATTAGGTAATATCTTCATCACGACAGAGAAAAAAGAACCAAATCCTGGTGGAAGAATGAACAAATTTCAATTTCTGGAATTGTGTTGTTGATTTCTAGCTGTCTCTGAAATTATGGTATGATAAATTGAACCGTCTCCTGGTATTTTTAGGTATGAGTTCAAAGTAGTTGTGGAATTTTGGGAGAACGGAGAGATGTTGGTGACAAGGGTCATGAAAGTCGGATACATGGTTGTCAAGGACTGATGGTGTGTAGATTTTCATTATAGGCTCATTTCATTGGATGAGCGAAGCAGACTCAATTTTAACGTACCGGTACTTGAGAAAAACGTTATTTTCCCTTCTTTTTTTTCGCGCTCCACAGGTCGAACAAAAGAACAAATTCAGTTCAGATAAAAATGATGTAACTTTTCTCACATCACTCAAAGCTATTGAGAAACTCATTTGGAACTTAACCAATATGTACGTAACCAATTGAATTCAAGAACGATTAAAATGAGTGACGAATGAAACAAGAAGGCAGTGACATGAACGTTCTGAACTCAAGGTCTGAACTATCTTTCCATTATATGGGATCCCAAAATTCAACAATCATTTTCGAACTCATAACTCCGAGTTTATGTGATGACAAATATTTGTCACATTCTTTAACCATGGTGACATGAATGATCAGAACATTAATTTTTAAGTACACCATAAATCTTATTATCGCCAATTTTTGTATTAATCAGCAAAAAATGAAGACAATTAATTTTTTTTAAATATGCCCTTATCGCTCATCAAACAACACATTTTCAGCGATTTCCTGGTTCAAATATTCCGTTCGTCTCACAACTGCTTACTACTTCGTTCTCATAGTAGTTCCAACAATATAAACTAATTACTCATTGTTACATAATATTAGCAAGCTAAGCCGCCGTCTAGCGGTTCAACACGCGTATGATAAGCAGAGTGTATATTAACAGCGGCTTCAACAACAAGCACTTGTACGTGCGTGGATGATAAGCACAAGCCAGTAATGAACAACGTTCCAAGACGTGTATTGGCTCACTTCCTAAAATTCCGACATAGCGTTGAAGTACAAAGACAGTCAATTATAAAGCTCCTTTCAGCCGAGACATAATTGTGCATGTTTATGATGATATACTAACTATGAGGCAGGGTCGTGTTATCACATTTCATGCCCCTAGGCCCGGAAATTATTGGTGCAACACCCCTCCCCCTTCATCCCTACTCATTTACATCGGAAGCAATTCACCATCAAATTCATAGTTTTCAATGATTTTTTTTTTTTTTTAATAACATCGAAACTTGATACAAAATCATTGTTCCCCAATAAAGACTATGGATGAAAGATAGGATCGTTTGGACGGGGCACCACAAGGGCGATCTTACCACCCCATTATAATTATTTAAAACCAATGAACTTCAACACCAGGACTGCGCTGTCGGTGATCATGAATTTCCGCCGCAGATAAAAGTATTTCAGTTTATTAATTTCAATATTGATATTAATAATAATTGATAGTCCTATGATTCGAGTCTTGTTCTCACTACTTTCTTTATTCACGAAATTATAGGATCACACAATACGAATCAGAAATAATGAATGCAATTTTTTTCATATTGGGTTTTAACGAAGCAATGTAATGATGACTTGGATCTATTGGCGTCAGATGAATAATTATTGAGATGATGGGATGATGAGATGAAGGTATTATGGGTAATGGGAAGGATAGTGGGAAGGAAGCGGTCGTGGCCTATATTGTGGGAACCATCTCGGCATTAGCCTACACTACAGAGGGAAACCACGAAAATCCCATATAAATATGGACGGTGGCGGGGATCGAACCGGGTCCGATATGTCCCTTCACCTCCCGGGTCACACAAAGCAAGTGCGCTAACCACTCAGCTACTGTGCCGGTGAACGAAATAATTTTGAATGATTATTAGCCCGCTTTAGGTAATATTCTTTCTTTCATATCAAGGTCCAATGAAAATTGGGTGCCCTTTTAATATTTGACGCCTTGGGCTCGGACCTCGTGAGCCTGTGCCCGAATACGGCCCATGACCATAGGCAAAGATACGTTGTAGGTTGAGTGAGCTATCTGGATAAATTGTACTCAAAATATACACATCTAGGTTTTTAAACTTGTTATTGATACTGTTAACTATCATTAAAACTATTGTTAGTGTATATGCGGAAATTAAGATTCAACTTGGTATAGCAGCTCTAACTGGCTGTTGAAAGTTTCCATCACCATTGTTACCCACGTTATTTTTTCCATTAACTCTGAGAATGAACTGGACTTGGGTCCAGTATTACCTATGACTATCAATAACGTAACGGGATAAGGAACATGGCGCTTTCCTCTCACACCATGCGTATATCAAAGGGATGCCGCCTCACACATGTTATGATGATTTGCTGGTATTATTGTATGTTGATCTATACAAGTGATAGATGTAATGCAATCTGTGAATCCAGCTCTTTCCAGCTGCATTAAACAATATTGAGATAAATTTCATTTGAATTGGCCAATCTAAATTTAAAATATGTCTGTAAAAGCATCTAGTCCCCTAGTCAAGAGCCCTACTGTTATATTTACCATTTGATAACTGGATAATTGCGCATCATCCACGAGAAAGATCAGGAACAATGCAATTATAGAACTATGTACTATACATTGAAATACGAGCCTAATACGTGCGATTTGATTTGAAATTGCGAATCTCAGAAATGTACACGAAAGCGCGCTGATTCCATCATGGTGAAAACGGCCTAATGTTAAAAGGATAGAACTTACGCCATGTTGCTTATCCCGTTACGTTATTGATAGTCACAGGTATTACCAAGTCCAGTTATAGTATTTATCTGAGAGTTGATAAAAACAAATAGCACAGGTAACCATCGTGATAACAAGTTTGAACTGTCAGATATAGGCTACCTAGACTTGGTAATACCGGGCCTAAGTGGGCAGGCCTACGAGCCATGCAGTTTTGAGTAATACTAATTTGCGCATTACGCAATAATTAGCTGACCATCTTATATTATCGCCTCCGTTACTCATCATTCCGTTATATACCTTGATCACTGATTAGTTCAATCAATATAGAATATATATTTTCGTAAAAAAACTAAATAAATGTGTGTAAACACGGCTTAATTTTCGTATGGGCCTGATGACTTTGAGCCCAAGGAATTGTACATGTAAAACTTGAAGGCGAGTATCGAACGAACGTTCGAATTCAATGTTCTGCTAATAGAATATGTCCTACTTTTGTCCAAGCTTGAGAGAAAAGTATCCAGTCAGAACTAGAAGAGCACTCTATCTTTCCCCACTTACTTTATAAAGAAGGACATGTCTTTGGATTGAGTGCTCTGTAAGTCAGAACACATATATACTACTCACTGTCTTCTTGATACCGCGAATGAATAAACTTCCGGTCTTCCTTGACTACCACGAATACATTTCCGGCAGCCACAATCATTTGTTCTGACCGGAGTCCTCAAGGCCATATTACACGGGGAATGAATAGCCCGAATGGGTTGGTTGCAATTGATGCGCGCAAGCGCAGATGACTATCACCTCCATTCGGCTGTTTGAATAGAGTTCAATTGATTCAATTGGAAATAGTTCTATATTCTCGGGTTGCATTCACTGAATAGAGCCCACGTGATCCGATTCATCCAATAGGAAACCAAATAGCGAACAGCTGATCTCAATGTCAAAACATTGACGTTTGTCAAACTACATCAACAGTCAATATTGTCATCAGTGACGTTTGTGGTCGGAATTATCCATAATAATGAAATATAAAGATTAATTCTGGACAATTTTGTTCAAACCTTTCAAACAATTATTGGATATTTTGTAAATCGTGACAAGCAGGCCGTGCCTCAAGAAGGCTGTGAACCATTCAACCAGCCCGGCTATTTGGTTGTGTGTAATGGGTCATCGGCTGTTTGGAGTGACCTTGAGGAACCGAATGATTGCATTCAATTGCAACCATTCCCCGTGTAATACAGACTTTATTCTATGAACACAAACGTAATGGCAGTGATACGAAAGTGGCGGAGCCCATATTTGCCTGAATGTGAACACATAAATAATCCACATCATCACAAATTCGTTTGTGATTCGGAATAGCCATTCTGTAGAAAATAATACAAGGTATGTTTTGTATTCATCAAATAGAGAGGAATAATAGCGGAACCATTTTGCTGAGATTCACGGCTACCCAGACACGATAGTTACCTAATGGAGTATATTTTGAACAAGTCAAGGTGTGTGGAGATTTCGGATAAACTTTATATATTTTTTTTTTGCTCTTCTTACAACGGATATGCAGCTGGGTTTGCCTTTATTAACTGAGAAAGCTATACAAACTATGGAACTATGGAACTATAGAAAGCTGTGAATCTCGTCGACATGCTATATTATTCCCATCTATTTGATGAATTGAACACATCCATCTACTGAATCATTTTCTTCAGAAAAGTTTATTCGATTTTCAAAACGGTCTGTAATAATGTTAGGGCCCGTTTTCATGGTTTGCGGCAGGTGGCAGGCGTTTCTTCTTCTGGCCAATCAGAATGGATGAAATTCCTACCGCTTGTACTTGTTGCTCTCTGCCGTGAGACATGGAAACTTTGGAAAAAACTTGACTTTGGAAAAAAACGGCGCGGTTAAATACCCTCACTCATACAAGTGGTCATACAAGTGGTCATAGACGTCCGTTGAAACATCGGACGGCATCGTTGATGTAAAATAGATCGTGTTCCCATGCCGTTTTTCTCACGTCACTTCGAGTATGCATTCTACTGGCGAAGACTTCAACTTTTTGAGGATAACAATCAAATTTATAAAGTCGAATATTGGGTCTAATCACCGCCTTCGCGAGTTCTAAAAATATCCAAATCGTGCCGTGCCGTCCCGTGACGGACGTGAAAATGTTGGAGTTGGCTCTACTTGGCCGGCGAAAAATCGTTGCCTCCGTCCGTTGTTTTTTCTTGCGCGTGATTGGTGGAAAGTTGACGTCGGCCGATGTTTCAACGGAGGTCACGTGAAAAAATCGTTATGGGAACCTAGCTTTATGCTGGCTCATATTGGGTATGAGTTGTTTGGTTGATCACTCCGGGCCAGGTTTTACTGAAGATACAAATAATTTTCAGCGTCGTGTAACATGAACGTCATCCTATTTTTTCAACTTGAACGGTAAAAAATGTCTTTACCGGAAAATTCCAAGATGGAATAGTTGACTGTCTAGTCTATACGCACTCCAACACGAGTGGCATTTCGGAGAGAAAGTCAAAATATGTTCGGAAACTTTGTTTTTGATTAGTTTCACTTTTTCAATCAGTGTACTCGTATACGGAGTTGGAAATAATTGTATCTATAGGTCTACTGTCGAGTGAGATAATTTATCAATAAGCCATCCACTCTACCTCCGATGTGACGACGCAGGAGATTACTGTACTCAAATTTGTAGTAGATTATAGTAGTTTCATAAATTGGGAAAACGCAACATATGCGTTGTTGGATGAGCGATGAAGGCAGACAAAATAATATTCTCAATATGGAAAACTGAAAATATTTAGATTTTCTTCGTTTCTGTGAAAAGTAATCTAACAAGCGGTTGGCCTATATTCAAGACTTCAAAATTCTAGGACTTTCCATACTTATAGCACGCGTCACAATCATCTTGCTATCCCACTATACGCGAAATCTCTTTCAGAATCGTCTTTTCTATTTTTGGCACCTCGAGCGTATAGTGTGCGTTACCTGATCGAATAAAAATTTGAAATGGAATTAATTTCAAAACGGGATGTAAAAAGTTTCTTATACAAATTCAAATCGATACTGAATATTTACTGGACCATTAAAACCTCAATTTATTCATTCTTCATTACATTCAAATAGTTTAGCTCCAATTGATGCTTTTTTTTCATTATTGCTTCTTTCTCTTTCTTTTTCCTATGAAAGTTGAGTACTAAGAAAAAAAATTGGTGATGAATTCACTGGAAATATGTTATTATACTGAGGTCCAGTATTACCAAGTCCAGTTAGTATTTATCTGAAAGTTTGTGAAAACAAATACCACAGGTAACCATGGTGATAACAAGTTTGAACTGTCAGATAAAGGCTAACTGGACTTGGTAATACCAGGCCTAGTAATTAAATTGTTACAGTGCATTTGTTGTATGTTTACATAATGTGTACACCAATCTGTACCATCAATGTGTACCATCTCTGTGTGTACGACAATTGTATGTATTTATGTATCCTTCTGTATTTTGTTGTATTTTGCGCGTATTTGATTTTGTTTCTGATATTTTTATGAATTATGTTTCAAACTGGTTGAATAAAAGAACGGCCCTGCTGAATTTCGCAAGCATAAAGATCCTATATTAATAATAATAATTATTATATTATAAACATATAGTTACCCAGCTCTGTGTATGTATGTCAGTCAGAAACGCCGGCCCACGCACGCTGTCATTATACTATAACTGATAGGCGGCTTGATCTCACAAGAGGTGACTCAGTGGAAGCAAAAGACGTAATTTCACACATTTTTATTACGTCTTCTGTTCTCGCTAAATACTTTATGAATTATTTGAAATCATGAATTGGCTATTTGATCAAGTAATAGTCCAAAATTGTGTGTATTTTCACTTTGCTGTCATCAATTGGCATTTAATTTTGTTATTTGAAGTGATAGTACGTAATTGTGTTTATTGATTCTCTGCTGTCAGAGGTATTTACTTTCCTCTGTTCGATGTCATGTTTACATGGCTGATCTATCCAGTGGATGAAACGTAATAGAGAGCTTTATGTGCAACTTAAGTCACAAACAGTTATATCACTGCTCTCCTATTTCGATAATCATCCATTTTGAGAGAACAAGTGCACGGAGACTGATTTTTTAAAACTTCATTTATTCATTTATTTATCTATTTTGGACTTTTGTGATCATACAAAATCATCTTGTATAAAGTTTTGCGATTGAAATGAACATCTAATTTTCAAACTGATATTCAGCATTTTTCACATTCCTCACATTTAACAGCGAGTTTTAGATGCAGCTATTTCACAGGGGAATTGACCATTGTAGATGGGCGTGACTTATACGAAGCAGAGTCAATTTTAGATACCTTGATTGGTTATTTCCCTATTTTTCCCTGCTTCATTGTCCACTTGATTGGTTTTTATATTTTGTGACATCACGAAGGCGGACGATCTACAATGGTCAATTACTGTGCATCAATACTTTGAACCCCATTTACTAAGATCTTATTATTTTCAACTTTGGGTACCATTATCTCATGAAGTAATCAAGATATCGTTCTGAGATTCCTTCTGGGAGTTCATGACCTCATTTCGAATGACTTTGTACTACATCATCATGATTCATTCCTTATTTCACGTTTTACCGTTCATTTACCTTGTCAATGTGTGGTGTAATATTTTCTATATTACGCTATTGCACTTTTTATTTTCTTCCGCAGAGTGTAATGATAATATAAGTTCGATCTAGTTGGGAACTGTTTCAGAAAAATGAAGAAAAATGTCATCATCATAGTGCGTTTCAGAGAAAATGGTTCCTGAAAATATGTGTTTTTACGTGTTGAATGGCCGCTCACTTGTTCCTTCAAGGCGTTTCAAATTGACTGGTGAAACTTGTTGCTTGGACTCTCGATATGTTACTTGATAGCTCTGATCGATGGGGGAGAGAAAACACGTCAGTCTGAATCCATCAGAACAGCCGATCTGGTTCGTGTGAGAACTCAGAATACCGAGACGCGTGGTCGAGTGGTAACACACTGAACCGTCATTCGGGAGACCGGGGTTCGATTCCCGCCATGGTCGACCATCCTGACAGTGGTTTTTCGTGGTTTCCCTCTGTCGTTCAGGTTGATACTGGAATGGTTCCTTAACAACAGGCCACGACCGACTCCTTTCCACCATCCAAAACACCTAATAAAATGACCATTCATCTCATCATCCACCGACGCCAATAGATCGTAGCCATCAGTAAAGTGCGTCGTTGAAACACAGTATGAAAACAATATATACAAATTCAGAATGATGTGCATCATTATTAAATTGAAGTTCCGTGGAAATTGAAAGAAATAGTTCTTTCCGACTTCTCTTCTCCTAATGATTATAATCTTACGAGTTTATCAGAAACTTCGAAATCATCGTTTTTTTCCAAAGTGGTTCAACTGATTGCGTGTCAAAATTACACAGCTTTGAATCAAATGACGACACTTGTGTATGCCAAGTTTCAACTGATTATATATACTTTTGTTTGCCTCGTGAAGCGTATTTTTCTCTTATGCGGGAAAACAAAAATTGCAATAAAACTAATTCCAATTCTCTTTGTGTATGGTGAAATTGAGTTTTCCAATCATCATAAAAAAGCAATTGGCTCAACGGTGCATCTGTTAATGACAATGAATGCCAAATAGACGCCATTTGAGAAAGCAGTGAATAAACATTATAAGTGTGAGCGCGAGATTAAAAATACCTGTATATGTAGTGACAAGTTAGCAATAAAATCAACTTAACATCAAAATATATGTCACGAGAGTTCATTGATTATTATTTTTTATTCACACAAGAGATAATAATCTCACAAATATATTGATTTCCGCTAAGCTACAGAAGCAGCTTGTCAGCAGAAAATACCATAGAATAAACATATCCATTATTCTCGCGACTCATTGAGCACAGATATGTAATTATTGAATGATAGAAGAAAATAAATATAGGCCTATACATACATACATATAATAGATCATTCGGAGATGAATTGGAGAGAAAACAAACAAAATCGACTTGGAATTTAAATACCTAGAGATGAGGAGACGTCAAAAATGAAATAAAGAACAAAAATTACACATTTTAAATTACTTCAACATCGTATGACAGCGAAAAACAAAATGAATTGTTGAAAACTTCTAATTTGAAGACATAAGCCACAATTTAAAATCCGTTCTCAGGTAAGGCATGGTTTTAATATTACAAATACGTGCTGGCATAGCATTGAGTAAATAATAATAATAATATCATCATTCCTGTGTATATGAACAGATGGACGAAAACGATAACCGTGTGCAAATACCACGTTTCATTTGGCGAGGAATGAAAACGGAGAATGATTATAAAAGAATTTGATATAAGAAAAACCAACCTTTTGGAGTATAGAGGTATACGCGAGCACATTTTCCAAGATGGAAAATTGTTACTATTATATCATATTCATTCCTCTAACCTTGAAATTGACTTCGTATAAAAAAAAACCCTAGCGGATGATCAGATGAAGCGTGCAATTTTAATAATGCGTGCTTTCAATGTGAATGATATACGTTGGTCGATGGAACAGTTCTACATTCTATACCCTTTTCAGTCTTGCTACTTTATCGGCTTTGAAATAACGTAACGTGTAGTCACTGTATTTAAAGTTGTTTCTGAAATTCAAAGTGTGATTCAGAATTCCATCTTGAACTCGGATAAATTGTATTAGGAGAAGCATTTTACTAAACAAATGAATGCATGAATCACTTATGAACATGATTATTCATTCATTATATATCCATCTGACTTGTCCAACAACATTGTATATTGTTATACCGAATAAATACTATTCAATATAAATATATATATATATATATATATATATATATATATATATTTATATATATATATATACACACATATATATATATATATATATATATATATATATATATATATATATATATATATATATATATATATAGATAGATAGATAGATAGATATATATATATATATATATATATATATATATACATATATATATATATATATATATATATATATATATATATATATATATATATATATATATAAATATATATATATATATATATATATATATATATATATATATATATATATATATATATATATATATATATATATATATATATATATATATATATATATATATATATATATATATATATATATATATATATATATATATATATATATATATATATATATATATATATTCAAGAGGTTGCCCCTAAGACACTGAATGACATAACAATGAATATAACAGATTAATGAAGAAAGCAATATAACAATACAATAGTATTACGAACATAATGACAATACTGAGCTATAGCGAGTCTGGGAAAGATAACTTTGTAGTTGATTAGTCATTCAGAAAAAAAAGAGAAAATATGAAAGAATGCATAATAGTATAGAAGCGATTCATCTATAGGCCTACATACTTGATCCATTTGAACTATATAAATAGTTTCCAGTGATTGAAATGAAGGCTAGAAAAACTACACAATCAATAAAACCTTCGCTTGGATTGAATCGCTCACACAATTCAACGCGAAAGTGAGGAACTGTGCCTCTGCCTCCAGCACCAACGGATAACACAAGGTAAGGAAATGAGTTGTATCGGACAAAAGCAAGGACTGCGGTATATAAACAAGGTGTCAAATATAAGGGTGTATATTATATAATCAACTACCTCAATGTTCAAAAGATATAGATAATGAAGTAACTTTCAAAACAAGACTGAAAATGTTTATTGTCAAAAAATGCATCTATGATATTGATGAATTTAGAATAGCATGTGAACATAAATGTCTGTGAAGTGAGGTTAATGAGAGGTCGTAATGAAATGTTCATATTATGTTGTCTGATAAGAAATACGGTGTAATGCCCAATTCAATACTATTTTTTCACCCTCGGCTTATTTTATTATGTTATTATTATTACCATCTAGATATTATTTACATTTATGACGTATGTAGAATGGGTATTGTGTTTTATATTGTATTATCTGTTATTGACTGTTCATATACTGTACGTACGGTGTCTATGTACCAGTCTCTTGGACGAAAATTTCATAAATAAATGAATGAATAGTAGGCCTATATATTAAATGAAACATCATTATATAGTCGCTATTTACAGTCCGAGTTCAACCGGTTGTAAAACATCAAATCGCTTCAGTTTATCGATTACAAGTCACATTCAATTTGTGCAAATATATTCTTTTGATGGAAAATTGTTTATTGATAGGTCACGTCACGGTATTGAAGTTGACAGGAGAATTGAGAGATGAAAAATAAAAAATGGATGGTATTTTATTGGATGGTATATTAGTAGAGTGAAAGGCCGAATTATAACATTATAGGCCTATCACTCATTTTTTTTTTTTTTCATTTTGTATAATGACAAACTTTACATCTGCTGTTAATGGAAAGAAATGATCATTGCTCAAGAGACTTAGTTCAAAGTGGAAGATATCAACATTCGTGTGTTTTGTTTACTCTTAATACCAATGTTGATAATGTCCGGATATATATCACAGAAACGGTTTTTACTTATAATGTGTTCCGGACTTTCGGAAACTGAAAGACTGTTATCTGCGGCGGAAAGTTATGGTCACCAACAGTGCAGTCCTGGTGTTAAAGTTCATTGGTTTTAAATTTTTAAAATGGGGTGGTAAGATCGCCCTTGTGGTGCCCCGTCCAAACGATCCTACTTTTCATCCTTAGCCTTAATTGGGGAACAATGATTTTGTATCAAGTTTCGATGTTATTAAAAAAAAAAAAAAAGTATTTCAATTATATCTGTTACGGAAGTATGATTTTGGGGAAAATATTTCCGAACCTGCGAATATTCTCCATTTCAACCCATTCTGACATTCTGGTTGATGTTTATCATCTATATTGGGTTTAACGACGCACTCCACTGATGATTACCATTTATTGGCGTCGGTGAATTGTGGGATGATGAACGACAGGTTATTTCATCAGGTGTTTTTGGATAGTGGGAAGGAGTCGGTCGTGGCATGTTGTGAAGGAACCATCCCAGTATTGACCCGAATGACAGAGGAAAACCACAAAAAAAACCCTGTCAGGATGGTCGACCATGGTGGGTCTCCTGAATTACGGTTCAATGTTTTGACCACTCGGCCACACGTCTCAGTTTGTTGTTGGTTCGAACACAAACTAGATAGTCTAAGCCACTTATTTCAAGTTACTAATTACCAATTCAACCAACTGATTTACCCTTTCAACTACACGATTTGTCCCACAATACGTGGACTGATTCACGGTCCACATAATTCGTTCTCGAAACATCCTAACATCTCATTATAACTTGAATAATCAAATCGACAATTTTTTTATATTTTATCAATTTCTTCCAACTCATTTTGAATTTATTCTCCATCAGGGTAAAATTGATGACAGTGAAATTGAGAGGGTATGTAGAGAGGATAGTGGAAAATAATAGCGATGAGATGGATGGAGGTAATGAAGAAGCATGAGTGAAAGGTCGATTATACAAGCCTATACTCGAAGCGGAATTTGCACCAGCGCATGTCCGGCTTCAGATTTGGACACTGTCTCACCTTTCTGATCAAATCGAGCGACCCACGATTTCTTCTTTCGGTACTTCGGTCGATTTTATGCTCGCTTATACACTTTATTTCGGAAATTCGTGTTCTAAATTTCTTTAACAACACCTGATTTCTCTTACGCACAACTGTAATGAGTTTTCACCGGAATTATAGAAGTCTTGCATTACATCATGGGTGGAGGTGCCGGGTTATCAAGTGTAAACGGGTCAGTTATGGTGATATTATGTTCATTGTGGAATTTTTCAATGTCATTTTCATAAGCCCTTGTTCACCTTTCGCTCAGTAGCAACAACTGCGTTGTAATACATTATGAAATTAGTATTAATATCGAAAATACATTCAAAAACTAAATCTGGCCATTTCGGTAATACATTCGGTGTACAATTAGGAGTGTTCGTTGATTGAAATCATGTATAAATGGGAAAAGGTTCTACATAACCGACAGATCAATTAAGGTTTGAAGTCAGATTGTATATAGGCGAGGGGTCAACAACTTCTGAAATCTGGTGTACATTTGCCATCAAATCTCCTTGAAATCCCTGAAATCACTTGAAATACCAGGAATCGCAAGAAATCCCTAAAATGACTTCAATTAATCCCTGAGATCTCTTCAAATCTCTGAAATCTCTGGAATGATTCAGAATCCCTGAGAACCCTGAAATCCTTTGGCATTCCTAAAATCTTTCGAAATCCCTCGAAATCTCTTGAAATACCTGAAATATCTTGAGATACCTGGAATCGCTTGAAATCCCTGAAATCTCTTGAAATCCCCGAATTCTCTCGAAATCTTTCGAATCTTTTCAAATACTTGAAGTTCCTGAAATCACTTGGAATTCCTGCAATTCGTGAAAACCCTGAAATCTCTGAAATCTCTTGGAATTCCTTTAAAATCTATTGTAATCCCTGAATCCCTGAAATCTCTTGAAATCCCTGGAATCTCTGGAAATTCTTGGAACTTAATGAAATCTCTGAAATTTCTTAAAATCTCTGACATCACTTGAAATCTCGAAATCTGGAATCACGTGTAGATCAAATTTGCGGAGTGCCTTCCGTATGAATATAGAATATAGATACATATTTTGGCTCGGCCCCTGTGTAGTATTCGATTTTTTTATCACATGGAGTAAAAATAATTAGATCAACGATTTGTTTTGTATAGGCCTACACAAATGATCGATTTCCTGGGATCCATGTACGATATTTTCACCACTACCCGAGTCTGTATTGACGATTCAGAAGTAGCACAAGCTGACGAGATTTATTGATTCTCAAATCATACGTCTTCATGTGGGTATTTAAACACGATTACAATAAAAATAATACTATAACCTGAATGCTATGCGTAATGGATTACCAATGTATTCTCAGATGAATGTGTGCTTATAAACTATTCACATCCCGATGAAACTTCCGAAAAAAATTCAAATGAAGTCCCAATTATTCTTATTATGAATATAATGCTTTGTAAAATCACAGTCATCAATTGACCGATGTAGATCGTCCGCCCTCGTGATGTCACAAAATATAAAAACGAATCAAGTGGACAGTGAAGCATGGGAAATAGAGAAATAACCAATCAAGTGGACAGTGAAGCAGGGGAAATGGGGAAAAAACCAATCAAGGTATCTAAAATTTCCGCTGCTTCGTATAAGTCACGCCCATCTACATTGGTCAATTGTCGTGATTTCATATGGAGGATTGAATTTGGGATAGTTGACCACGAAACAAGTTGAAACGCATCCAAGAATTAGAGTATATTGAAACGATCGAACTGACACACCTGATGATCCATGTGGCTGTTTCCTCGTATGATGAACAAAATACATGATCCATTAAACATAATCTCAACTGACTACACCATATTTGTATATACTAGCCAAACGCAGCATATGCGTTGTAGGTTGAGTGAGATATCTGAATAAGGTATAAAAGTTGTTAGAGTAGTTATTTATATATATATGATTTCAATAGCTTCCTGGTTGACCACCAGTAGGTAATTATAATTGTATGATTTTTAAAACTGTTTAAAAAATCATACAATTATAATAACCTACTGGTGGTCAACCAGGAAGCTATTGAAATCATATGACCCAACAGCTGGGATAGCTGGGAGATGTCGATCAGGCAGTAAAATTTCCTGTCAATTTGGGGTGTGATCCACAAGTCTAGAAATGTGTGACTGTACGAAAGATATCAACAAATAAAACTGTTCAAGAAGATCTTCCTCTCTGGCGTAATGGGTAGCGCGTCAGACCGGCAATCCGGAGATCCTGGTTCAAGTCCCGGTGGAGGTCGCAATTTTTAAACAGTTTTAAACATCATACATATATATATATATATATATATATATATATATATATATATATATATATATATATATTGGGTTTTAACGATGCACTGTAATGATGACTAAGATCACTTGGCGTCGGATGAATATTTAATGAGATGATGGGATGATGAGATGAAGGTTTTTATGGGTAATGGGAAGGATAGTGGGAAGGAAGCGGTCGTGGCCTATATTGTGGGAACCATCCCGGCATTAGCCTAGACTACAGAGGGAATCCACGAAAAACTCCTGTAAAGATGGACGGTAGCGGGGATCGAACCGGGTCCGACATGTTCCTTCACCTCCCGGGTCACATGGAGCAAGTGAGTTAACCACTCAGCTATATGTGCCGGTAAAGTAGTTCTACCCTCGCTACTTTATTAACTCTTGTATTCAACAAACCTTGACGCATATGAAAAATACTTCATTACTGGAAAAATATCGAATCTAGAAAGCAGTGAATCTTAGCAACATAATTATGCTATTATTTCTATATTTTTGATGAATGAAAACAGGTGATTGGATTTTTTTCTTCGAAACAGCTGGTTCGAATTGCACACAAAATGATGATGGAGTGTATCATCCATATGTACACACTCAGATTTTTTAAAATACTTTTTGGAGAGAATTTATTTTTCAAATTGTCTTGCTCAGCCTAATTTTACAGGGTTTTCAGGAACTTCGAGATTATATTCCTAAAAATCGGTATAACCGATTCATTCCAGAAACTATACAGTTCTAAGTCAAGTTTGCGTATGAAAAAAAAATTTTCAAACCCTGTAGCCTGTGGAGTGCTCACAATCACAAACACACATACACACACACACAGACAAAGCCCTATAAGAGTGGGATGGAGTCTTCGCTATCACTCATCTAATCAACATACCTTCCATGATCCTAGCCATCATTTCGCCGTCCGATTGAAAAGTGAAAACCGCCTCAAACTCTATTCAAATCAATATAAAACTTGATGTACTCCACTTACCAGATTCTTTTTCCTCGTGCATTGCAGTAGTTCCGTGTATAGGCACTCCGCTTGCTCCAAGCCGACTTCAAACGTCCTCTGAATCGTCCCGATCAGGTAGTCTTTCATGCTCTCCAGTACCGTTTGCTCGCCGTTCTCGGAGGCGTACCTGGACGTGCCAACCAATCAATTAGTTCAGATGAATCAAATCTCCTGCGATTGATTTGATTGATCACGAAGATGGTGAATCTCGTAGCAGCAAGACGGTGAGAGAGATGGATTTGATCAATCATGGATGAAGAGGAAGATAGTTTTGTAATGATTGAAAGGGAAGAACCTGGTTTAATGATCAGAACAACATACTTGAGATACCTATAATATATACTTATATATATATATATATATATATATATATATATATATATATATATATATATGTATATATATATATATATATATATATATATATATATATATATATATATATATATATATATATATACTTAATATATCAGAGTATATTCAAATTATCGAACTTACACACATAGCGAGCTAACTTATTCCAATTTATGCTCACAAATATATTATCTTGAATAGGACAACTTGAATTATTCACGATCTACGATATAGGCTTCTGGCAAGTAACAAATGAAAAACAATAGTTACCGTAGCAATACAACGAACTAGTGGACCACCAAATGTTATGATTGGTAAATTCCAACTGATGGACATTGTCGTCTGTCTCTTGCAACAATGCGTGACGTCACTTGACAGAAGCCTATTCACTAACTCTGATCGTTATGTAACAAGATGACCTATGAACAATAAATATCGTATTTCATTTATATTGGGTTTAACTACGCACTCTACTGATGACTACGATCTTTTGGCGTCGGTGGATGATATATGAGATGATGGGGTGATGATATGGAATATAATTTTAATGGGTGTTTTAGATTAGTGGGATGGACTCGGTGTGGCCTGTTGTTGAGGAACCATCCCGGTATTAACCTGTATGACGGAGGAAAATCACGAGGAACCTTTGTTAGGATGTTCGACCATGGTGGGAATCGAGCCCCGGTCTCCTGAATGACGGTTTGGTGTTAGCTGCTCGACCACACGCATTTGGAAATTGGGTTGCTCTGATCAGTTTATGATAATTTTTTTTATCGTGAATCTATTACATTTTAATTTATTCAAGTTATGATTCAATGTCATCATCGCGTGTAGGCCTACCATATGAGCTCTCGGTGTAAATTTAAAAAATGACTAATTCCAAAAACAGAGTCTTTACGTCATTTTCACTTCCGACAATGTGGGTATACGACAAAATGTATGTTAATGTTTTCGAGAATGGAGAATATAGTGTTATATGAAAAAAATAAGAGTTTCATATATTTAGTAGGATATAAATCAATATAGCATTGCTAATTTCATTCCTCAATAGAAATTGTTACCTCATCTCATTTTCATGGCCAATCAAGCATTCATGAAATTGTCTCCGAGAGAAATTGATGTTAATTTTAATATTTTCCTTTTCTTTTGAAATTTCAGAATCAATAAATACATTAAGATATTCTTTGATATTGGAATGAGTACACATGTTATTCTAGAATTTTGAGAAGTGAAGAAAAACTGCATATAAACAAGCACGAAACTTCAAAGAACCTTGATCCGTATTATGCAGACACCGCAGAGAGGAAGTCGAAGTTTATTCATTCAACAGACTTTAATGTCGTAATGATATATTATATTTGCATCGTAAAGATATTTTAATATGTGTTTTGTGAAGATGTGGATTTAATTTCTCTCAGATCGGCTCGAATGATATTCTTGATATTATTTCAATAAATCATTTTACGACAGATACAAAAATAGGTTTTCAATAACATGAACCGAGTGCACAGATGGTTTCAGAAAGAGCTACAACATTTTTCAATTGTACTTTATATTTTAATTTGAGAGTTAGTGTTGAAGAATATATCATGGATAAGTATGGTGATAACAATAATCAACTGCTAGTTGGAGATATCCCATAATGGTAATTCCAGCAATTAATTCATTGAAAGTCGTATCGGATCTTGAAATGGTGATAAACATTTACGAGTGGTATTGGGATCAGAAAATTCATTTCAACAACATTGATGTGGATAAAATATCGAATTTCTCAAAAATTAGGTAGGGATGATATCCTTAAAAATATTATCTTAAATTTGTATAAAATGGTATAAACCGATGTCTGTTATTTCCATAGTCATCGAGGTTATAGTTATACGAAGTGAATTTACAATTTTAGATATTGTTCGTGAGGGAATAAAGCCCCATTCACAATGCAATGCTAACATTAACGCGTAACACTAACATTAACTCGAGAAATGTTTGCCTTATGGGATGACGTTGTTCTATTCACAACCAACACTATCAATAACGTGAATATGAAACCTTGCAAGCTCCAAGCTTTCATGTTATTGTTAGTGTCGCAACGTGAGAATCGGTCAATTAGAATCCCTCAATTTCCGAATAAAAACGACTATAGGCGAAGTACAACGAAGCTGACACGATGTTGTTCGGAACTTGTCCCTCCATCTTGTTTCGACTTTCGGCGAGAGTCCCTATAGCCTATTTTAATGTTAGATTATGTTTCCCCTTTCTTTTTCAAACATTTAATAATTGAGCCCAGATCTTTGACTTCTAGGTCCAGGACAACAGTTTAAAATATAGGTATAGGCTAGGGCTAGCCCATCAAAACTCCAAACATGCAATACTGAAAAGCAGAATAATCTAAATCCATTTTCGAATAGGCCCATCTGTCAACTCGAGTCAAATGTCGGACGAAATACACACAGCTGCCTATAGACGCGATAGCAGGTAGTCGTGTGAGATGGCAGTGGAATCGGCGCAAAAAATCTAGACTTCTTACTGGCTGTTGGTTATCGTTCACGTTGATGGCCTTTCCTATTACTAGGAAAACGCGGGATGCGCGTTGTGAGATGAGCTTAGAAGTATGGCAATCTAGAATGAAAAATAACTTGTCAGCTCAATTTACATCTACAAACCTTGACCTACTTCAAACGTTCAAAAACCTCACCCGCAACTTGTTGATATTTATAGTAACCTGCAACCTCTCGCATAAACACTTTGCAAAACCAATTGATCCAAATATTCAATAAAATGTACACGTTTATTGCGTTTTCTTCAATATTTCTCATTTGATTGTTGTAAAAATCTCTGAAAAGGTGTATAA
This sequence comes from Brachyptera risi, assembly GCA_964007535.1. NCBI lineage: Eukaryota > Metazoa > Arthropoda > Insecta > Plecoptera > Taeniopterygidae > Brachyptera > Brachyptera risi. Next base: position 79,685,819 of record OZ023326.1, read on the forward strand.
TAGTATTTTTCATATTCTGTGAGAATTTGAGAGCTTTTGAAAAATTCTTGTTTTTCAAGTATTTTTCCTCTGGGTTATTCTTATGAAGATTTTCCAAACTTTCCGATTATTTTCCGGAAAAACCTTCCGACCGATTTCTCTGCATAACAATCCCAACCTATTCTGGTATGACACCAACGTCCAGAAAAAGTTTCAAGTTGATTGATTCATTTCTCTGACCTGTATGCCGCGTACATAATTACAAAAAAACAAACATAAAAACGAAGCCCATTTTTTTTCAGGGTGTGAAATGGAAAGCTTCGCTACGCTCATCTAATGAGCAGACAGTTGTTTCATGTTCTTGTTCTTGTTGATGTTGGTGATGATGTTGGTGTAGGCGTTGCATTGTGAATGGGCCTTAAGTCTCGTTGGAAATATTCTGAAGAATGAGTGGGATAATTTCACGTGGATATGGCGTTAAAAAAGATGACGAGTGAACAATAGAACTTTCATCGTTCAAGAAAGTGGAAATAAGATGTAAGAAATGTCATAACGAAGACGTAGGTTTTGAGTTCCGTGCAGCCATTCGTGGAGCATTCAAAGCTCCTTGTTCTTATTACAGCAGTTGTATTTTATAGAGGAACTTCAGAGCTCTTGAGAGAACAAGAGGAAAAAAATGGGAAAAAATGCAAATTTCGTGCATGATTTTAAAACGGGAGGATATTGTGAACAGTGAAAACTTTATACAGGTTGACTCAGAAATTCTTTCGATTCAAATTTTCACTTGTAAAAAACATTTTCCTAATGCCATCTCTGACTTGAATAAACTAATTTCCATCCATTTGAATTTCAAATATACGGAGGATATGATAATATTTTCGTGGGATGTGTAATCAAGGAAATTCATTTTCATTCGATTTCGAGATGTTTAAAAAGTATGGAAGAAAATGGAAATGATTTACGCGCTTTCTACCGAATGAAGTGACAACTTCATGACCCACTAGCCCACTATACTTCCGTCTGACTTTATGATAATATAATCTGTAAGCATTCTTGATAATCATGGAGAAGCTAGAATGTACTCAAGTTTGCGAAATTATTAAGAGGGTAAAGCTTCAATTCAGTTGCGTTATAATTAAGTTGAATGTAGAAGTAGATCAATTAGCGCAATGCTAGCTCACAGAAACGTTCCATCTGAAATGTGCTTTTAGCAAACTATGCTAGTTCGATTCACATAGTGAATAAAAGAAACAATTGACTCGTGTTCTAGTTTTATGGCGTATGTTCTACGTAGTTTTGTTTTATGTAAATGAAATTTTATGAATTTCAAAGAAAAGTGAGTAAAAGTGAATAAAAGAAATTTAGTATGAACTGGATATAATATAATATAGGTACAAACATGTAATTTATGCGAGAGAAAATATCAAGTAATGAGAATATATACATGCTTGTATTGTTTGAGCATTTCTTTGAAACGAGACTGGAATATGATTATTTTTTATTTAGCAAGATATCTTTCAATTTTCCGTTCCGTTCAACAGTTTTGTTCCAAAAGTGCATTCGAATTCGTCTTTTATAATTATCTGAAAATACGAAAAAGGCAGTTGTAATGGATTCTAATTGAATTGATTCCCAAGAAATCAAGGCTCATTATTATCCAGGCGCAATATTGCTCATTGTATAAAACAACTTCAGATGTACAGTCAATAATTGTGATAGAGTGCAAATGAGAGAGAGTTAAAAAGAGTTGAATAAGAAAACTAACGAATATTTATTCTAGCTATCAAATATGATATTATTATTAGAATATTTATGCGATCATTTATATTAGAACATCATCATTCACTAAAATAGAGAAACATCCGACTTTTGTTCTTATTATTTATTCATTTATTATTCATTTTGTTTTCCATTTATCATGACTAAGTTATTTTTCTGCTGTGGGAGAAATTGAATTCACAACGAAATGTTTTTGTTTCATTTGATTTCTTATCAAAACGATCATTCTTCATTCCAATTTTATTCAACACGATCCAAATGATGAGAATGTCAACAATAATTATCCTTCAAAGTGGTTGAAAATGGAATGATTAAAATCTTACGCCGAGGGCCCGAACCAATTATCTCAAACAACGGAAGCAAACTAATGGATTTTTCCTGACATTTGTCCAAGTATTTGAATCCAACAACACAACATTTTTACTATTTTACCATTTGCTGTCAAATATTCGAGTTGTTAATGTCATTCAATTTTTGGTCGATGACAAACGATATCGTGTTGCGCGTGTTCAAAAATATTCTGACCAGGAAAACGCGTTATGTGTTGCCGCGTTGATGGATGAGCCAGGACGTATCAACTTATCTTCGGATTGGTTATTAAATATATCCACCTTGAGATCCAAACAATTAAGTCACTGCCATCCCATTTTCTAATTAATTTCTATGATAATGAAGATAGCTTTTTCTTAATCGTTTCCAATTGATCGATGACACCTGTTGCTTGGATTCAATTGGTTTCTTAATAGTTTTCGTGATTTAAACAATTTGAGTATATATTTTTTACATCGAAACGGCCTCTTTGATTGGACTGAGAGCTTGGAATCAGGTGTAAGATAATTATATTGAAATTTCCTGAGAATTCAAATTCTCTCGAAAGAAATATTTGTGACGAATTTTTCCCTCCGGGTTATTCTTATGGGATTTTTGAAATTTTTGAAATTATGTTTCTCAGAAGTGGTTCCACCGATTGCGCCTCAAAACTATACAGTATCGAGTTAGATAAGGACACTTGCGTATGCCAAGTTTCAACCGATTTTGAATTTTCGTCTGACCTGAGCAGCGCGAAAAACAAAAAAAGAACACACAAAAACAAGCACTTTATTCGGATATGGTGAAATTGAGTCTTATCGCTTCGCTCATCCAACAAGTATTGCAAATAAATTGTTTCAATAGAGTGAGTGCACTGTATGGACCCCTACTTGAATAGTTCGTGATACACCTACCTTTCCGCCAAGAGGAAAATACATCGTTTAATTCTTTATTATTATTATCATCATTTATATTGAGTTTAACGACGCTCTACACTGATGACTACGATCCGTGGATGATTGATGAGATGATGGAATGATGAGATGGAAGTTTTTTTCTCATCAGGTGATTTTGGATAGTGAGTATAAGAGTCGGTATAGTGGCCTGTTGTTAATAAACCATCCCATGCAGCATTGACCTGAACAACAGAGGAACACCACGGAAAACCCCGGCCAGGGTGGTCCATCACGGCGGGAATCGAACCCCGATCTCCTGGATGACGGTTCAGTGTATTAACTACTCGTCCACTCGTGTCAATGTTGATGAATTTTAATCAATGAAATTGAGATGGTGAGTTCCAGTTTTCTCTAAAATCAGGGGTAAACTTACTGATTGACGTACCACGCCTATTTTTTTCGTTTTTTATGATTTTTATCTCTAAAAAAAAAAATTCAAGTATATAAGCTCCGTTCCGCCTGCTGGCGGTATACGCGAGGTTTATACACCAACCTGGCCTACCTAGCCTAAACCACTGTCCACCTTTGTCACCTTCATCAGATCATGCACAAAGCGTCAAATTCAAGAGGGTAAAAAACATATGAAAACAAACAAAATGCAAAATGTCCAAACTATGCACCATAGATATAAACAAGATCTATCAGAAGACAGAAAAAACGCAAACATCGAACAAAAATTGGCCTTGGTAAGTTGATCAGTAAAATTACCAAATCAGGGAAATGAATATCATCATGATCATCAAGATCATCATTATCGTGGATTCTCGTTATTATTATTATTACTATTATCATTTTTATTAGGATTATCACATGTCGCCCTCGGTAGCTCAGTCAGTTGAGGCACCGCTTCAGAAACTGAAGTCACAGTTGGGCGTGGGCTCGAGTCCCGCATGAGACATGTATTTTTATCACTTCATCACTTTATCATCACTTCATACATTCATTATCACCTGCTCATTCGTATCCCCGTATAACCTGGCTGTTGATGGGGTCGTTAAGCAAACAATAATCAAACAATAATCCTATAATTATCCATCATAATTATTATAGTAATTGAAGAACTCCCCGGAAAAAGGGTCTGAAATTGTTCAGGAAACACAAAAATGATTGTTTTTATTGATGCTTAGTCTTGTTCCACAGACCAGTCATTTGAATCCTCTGATAGGATGGATACGTTCAACATCTCGTACATAGATTACACCAGCTTTCACGGATATGAGGACATTAATTCTTTTGAACCAAAAAAGCGGGTTTGAAAAAATTGTCACACTCACCCTTCTTCCGGGAGGCTCGTCAATTATTATTATTATTATTTTTTTTTTTTTGTTGAACATTCATAATTATGACAAAACACCTTGTTATCAACAGAATCATAAAAAAATATACGAAACTAAACACGGAAGATTCTTCAATTCTCACATTGACGCTCGAATGGAATAAGAACAAAAAGTGGAAATAATGAAAAATAATAAGTTGTAATAATGAGAATAAGATAAGTTGGTTATTTGATCCATCGAAAAATAATGATACTCACATAAGCCGAAGCTTGTGTGCGGGAAGAGAGAAGAATTGAACCTTAACAATGACCTCAAATGGGTTGGTTCTCAATGATAGAAATAATATAATAGGTGATGAGTGAATGCAAATGTTGAGAACCAAAATAGTGGAGCGAAACAAAAATATTGATTACATTATTGCAAATTAATGACAGAACAAGCAAAATTAATAATAACCACACATACCAACATAACCACATAACATAAGTACCAAACTTATAAAGAATTATGATTATTAATTAATTTGTCTCCATCAGTATCTTGTGGCGGGTTGTGATTCCACTTCAATCAGGACATAATAGTACACTCACTTGTGTGTGAAAGCCAGTAGATCGGCGGCCCTGCCGGATCCATCGCAGACGACGACCGGCACTGGTGGCGTGTCAGTGACGTATTCGAGCACAGCTCTGATAGTGTTGGTCCCCCCTTCGATCACCAGGCACACCACTGGCGTGCTACAGTGTGTACCTAGAGGAAACAAGAACACGTTGGTTTGATTCAAATATCTTCTTTTTTCTATATTGGGTTTTAACGACGTACTATAGGCCTACTGATGGCTACGATCTATTGGCGTCTCTGGATGATATATGAGATGATGGAATGATGAGATGAAAGGTTATTTCATTGGGAGATTTGAATGATGGGGAGGAGTCGGTCGAGGGTTGTTGTGAAGGAACTATCTCAATATCAACCTGAACGTCAGAGGGAAACCAAAAAGACCCTGTCAGGATGGTAGACCATGGCGGTAATGAATCCCCAGTCTCCCGAATGACGGCTCAGTGTGTTAACACTCGGCCACGCGTCTCGGTTATATTTGATCTTTATCGGGTTCGAGTAGACATTGAAATTTATCCCTTAGGATTTGGGATTTCTCTTTCCGGATTGACAGTTGTGATGTTTTGTTGATTGGATGCTGCAAGGATGAACAAATCATTCGAAGTGATTCCATCTCACCTCAAAACGTTTCTAATTGATGTAGATATTCATAGGGTTGAGATATTGGTTCATTACAGTTTCGAACATACATTTGAACATATAGTTTCATAACAATATCATAATAATGAATTAAAAATACATTTATTCATTTTATTATCAAATAAATAAGATAAATTAATGTATTGTTACTTTATTATTATGAATTATGATGTTGTTATGAAAATATATGTTCGAACGTATGTTTGAAACTGTTTGTTTATGCATAACTTATGAATATGTTGATCTTTGATTACATGAACAAGAATGAAATTATATTTAAAATGAATTAAATTGATTCTCACCACATCATTTCTCACATATTCAGCACTTTGTCATCCCTTCTCATATTTCAGTGGGATGAACTTTTGTGCTGATATTCAAATGCAAGTCGATGCGGAAAATAAATTCAGTCATTTCAAAATATTATTGTTTCGATTCATGTTACCTGGATCTCTGAAACTATTGGAGGTGATTACTCTGAACTTTCAGCACACATACACACACACACACACATATATATATATATATATATATATATATATATATATATATATATATATATATATATATATATATATATATATAAATATATATATATATATATATATAAATATATATATATATATATATATATATATATATATATATATATATATATTCATATATATATAATATATATATATATATATATATATATATATATATATATTCATATATATATATATATATATATATATATATATATATATATATATATATATATATATATATATATATATATACACACATATATATATAATATATACACACATATATACATATATATATATATATATATATATATATATATATATATATATATATATATTTATATATATATATATATATATATATATATATATATATATATATATGTATATATATATATATATATATATATATGCATATGTTCAAATATATATATGAATATACATATATATATATATATATATATATATATATATATATATATATATATATATATATATATATATAAATATGTATATCATATATATATATATATATATATATATATATATATATATATATATATATATATATATATATATATATATATATATATGGATATAAAAAAAATATATATATATATATATATATATATATATATATATATATATATATATATATATATATATATATATATACATGGCTATGTCATACTGGTGTGGAGATTTGTTTTTGTCTCTGTGTGGAATAAAATTGGAAGTAAAACTTGTTGTACGCCTGAAAATGTGGTATTTTTTCACATTTTCTGAAAGAAATGAAGACGCACACGGAGATGTATTATTTTATTCTTCAGTGCATGTGTTCAATGGTCTCATTCAACTACTGTGAAAATGTCTCGCATGTCTCGCATAGTTTGAGAGAAACAGCTGTTCCTGAAAAGTGCACATTTAACCTTGTCGGTAATGGGGCTTTCATGTCCCATGTCCCCTTAACGACGCATTGTAAGGATGACTATACGATCTATTGGCGTCATTGAATTATATATGAGATGATGGGAAAATCAGATGAGAAGTTACTGTTGGCTTCTTCAAAAGCAAATACGACCTCCTCAACATCGAGGTCATTGGGCTGTTCATTGGAGCACGAGGTACCATATACCGAATTTGTTCAATGAATTCAAATTATGGTTCAAATTGAAGAAAGAACTTTTTTTGATAATGTTATTTCAGATTCAAGTGATTTAATTAATATTCTAAGGGATCATCTTCACAATTTTGACTTCTTTCTGTGAAAATTAATTTTCTTTCTTTCAATATTTTCATTCCCTCTGAGAACCTCGAATATTTTCACTTCCATTATTTTCTTCAATTTTATTCTCCATTTTTTTATCATCAGTTCAATTTTTTAAGTATGATGTTATCATTACTTATTTCAATTTCCAATTTTCCACCTCTTCTCACTTATTCAACTATATTTCATTTCTTTATATTATTAATAACAAAAATTGTATTTTATATTGATTATTATCCTGTAACCTTTTCATAAGCAAGGAACCAATGAAGGTTGTTCATATTATCATATTGTGTTTTTGAATATGGGAAGGAGTCGGATGTTGCCCGCTGTTCGTAATAGCAAGATTGACATAAACGACACAGAGGGGTACCAGAATGAACCCCTGTCAGAAAGGTCAACTATGGCGAGGATCAAGCCCCAGCCCCAATAACGACGGTTCAGTGTGTTAGCCACTCGAACACTCGTCTCATTAGAAGACGTGTATACTTGGATGACATTGGTATCTCAGGAAAACGCAACAAATGCGTTGTAAGATGAGCGTCATTTAGACGTATCCATGTGTATTGTTGGAAAGCTAAATATGCACCTTGATTTCAAAACCATCGAGTCACAGCCTTCCTGAAGCAATTGTCGCTCATTCCTTCAATCAATCTGTATTCCTTGGTTCCATCACGATGTAGTGATACCAACCCTATTTTATCATAATATAAAGAAGGTGTTCCGACTCGGGTCTTGAAAGTGAAATATTTCCGGGGTCAGTCCCCGAGTCCAGGGTCTCGATTACCTGTAGCGCAACTATCGCTTTTATATCGAACTATATAAAACAACAATTATTCAACAATGCTATATACACGGCTCCGTAGAATTATGATGTTGGTAGTTGCATTCGTTTTTTCATGAAAGTTTTAGATTTTGTTGGCTCAACAATGCCATCCGGTACCGTACCCACTCTCACCTACATATAGTGCACAAGGGAATCCGCTGAATCGCGACAGGCAATCGGGACCTTTGGCTCTGAACTGACCGCAAGAAACCACAAATGCCTTCCATGTTATTAGCATGTGATGTGAGCTGGAGCACCTCCTATATATTATGATAGAATAGGTTGGTGTCACTACATGGTGGTTTCATCTTCTCAACAGCTTCGCAATTGACCACTAGTGATAGGCGTGGCTCATCGATTACGCCCCTTCATGTGAGAATGTGGAGATACTCTGATAGGTAAATGTCAAATTTCCCACATAACAACGCCCATTTGATTGGATGTTCTCTTTTGTGACGTTTGTGGGCAGAATGTAGAGATACTCCGATAGGTAAATGTCAAATTTCCCACATAACAACGCCCATTTGATTGGATGTTCTGTTTTGTGACGTTTGTGGGCGGAACAATCACTAGTCGTCAACGACTCATAGATCCGAATCATGTGAAAATTGAATAGGCTCCCTTCAAGTAACACATGACAAACAATCGTTGTCATAGCAACAAAGCGAACTGGTGGACATTGTTGTCTGTCTCTTCCAATATTGGGTGACGTCACTTGACAGAAGCCTATAAAAACCCCGTCATTTTATAGTGTTACCTTCCGAATGGGACGACATCAAAATTCTGGGACAGTATAGAAACACATACCTCCCATATTTATTTTCAAATTTTCCAGTCTGTATTCAATATTTTAGAATATATTCAATTTGATTTCATATCCAATATCTCACTGAATATGATTCACAATTTTCTAACAAGAGTTCAGAAATATCAAGCTCTTTGGTGTTTAGATATTGCTTCGAACAAAGTGATTGGATCCAAATCTTCGTTTCTGTAATAGAATGTGAAATGGAAAACTTAGGCCTATCATCTGAAGAGCCTACATGATCAAATAATGTGGAAAAAGTCAGACATTCCACCTCGAAAAACCAATCGGGGCTCTTGGAAATATATTTTACGATAGAGAAGATCCCCAATAGAGTTAACCTCGCAGAAATCCAATTTAGACATTAAATTAATTCCATGTTGTAATTAGACGAGAGTAGAGCAGATTGAATCTCACGCACTAAAACAAATTGGGGTTGTTTGTGTGATTTGTTTACCCTCTCTACAGGTCGAATGGAGGTAATGGCCGCCCATGTGGCTCAGGCAGTCAAGGCTCTTATACGCTTGAAACTGTCCCCAATTGGTGCGTGAGCTCGATCACGTGGTATGTGTATGAGTTTTCATCATAATTCAATTCACCCGTTAGCTCATTTTCTTGTCGCAAAACCACATGTCAATTAATATGAATTATCTTTATCTCAACTATTGATTGAAAGAATTTATTTTATTTTGGTCAGCCCCAAGATGCATTGAGGATTGCGTTGGTTTGCCTCATACAAAAATCTCCATTAGGCGTGTCAATACATCATCATTCTCTCAAGAAAAAAAAATGAACTATAGCTTTTTATTCATAGCTGCCTATGACTTTCTCTTCCATATCACAAGGAAGGTTCATACTGATGATGTGTTCTGAACTTTTGGAAACTAAAATACTTTAATTTGCGGCGGAAAATTATGGTCACATATAGCGCAGTCCCGGTGTTTGGGAGATTCGTCGGTTTTGAATGAGTAAAATGTAGTGGTAAGATCGCCCTTGTAGTGCCCCGTTCAAACGATCCCATCTTTCATAAATAACCGTAATTGGGGAACAATGATTCTTATCAAGTATCGATGTTATCAAAACAAAAACTTTTTCGACAAAATTTGAACTCAAGACGTTTCATTAATACATTATTCCTGGTGTTTTCAGCAAATACCATGCAGTTATTTGGGAATGAATATGTATTGTACTGTATACGTTGTTATTATGTTATCAGGTTGTATGTTTATATACTGCTGTATATTTTATATTGGGTTTTAACGACGCACTGTTATGATTACTAAGATCTATTGGCTTCGGATGAATGATTAATGAGATGATGGGATGATGAGATGAAGGGTTTTATGGGTAGTGGAAAGGATGGTGAGAAGGAAGCGGTCGTGACCTATATTGTGGGAACCATCCCGGCATTAGCCCAGACTGCAGAGGGAAACCACGAAAAAAACACTGTAAAGATGGACGGTGGCGGGGATCGAACCGGGTCCGATATGTCCCTTCACCTTCTGGGTCACATGAAGCAAGTGAGTTAACCACTCAGCTACTGTGCCGGTTATACTGATGTAATGATGATGTGAAATAACATGAAATTGAGAACTGAATTGTGAAAGATTGAGTCATGCGTGTAAGGCTTTTGTTTTTGTTCACAGTTTTCATCAATAATCTAAGTACGTACCCTCATAAACGTGAATGTCGTTGGGGTTGTTGAGTTAATCGCAGATAATCCGATACAACTGAATGATGATGGTCACAATAATAATGATAGTTCCATTTGAATAGTGAATTCATTTCGGTTATCACGATTGAAATCAAAATCGATCTCGAATTTTTTTTTTTTTCGAGGGGGGGGGGGGGAGAACGAAGAAGAAAAAGTTGAGGTTAATCAAAGCCAGCATGAAAAAGATCCAAAAATATGCGATATGAAATAAGTTTCACCTTTCTTATATATCAATAACGAACATAATTATTCAGTCCAATGTATAATTGTTTCAGAAAAAAATAATTCAGCATTTTTCGTCCTCCTCGTTCAATCATTGGATGAGCGTAGCGAAGTCTCCATCCCACTCTTATAGGGCTTTGTCTGTGTGTGTGTGTTTTTTTTTTTTTTTTTTTGGGCACTGCACAGGTCGCAGGGTTTGACTGATCAACATGAAACATTTTTTTAGACGCAAATTTATCCAACTTAGAACTGTATAGTTTTTGGTATGAATCGGTTGGACAGATTTTGTAGAAATATGATCTCAAAGTTTCTAAAAACCCCATAAGATTAGGCTGAGTAAAAAAAATTGAAAAATACTAGGCAAACGTGAAATATGCGTTGTAAGAATGAGCGAGATATTGAATAAGGTATAATAACAGTCCTACATTTGCTACTTTATCAACTCTGGTATTCTACACACTCTGTCCTTCATTTAATAGCTACTTTATCTACTCTGTTATTCTACACACCTTGACGAATATGAAGAATATTTAATGCTTGGGCAAATATTGAATCTAGTAAGCAGTGAATCTTGGTTCATCACCATATATTTGATCTATGACCATCAATAACGTAACGGGATAAGCAACATGGCGGTTTCCTTTCACACCATGCGTACATCAAAGGGATGCCGCCTCACAAATGTTATGATGATTTGCTGGTATTGTTGTATGTTGATCTATACAAGTAATAGATGTAATGCAATCTGTGAATGCAGCTCTTTACAACTGCATTAAACAATATTGGGATAAATTTCATTTGAATTAGCCAATCTAAATTTAAAATACGTCTGTAAAAGCATTTAGTCCCCTAGTCAAGAGCCCTACTGTTATATTTACCATTTGATAACTGGATAATTACTCATCATCTTAGAGAAAGATTAAAATCAATGCAATTGTACAACTATGAACTATATATTGAAATACGAGCCTAATACGTACAATTTGATTTGAAATTGCGAATCTCACAAATGTACACGAAAGCGCGCTGATTCCGTCATGGTGAAAACGGCCTAATGTTAAAAGGATAGGACTTATGCCGTGTTGCTTATCCCGTTACGTTATTGATAGTCATAGATTTGATGTATAAAAACCATAGCCTTCTTTATTCATTCATTTCTTATACTGCCCTTTCACTAGGGCTATTTTGACGGGTTCGCGCATATTTGCTCGCGCAGGGAAAAATGACGTCACGGTCTGGTATGTACTGCACTCTGGTATCTAAAATTTCAACTTTGAACAAATGTAATTCTCTCATAATTTTTCAATTCCCTGCTACGTTATTGAGGTTATGTCATATTTACATTTCGACTAGGGCTTTCAGGCTCACCGAGGTTCAAACTTGAACGACATATATGTTATCCCAAGCAATAAGCATCATTCAAGAACTTGTCCTGATGATATTCCGTGATATTATTGAATAAAATCCTTCATATTATTGTCATAACAAAGTTGGTAAACTCACAGTCACGGTCTAATTGAATGCGCGCGTAATTTAAATTCTCGTAAGAAATTCCCGAATTGGTTCGTATCTTCGCAGATATGACATGTTGAATAGGCTGATATACTTGAATATCTTTGGAAAGTGACGTCATGGTCTGGAAACAACGGCATCATCGGCTATTTTGTAAACTAAAATAATTGGACATCGGTTAACATGGGAAGCATACCCCGAGTGAAAGGGCAGTATCAGAGAAGAATGATCTGATTAAAGGAGGCTGTGATAAAAACAGTTATTTGAATTTTTTTCTTCGAAACGGCTGGTTCGGATTGCTGAAAAATAATGATTATGTGTATCATTTATGTTTGAACACTCGGAGAAAATTTCATTTTTTTCGGAGAGGTTTCATTTTTTCAAATGTTCTCACCCAGCCTAATCTCACGGGGCTTTCAAAAACTTTGACATGATATTTCTCAAAATCTATTCGACCGATTCATTCCAAAAACTATACAGTTCCAAGTTGTAAGAGTTGGCCCTCACGAAAAAAGTTTCATGTTGATCAGTCAAACCCTGCGACCTGTGCAGTGCCAACAAAAAAAAAAAAAAAAAAAACACAGACAAAGCTCCATAAGAGTGGGATGGAATCTTCGCTACGCTCATTCGAATGAATTATCTGTTTTTATTCATCAAATATTATTATAGAAATTAAAGCAGATTCAGGTTGCCGAGATTCACTGCTTTCTAGATTCGATATTTGCCCAACAATGAAGTCTTCTTTATATGCATCAAGGTGTGTAGAATACCAGATTCGATGATATAGCAATTGGGTAAAACTACTGTAACAACTATCACCTTATTCAGATATCTCGCTCATCTTACAACGCATATTTCGCGTTTGCCTAGTGTAGCAATGAAACCGGATAAGTTTCACTTCATGGTTATTTTTTTTTACCCATAACTGAATGTAAACCTGAATAATGGAGACTGAATGAATAGGACATTAGTCAATAGAAACGAAGTAAAAGAACTGATATAGAAGGTAAGACCAAACAGCTTAATTGTGATTTTAAAATGAAGCACATTCTCCTAATTGGCCTCTTTGTTAGTGCTGACAACATAATAATAATTAACCCACGAAGTGGATTGTTAACGTCTTCATTGTGATCGCAAATCATTTGTGGAATTGGGTCCAATAACCTAGGCACAACAATAATTGATTGGAAATACTAGGCCGAATTACCAATACAATACATATAGTTCAGTAATCCAAAGACACAATCCATCTTATTCGGTAAATCCACTGAAAAGTAATCAGTGATTCAGAGAAACGAGATTTTGAAAAGCCAATATTTACTTACTTAGGTCTTAGGTATGTCACTCTCTCTCTCTCTGAAACGCTTTATTGATTGGGTGAATATTTAGATGAATCGCTTTTTTAAGAGGGCATGAGACTGGGTTGAGCAAAACAACATCATTGATGATCACTCTCAGAGGCATAATATCAGAAATGTATAAAAAAAAAAAAAAATATATATATATATATATATATATATATATATTTATATTTATATATATATATATATATATATATATATATATATAGATATATATATATATATATATATATATACATATATATATATATATATATATATATATATATATATATATATATATATATATATATATATATATATATATATATATATATATATATTTATATATATATATATTTAATATATACATATATACATATATATATATATATATATATATATATATATATATATATATATATATATATATATATATATATATATATATAAATATATATATATATATATATATATATATATATATATATATATATATATATATATATATATATATATATGTATATGAATATACATATATATATATATATATATATATATATATATATATATATATATATATATATATATATATATATACATATATCGGCACAGTAGCTGAGTGGTCAGCTCATTTGCTTCGTGTGACCCGGGAGGTGAAGGGACATATTGGACCCGGTTCGATCCCCGCCACCGTCCATCTTTACAGGGGTTTTTCGTGGTTTCCCTCTGTAGTCTAGGCTAATGCCGGAATGGTTTCCACAATATAGGCCACGACTGCTTCCTTCCCACTATCCTTTCCAATACCCATAAAAACCTTCATCGCATCATCCCACCATCTCATTAATCAATCATCCGACGCCAATAGATCTCAGTAATCATTACAGTGCGTCGTTAAAACCCGATATTTATATATACATATATATATATATATATATATATATATATATATATATATATATATATATATATATATATATATATATATATATACATATATATATATATATATATATGAATAAACAGATATATGTATATATTTATATATATATATATATATATATATATATATATATATATATATATATATATATATATATATATATATAAATATATATATATACACATATATATATGAATGAGAGAGAGAGATGGTAATGCTGGCTTTGCGGAGATTTGCCCTTCTGGGATGAGTGTAGGTGGTTCTGAAAAGAACCATGTAACTCGACGTTTCGGCGAAAAACTATTCGACATCTTCTGGAATCGTTATTGTCTTCTTGAGGTACTCGAATGAATGGCATACGCTCTCTTCGGTGAGTCCTATATAGGGAAATGCCCGACCAATGAGCGACGAGAATCACGATCCGACGTTGTCATTGGTTCGCACGTTGCCGGTGGGCTGAAGTCTGGCTCCTGGTCGCTCGATCCGATGTGCGGATTCCTCTGCTCGTCACCGGTGGGTTGGATGTTGGGTCGACTGGCCGGGTGTCACTTTCGGATCGGACTGCCTTCTTGAGAGTCTCCGCATAGAGCTGGATGCGCGTACTGGGCTCGCCCTGGGCGTTGGTGCTGGCCACGACGACTCGTCCCCGGTCCGTCTCGGATGGTGGAGTTCGGGCCTGTGACCTAGTCCCGTCGATAGGTTATACCGGGTGGACGGCTGTGGTACGAACGGCCTTTTTGCGGGCGTTCACAGCGAGCTGGCTGCGCGTGTTAGGCCTGGCTTGAGTCGTGGTGGTGATCTCGGCCTTGCGTCTCCGGTCCGTCTTGGCTGGTACAGTCCGGGCATGGGACCGTATCTCGTCGGTGGGCTCGACTGCGTGGATGGCTATGGTGGACTGGATGGGCTTCCATGCTTGTGAGAGACGGCGACTGTCGTCCCGAGCGTTCATGTTGTGCTCTCGCTTCTCGATCTCGATGCTCTCGCGAACTGCACGTTGGTCGAAGTTCTCAACGTTTGCGAGAGTTTGCGCGCCTCTGAAGTGGATGGCGTGGCCAGTTGTTTTGGCATGCTGAGCAAGAGATGACGATTCTGCGTTGAGAGTGACGTTCCTGATGTGTTCTTGTAGGGGGTTCTTTGTAGGTGTTTTGTAGTGATCTTCCTTCTTGTCTGACTGATGTAAGTTTGGGCACAGTCGCCGCAAAGTGCCTCGCATAGACCTTTGCCTTCAAGGGGGACTTCACACTCATCCCAGAAGGGCAAATCTCCCCAAAGCCAGCATTACCATCAACCATCGGCCCTCAAAACTTCAGACATCACATATATACATATATATATACATATATATATATATATATTATATATATATATATATATATATATATATATATATATATATATATATATATATATATATATATATACATATATATATATATATATATATATATATATATATATATATATATATATATATATATATATATATATGAATATATATATATATATTCACACATATATATATATATATATATATATATATATATATATATATATATATATATATATATTATTTCGTTCACAAATATGAAGTTGAAAACCTATAATACGTGTGAAAATGTTAGATTAATGACGAATATGTTGAAGATATTTGTATTGCAATAGTTTTCAGATCTGTACATTCCTATGTATATGTATATATATATATATATATATATATATATATATATATATATATATATATATATATATATATATATATATATATATATCTATATATATATATATACGTATGAATACACAGATCTGAAAACTATCGAAATACGAATATCTTCAACATATTCGACATCAATCTAACATTTTCACACGTATTATAGGTTTTCAACTTCATATTTGTGAACGAAATTATATATATATATATATATATATATATATATATATATATATATATATATATATATATATATATATATATATGTTTATATATATATATATATATATATATATATATATATATATATATATATATATATATATATATATATACATATATATATATATATATATATATATATATATATATATATATATATGTATATATATATATATATATATATATATATATATATTATATATATATATATATATATATATATATATATATATACATATACATATGAATACACAGATCTGAAAACTATTGAAATACGAATATCTTCAACATATTCGACATCAATCTAACATCTTCACACGTATTATAGGTTTTCAACTTCATATCTGTGAACGAAATAAATCCTCCGCCCTTCATCGTGGTGGATAGGTATCAAAGAGATCTGCATTTATATTGCATTGCATCATCTTGGTATCTCATTCCATTCGAATGTTAATATCTGATCTCATTCCTAGATAACTAAACTAATTGGGTCAGTAGTTATTTCCACTAATTTTTCTACGAGGGACTTTTTCAACTTCGGTCTCTGCCAAATCCGAGTCTTGCTTCTACATCTCCCCTCTCTTTTTCTCTCTCTTTCTCACTCCTACTACCATCATTCGCTTCATCTTATTCGTTCCACACGAGTTCTCTTCACCGTTTCCTCCCACCACCCATTTCACTCCATTCTCTCTTCGCTTGACTACCCCGTACTTTACTTCCTTCAGCATCCTTTCTCTTCTCACCTCGTCTCTTTTCTCAACTCTGCATCTTGTTTTCCACCATATCAAACATCTCAAACACTCTCGGTATTCTTCTATCGTACATTTCATCGAATGTTGTCGCCAAACATTCACAGGACGCTATATCGAGTCATATACGCTCTTAATTCATACTGATATCGTGGCTTCGTGGTGATCAATGAAACATGATGGAAAGTCTTCAAGATGAAAACAAAGTTCAGCCTGAGAGAAACACAATTTCAATTTTCAACACGAATGTACGATTTTAAAATATCAGTGATTCAATTTAAAACTCTAAAATTGTCGATGAAAGTGCGATTATACTAGATCAAATCATGATAATAGTTTTATATCGATAATGGTATTCTGAGAATCGTTTTGAATAACCGCGGCCACATCAGAAATGATATGAATTTATTCAGAGTATAAATTGAAGACGCTTGCAACAGCCCATTATTTTCGCGAATTGTGTTTCTATATCATGTCATGGTTCGATGCAATTTGATGGATAAAAACAAACCTGAATCTCCGAAAAAACTGCATCAATTCATTCTAACATCATTCATAATTACTGATTATGAATGAAATTACTTAAACGCTACTTGAATCAGAAGCAAAACTACTGATCAGTTTTGGTGGAGGAGCCAGATTTACAAGTTGCTGGTGTTTCAACTATACTCAGAAGTGGAATATTTTTTCATTATTATTATTTTTCATATTGGGTTTTAACGACGCACTATACTGATGGCCACGATCTATTGGCGTCGGTGGATGATGAATGAGATGGTGGGATGATGAGATGAAAGGTTATTTTATTAGGTGTTTAGGATGGTGGGAAGGAGTCGGTCGTGGCTTGTTGTTAAAACACCATCCCAGTATCAACCTGAACGACAGAGAAAAACCACGAGAAGCCCCTGTCAGGCCATGGCGTAAATCGAACCCCGGTCTCTCGAATGACGGTTCAGTGTTTTACCAATCGGCCACGCGTTTCGGTCAAGTGGAGTATTGAATATTATCACAATAATTAGTGAGTTTCGTGCAAGGCTCTCGACGGTGCTGTTGGATCAGCGGTGAAAGTACGAAAATATCATCGCTTTTATTATTCATCCGACGGTTATGAAAATCTGACTGAAAAGTCCATGAGAGTCGATCTAGCGAAATATCTTTCTTTTTGGTGATAATTTTTTAACGGTATGATATATCGAAATTCTAATACTCGAGAAACACAAAAGAATAAAATGGCTTCGATCAAGACGATATAGGTTTATTATAACTAGTCAAGTCATGTCGTATAACTGTCAAGCGCATACAGCTGGACAAACAATTTTTAGCTGTATACACTTGAGAGTTATGCGACATGACTTGAATAGTTATAACTTATATCATCCTGGAGCTATTTCAATCATTTGTATTTTTCCTGTATCAGAATTATGAGATCTCATACCGTTGAGAAGTTTCCACCAAAGAAGTGATATTCGCTGAATCGACTCCTATTGACTCTGATGGAACGGATTTTAGAGACATTTTAAGTTATCGAAAGTGAATACTTTGAAAAAAGTGATGAGAGTGAGAAGCGATTTACTTTACTTCTATAACATTGGAACTTGATACAGAATCATTGTTCCTCAATCAAGGCAAAGGATGATACAAATATTATACTGATACCATTCATATCAATCTATCATATCTTCGAATTGAAGAGGAGTGAAAGATTTCGAGATTGAAAATATCATGAATGAATATTCAGTCAATAAAAAGTCCCATATTTTTCCCAACAAGAAATGTTGTTATTGTTTCATAAAAAAATCACCATATATATATATATATATATATATATATATATATATATATATATATATATATATATTCTCTCAATTTTTCATGTCGAATGGAAATTTTTATATATTTTAGAATTATAATAATGAGGAGAATGGAAAAAAAACTCATATATGTATTGTTATATTGGCACATTATAATATCATTGGAACTTGTATAATTCACAAAACTAAACACGCCATCACTATACCTGTAATTATTTTGTATCAGTTATGTTTTTCATGTGTTATAATTATAATGCAAACCACAGATAAGCCTGTTTACAGGCTTTGTGGAATATTGTGAACTTTTCTGTATAATCTTGAATTGACAAATAAATAAATAAATACATCAAAAAATATTCACCAATATTGCAATGAATACGAATTTTAAATACTGTGTTATGTTTACGGTTGAACATGGGAACAAGCTCACTAGCAAAATCCAATAGTCGATATTCAGACGTGTAATTGTCAAGCTGATGCGTGTTTTTTTCTTCGCCATACATCCCACGTATTTCGATTCGATCCTAACAACGTAATGAATAAGCCGACAAATAAATATGTCTACCATGAATAATGATGTCGATAAAATCCTAACTACCAATTACGTATTTGGTAGTCCGAGATAGAATCAAGCTATTAACAGAAAGATACGTGTATTTTTATTGATCATCATTTTTAACAGCGAAGATGTCTGATAATATTGGATTGATACGACATTATTCGATGTCAAAGCTGTTAAAATGTGAGTGCGCGAAGATTACAAATCAAAAACCAAAACACAAAGGTATATTTGACACATCGTTATCCTTATTGGTCATCATTCTCTAACATATATTAGAATCAAAAATAGAAGTGCATGGTTCATTATTTTTTAGAGTGCCTCTAACTCTATCGTCGAGTTGAGACGTATCTGACATGAACTCACCTTCATATTTCACCTTTTATGACGTCACAGCGCTCGGAAATAAGCGCCATCAGAAAGACTGATCGAGGAAAACTTCGCTAATAAGTTGAAGGTGACAAACTTGTGCCAAGAACGACTTAGATACTTGGAGAAATGTTTTCCTTATACCGAGCAGGTGCCAGTATCATATTATCAAAGTTATAACACACTCATACGTGGAAGTATATTTTTCTAAACGGAATAGTTTTATTCATAACAATATTTTATTGTGTCACATACACAGAACAATTTGAAAATTCAATCATATTTCATATCACAAATTCATCTCACGTCTTCTGTCAATAGAACGTACGGCATATCATGGATCGAAAAAGAAATATTTCAATCGAATTTATGTCGCTAGGAAAATTCTTCGCCTGAAATTGGTTCATTTGGTTTCAACTCATCGATGAATATAATATGTTTCTAGATAGCAGAGAAGCTCACATTTGCATTCGAATTAGAACGTACAAATAAATATGACATTAATCATCGTTATAAACTCGTGAATAACATGGAACTAACAAAAGTTCTGACAGACAAGTTATAGAAGTATCAGAATTGAATTTACCTGGGTGAAGTTTTTGATTTGATATGAACTTTTCCAATTTTCTCCGTAGTATAATTTCTGCCCCATATTTTCCACCGGTTCCATTATCGACTAATAAAAAATAAGCGTGACGGTTGTTGAGCACTGCAAACTTGGATCTGAAAAAGAAAGGATACACAATATTACACATGAATCAAATATGATGGAATTGATTAAATATCGATAAGATATGTGTAAAATGAGGCAAATAGATGACGAATGAAAAGAAGGTCCATCAGCTTAACGCATTTTCGTTTCATTGCCATTCTTAAGAGGCCGCAGGCGCTCGTATTTCACGCCGCAAACTCTCACGGCCGTAATTTTCGAGATATCAATATGATTGTTTTTGCATTCTGTTAATAATTGAGAAACGGATATTATCGCATCCACAGAATTGTAAACAAAAAATTTGTGAATCTTTCGAATTCTTCAAAATTAATGGAAAATAAAAAAAATATCAAAAATGCGAAAACTTAGATACATATTTTTGAATACCGAAAAAAAAAAATATGTGAAATATATAAAAAAAAAGTGTGAGCTAGGGAATTAACAGCATTTACGTGAATATGAGTTCGGCGGGCTATAGTCTATGGGTTGCACCTAGCTCATGATGCATGTTGAACTCGATTCTGAAGCCAGCGAACAACCATCCCGTGTAGAGCACCTGCGGCCTCTTAAAGAGTATTTGAAAATGAACAGTGATACAAAATCGCCCTTGTGGTGCCCCGCCCGACCGATCCGTAGCAGCTTGATTTCTGAACAATGATTTTATATCAAGTTTTCATGTAACTGAAAAAAGGGCGCTAAATGACCTTGCTGTCGATGCGCCTTAAGACCCTAGTATTCATTCATTTTGAAAAAGCACAGTTCAATAATTCACGAGATGTATGTACATTATTGGAACACGTATAACAATACATTTCAAATACATTCAAATACATTCAAATATTCGTTCAAATACTAATGTATCCACTTTCAAGAGAGACATTCATGAATTCATCAGAGCTACTCATTTGTAATCTATTTTGGCATGCACGTTGTCTCTACTACTTATTCATCACGTAGGCCTATGACTTCATGTGTTTTGATCTCCGTGGGAATTATTCTATTTCATTGAACTAATATTATGTTTGTTTCGTTATATTTTCTCGAGTTGGTTTCTATGTATTCATAATTATATATGTTTGTGTTTTTTTCATTATCAACAATTGGAAAATCAAGGACAATGAAATGGGATTGAATCTTTATTTATTATAGTTTCGCCAACATGAATATTAACTTTTGCTACTAATGCCCGCGCACAAGATTAAGTTCTGACGCGGGGAACTTCTTCTTTTCTCCTTTTTTTTTATTTTACAATTTTAACCCACATGTATTTATTTGGTTCACTTATTACTGTTTGTATTGTTTTCCTGTTATCCTGTTGTGAATAAGTTGAAGAATAAAAAAATGTATAAATTGGAATCGAATTGAAATTTCTGAATGATGTTGTCATAATTACTCTGATGAATTTCATACATTCAACTGACCACATTTAACAGTTATATAAGTATTGAAAATGTAGAAAGTGTTCACCTAGGAAATTTCACAAAAGATATAGGAATTATCTCAACCAATTCCAATCAGTTCACTGTTCTAACACAATCGAACCTGAATAATTGAATTATTATTCCACATCTTTCCTCTCGAGAATGAATTTCCTGTAGAGTTATTGATTATACTGTCTGACTCAGAAGATTTCTTTTGTCTTTGAGCAGCACGGTGTCTGGAAAATAAGAGAAATTCATCTTCACCCCTTTCTTCTACGTTCACGAACCAGTATAATTCAATGAAAAGTATATTAACTCCAAGGTAATTATATGCTCATTGATCAGAATGGCATATTCTGTCTCTGTGAATTTAATTGGTTCCAAGATAATACGTCAACGAAATGAACATTGTTAGTATTCCATAATGCGTATCACAGCTGGAACAAGGTTATATCGTCAAGAGTCCAGACTGTATACTTTTGAGGGAATCACATTTTATAACGTGCTTCCTGATTGAAAGTTATCTTATGTATTGAATCCTTAATGTTTTTCCAAGTCAAATTGAAGAGATTCTCAATCTTGAACTGGTTTTACTGTGAGAATGAGTGTTTTGACACATGTAAGTAGAATGTATAGTAGCGTAAGGAATGACAAGAATATAATGACATTAAATGTATGAATTAATGTGGGGAGCGAATGATGTTGTGTATGAATGTGTTTTTTTTTTCATATGTATATCTCATACGTATGGTCTAGTTTCAGTCTATATTATGCTGATTTTCATAATATTTCAGTCGTGCTATATATTTTATCATGATCTATTTTCAGAATGTATAAATAAAATTGTCAAATAAAGTATTGAATTGAGTTGAATTGAAATCATTAACGTATCATCTTGAAACTTTTTTCTTTGTTGTTTAGTAACATCGAAACTTGAAACAAAATCATTGTTCCTCAATCAAGGCTATGGATGAAAGATAGGATCGTTTGGACGGGGCACCACAAGGGCGATCTTACCACCCCATTTTAATGTTCTAAAACCAATGAACTTCAACACCAGGACTGCGCTGTTGGTGACAATAACTTCAGTTTCCGAAAGTCCGGAACACATTATAAGTAAAAACCATTTCTGTGATATATCCGGACATTACCAAGACTAAACAAAACACACGAATGTTGATATCTTCCACTTTGAACTAAGTCTCTTGGGCAATGATCACTTCTTTCCATTAACAGCAGATGTACAGTTTATCATTTTTATACAAAATGGAAGCAAATGAGTGATAGGCCTATAACCATCTTGAGACTGATTGAATTCACAGAAATAGAATGTCATTTTGATTGGAGATCATACATTAATCCTGGGGTTGATCCTCTTTTCATTCCTTAACTGATTCGTAATCATAGAAAGGAAGGAAATATGAATATCTCCATTTTTATAAGCATCGTGGTGCACCCTATCACATCCTTTTCAGATCCATTTCTGTTCTCATGAATATAAAATGACCTACTATCCGCAAGCAAAGTCTCCATGACATTTTCCATTACTAATAACAAACACAAGTGACTATACAAAAACCTCTGTGAAAATACGATGTGTTTTGTGTGTCAAGTTTATTTCTGCCAAGTAAAACAAAATCAACCTGCCATGTTCATGTGCAATGATTCTGTGTGGAGAATTATTGCAATTCATTGAGATAGCAAAAGCCAAAGACATGAGTTTTGGATGGGTGAATTATATGATGGCGTAATGCGAGTGCTTTCAAATTTTGTGTATTCACTATCAAATTAATTGAATGATAATAAAATGTCATCCATATAGTTTTCCTGCGTCACTTTATTTTTTCATTGAATTTAGATTGAGGTTCAAGCTGAAGAAAGAACTTGTTTTTGATATTGTGATTTTAGCTTTGATAGGTTCATAAAATATTCTAAGAAATCATCTTTACAATGACTAATTCTTTTTGTAATAAATAATTTTCTTTTTTTTCAATTCTTTCATTTCCTCCAAGAACCTAAAATATTTTCACTTTCATCGATTTTTTCCAGTTTTATTCTCAATTTTTATTATTAGTTCAATTTTTCAAGCATAATGTAATAATTACTTATTACAATTTTCAATTTCACACTTTTTTCAATTATTTAACTATATTTCATTTCTATATATATTGATATAAAAATTGTATTTTATACTGATTGTTATCCTGTAAACTTTTTATAAGCCAGGGACCAATAAAGGTTGTTTATATATTCTATCATCTAGTTGTGAGATTCAACATCATCCATTGAAGTTCATTCGATAAGAATATTCAGGGATGAAAGACTGTTACTGTGATTTTTTGTGGACATAATTTTGGTCCAGGGACCGGAATCACGACGAGTCTCATGTCAGGACCAATATTGGTCAACATTTTATTGGTAAGCTCTATTGGTGAATGAATATGTAAAAATTGAATACGAGAATATAAGAGGACTGCAAAGATGTGAACTCTTGAGTCAAATATTTCATTCTGTGTTTGAAAAAAAATGATTTAAATTCAATTATTTTGTGAAGAAAAAAATTGGTGACGATCGTGGAATAGCACATCACTGTTTACAGGAAAATCAATTGCTCGAACAATCTCTAAAAGTTTATAATACCGTGAACGAATATCAGAAACCGATCTCCTTACAAGTTCAATTTAATTTCTCTGATGTTATTTTCAATACTTGTTCGTATCCACTAACAAGTTTGTACCTGAAATATAAATTGATTCTTCATGATGACATGAGGTAGTGTAACCTTCCAATTAAACGCTTCAGTGAATTATTAAGACAACTTAATCTTGATGAGAATTTCAGATGAATATTCAAAATACCTCAGAACAAACTTCATCGACACAGTTAATCATTTTGATCAAAATATAGATCGATATTTGAATTGTAAATTCATATATGAATCCTTCTAATCTTCTGATCATAATTTGAATCGACGAAACTTCAGTTTTCTTTTTCATGCTTGATACTCAAACTTCTACTGTGAAAGACCATTAGGAAAGAAAAAGTTTTCAAAACAAAAAGTGTATGGACGAAAGTCGTCGCAGAACAAAGGAAACTCAATAATATATGAAAATCTCATATATTTACACTACGAATGTGTAGCACTTCCGCGAGCTGGAAACTGGACGTAGCAAAAGAAATCCCCGCGGAATTGAGTGGAAAAACAGTTCCACTTTGAAGTGTACAGACGTGAATATGATCTGTTATATAGAGTATACAGTACGTCGCTTGTGCTCACACAAAGTTGTTAAATATGGAATTAAAATTGTTATTTGAATAAAATCTACACACACTTGACCGCTGAATTGTTCATAGACTATGATGCGTGGAATGCGTTTACATAATCTCTGATCATTTATGTGCGTAAAATATGACTGATTTTTCCTCGGGATACATTTTAACATAGCTTGATTGATACAAAAGTGTACATTCGAAAAAAGATTTTCTTTTGAACATTGTACGCATGCGGTCACATACAGTATTTATGAGACTTCATAAAATATCCACAATATATTTGTACATTCTTAGATGAAATATTGTTTGCTTAACGACCCCACCAACAGCTGGATTATACGTGGGTACGTATAAGCAGGTGATTATGAAACTATGGAGTGATGATCAGTGAAAAGACGTTCACACAAAAAGCTATGCCTTATACGGGACTCGAACCCACGCCCAATGGTGACTTGAATTTTTGAAGCGATGGCTCAGCTGACTGAGCTACCGAGGGTGGCTACTTTCATGGAGCAAATCAGAATTGAATGCGCGTAGATTTTATTCGAACCAGAATGTAAGCTTCGGAACGACCCATTGTGTGACCTTTTAAGTGTACACCAGCAGTTATTCTATCAAATTTTAACCTCGCTTCAGTGTTTAATTCACAATATAAGTGATATCAACGGGATAAATAGAGAAAGATATCCATAATTAGGTCTGCTGAATGGAAAAATTCAAAGACTATAAAAAATCATACAAAATATTTCTCTCTATATTGAATCACAGTGCTCAAATACGCATTTCAGAAGAAGGATGAAAGCAATGTTTATGATACTGAATATCGCCTACTGGTCATCTATTATAATATGTATATCTGTCCGCTGAATTATTATGTTAATATTCGTCTGTTAGCTAACCCGCACATAATGTCCTTACGCGGGCTTCACACATATACATGTTCATTATCATTTTGTATTTTACATTTCTATGTGATGTTTTTCATGTGTTATGACTGTGTGAATAGAATGCATATCAAATTGAATTGAATCGGTTGTTTCCATGTTGGTCACCAGGGTCAACAAGCTACGTGATAATGTTTAGCACTGTTTTTTTTTCAACCAAACTAAATTTAATCGACCTGAATAACGTACCCAACTTTTGCTGTGTCGTTTGAGTGAACAATAACAATATCATAAAAATGATATTTCCGTCCATTATTGTAGCACAAATCTGAGATTTTCTGGAGATTGTGATGAAACTTTTTTCACATCACTGTTCATTGTTTGTATGATGTCCAGTTACTTTTTTTTTTTTTTAATAACATCGAAACTTGATACAAAATCATTGTTCCCCAATTAAGGCTATGGATGAAAAGTAGGATCGTTTGGACGGGGCATCACAAGGGTGATCTTACCACCCCATATAATTATCACAGTTAATGGCATTTTTTCTGATATCGATTGATTATTCGAATTGTGAACCTCTCTGATTCAATGTATAGCTTATATTTTAACAGGTGTAATAAGGAATTTTCAGCATGATGAAATATGTTCATTTCTTGTTTATTACTGGAAAAACGCAGCATATGCGTTGTTAGATGAGCCGCATAGGCATATTTAAATGTATTGTATTTGGACGCTTTCATCACACCTTTTGTTTGAAAAAATAATTACAGCAACACCTGTTTGTTTCATTCGTTACACGTTTTGATCGTTTCAAAATTCAGTTGGTTGTACGTGTTGCTTTTCTCGATGAGTTTATTAATAGAATCGAATTACATTCGAAAAAGTGTTCATTTCTTTCACTGAATCGGCTTTTTTGATTTATGAGCTTCTGGAATAATGTGTATGATTATTGAGTTACTTAAACGGCTGCCCGCGAGAAATTATTTACTTCCGAATATTCTCTTTTTTTTAAACATTTCGAAATGAGTTTCTTCCAAAAGTTGAGCCAACGATTGCGCCTCAAAACTATACTATAGCTATGCACTATAACTATACACTAAAGTTGAGTAGAGTTGAACTTGTGCGACCAAACCACACACCATCACGCAGTCTTCGCTGATTGGTCAATAATTCAAAATGGCTGATATCGCTACCGGAAGTT
Source organism: Brachyptera risi (assembly GCA_964007535.1). NCBI lineage: Eukaryota > Metazoa > Arthropoda > Insecta > Plecoptera > Taeniopterygidae > Brachyptera > Brachyptera risi. Next base: position 79,713,444 of record OZ023326.1, read on the forward strand.
TCGATATCGCATCAAAAATGTTCATGTAAAGGCCAGCTCATCAACTCGGATGTGATAACACAAATGTGTATGCAAAGTTTCAACAAAATGAGTACCTTTGTTTGACGTGTAGAGCGCAAACAGCACAAAGAAAAATCGTTTTTTCCAGTGTTCGGTGAAATTGAGCCTTCGATGCGCTCATCTGAAAACTCTTTCACCTCACTATTGACTAACCGAGAAGTCGAAACTCAGCCAGCTGGTTTGGTTCATTACTTATTCAATTCAAAGTCCTCAGAATCTCAAACCAGCAGTGAGAACTGTATGCAGCTGGTGGGGTAATTACAAACCACGTGTTTCTATACACTGTCTATATACGTTGCTCATCGCAACTGCTTTATTTCGAATAAATTGCTTCATTTCTTTCTTCACAATAGTGAGATAAGCGATAGAGAAGATTTCCATCTCACTTATATGGACCTTTGTTCATCCTTCGTCCCTTATAAATCTCTTAGTATCACTTTTGGGGTCTCCACAGCTATGACTATTTATTTTATTCCATTTATATTGGGTTTGACGACGCATTTTACTGATGAACACTCCATTGGCGTAGGTGGATGATAAATGAAATGTTGGGATGATGAGATGAAAAATAAAATAATCAGGTGTTTTTTGATGGTGGGAAGGAGTCGTTCGTGGCCTGTTGTTGTAGAACCATCCCAGTATTGACTCGAACAACGGAGAGAAACCACGATCTATTGGCGTCGGTGGATGATAAATGAAATGTTGGGATGATGAGATGAAAAATTGAATAATCAGGTGTTTTTTGATAGTGGGAAGGAGTCGTTCGTGGCCTGTTGTTGAAGAACCATCCCAGTATTGACTCGAACAACAGAGAAAAACCACGATCTATTGGCGTCGGTGGATGATGAATGAAATGTTGGGATGATGAGATGAAAAATAAAACTAGTCAAACGCGAAATATGCGTTGTAAGATGAGCGAGATATCTCAATAAGGTATAAAAGTCCTTGAAATAGTTTTACCCTTGCTACTTTATCGACTTTGGTATTCTACACACCTTGATATCTGAATAAGCTATAAAAGTCGTCAAAGAAGTTCCACTCTTGCCACTTCATTGACTCTGGTATTCTACACACCTTGACGCATATAAAAAATACTTCATTGTTGGTCAACTCTTGAATCTAGAAAGCAGTGAATCTCGACAACTTAATTCTGTCATAATTTTTATGATATATTTTATGAATATTATCAGTCATTTTATTTTTTTTCTCCAAAACGACTGATCAGAATTGCTTAAAAAATCGTAATAATGTGTAAAATCCATGTATACACATTTAGAGGAAATTTCATCCCATTTGGAGAGATTTTATTTTTCAACATTTTCCGCTCAGCCAAATCTTATGGGGTTTTTAGAAACTTTGAGATGATGATTCTCAAAATCGGTCCGACCGATTCATCCCAAAAACTATACAGTTCTAAGTTGGATGAGTTTGCGTGTACAAAAAAAGTTTCATGTTGATCAGTCAACCCTTGCGACCTGTGGAGTGCTTACAAACAAGAAAAAAAAAAAAAAAAGACAAAGCCCTATAAGAGTGGGATGGAGACTTCGCTACGCTCATCAATAATCTTTTTTTTTATAGTGGGAAGGAGTCGTTCGTGGCCTGTTGTTGAAGAACCATCCCAGTATTGACTCGAACAACAGAGAAAAACCACGATCTATTGGCGTCGGTGGATGATAAATGAAATGTTGGGATGATGAGATGAAAAATAAAATAATCAGGTGTTTTTTTATAGTGGGAAGGAGTCGTTCGTGGCCTGTTGTTGAAGAACCATCCCAGTATTGACTCGAACAACAGAGAAAAACCACGATCTATTGGCGTCGGTGGATGATAAATGAAATGTTGGGATGATGAGATGAAAAATAAAATAATCAGGTGTTTTTTGATAGTGGGAAGGAGTCGTTCGTGGCCTGTTGTTGTAGAACCATCCCAGTATTGACTCGAACAACAGAGAAAAACCACGATCTATTGGCGTCGGTGGATGATAAATGAAATGTTGGGATGATGAGATGAAAAATAAAATAATCAGGTGTTTTTTTATGGTGGGAAGGAGTCATTCGTGGCCTGTTGTTGAAGAACCATCCCAGTATTGACTCGAACAACAGAGAAAAACCACGATCTATTGGCGTCGGTGGATGATAAATGAAATGTTGGGATGATGAGATGAAAAATAAAATAATCAGGTGTTTTTTGATAGTGGGAAGGAGTCGTTCGTGGCCTGTTGTTGAAGAACCATCCCAGTATTGACTCGAACAACAGAGAAAAACCACGATCTATTGGCGTCGGTGGATGATAAATGAAATGTTGGGATGATGAGATGAAAAATAAAATAATCAGGTGTTTTTTGATAGTGGGAAGGAGTCGTTCGTGGCCTGTTGTTGAAGAACCATCCCAGTATTGACTCGAACAACAGAGAAAAACCACGATCTATTGGCGTCGGTGGATGATAAATGAAATGTTGGGATGATGAGATGAAAAATAAAATAATCAGGTGTTTTTTTATAGTGGGAAGGAGTCGTTCGTGGCCTGTTGTTGAAGAACCATCCAATTATTGACTCGAACAACAGAGAAAAACCACGATCTATTGGCGTCTGTGGATGATAAATGAAATGTTGGGATGATGAGATGAAAAATAAAATAATCAGGTGTTTTTTGATAGTGGGAAGGAGTCGTTCGTGGCCTGTTGTTGAAGAACCATCCCAGTATTGACTCGAACAACAGAGAAAAACCACGATCTATTGGCGTCGGTGGATGATAAATGAAATGTTGGGATGATGAGATGAAAAATAAAATAATCAGGTGTTTTTTTATAGTGGGAAGGAGTCATTCGTGGCCTGTTGTGGAAGAACCATCCCAGTATTGACTCGAACAACAGAGAAAAACCACGATCTATTGGCGTCGGTGGATGATAAATGAAATGTTGGGATGATGAGATGAAAAATAAAATAATCAGGTGTTTTTTGATAGTGGGAAGGAGTCGTTCGTGGCCTGTTGTTGAAGAACCATCCCAGTATTGACTCGAACAACAGAGAAAAACCACGATCTATTGGCGTCGGTGGATGATAAATGAAATGTTGGGATGATGAGATGAAAAATAAAATAATCAGGTGTTTTTTTATAGTGGGAAGGAGTCATTCGTGGCCTGTTGTTGAAGAACCATCCCAGTATTGACTCGAACAACAGAGAAAAACCACGATCTATTGGCGTCGGTGGATGATAAATGAAATGTTGGGATGATGAGATGAAAAATAAAATAATCAGGTGTTTTTTTATAGTGGGAAGGAGTCGTTCGTGGCCTGTTGTTGAAGAACCATCCCAGTATTGACTCGAACAACAGAGAAAAACCACGATCTATTGGCGTCGGTGGATGATAAATGAAATGTTGGGATGATGAGATGAAAAATAAAATAATCAGGTGTTTTTTGATAGTGGGAAGGAGTCGTTCGTGGCCTGTTGTTGAAGAACCATCCCAGTATTGACTCGAACAACAGAGAAAAACCACGATCTATTGGCGTCGGTGGATGATAAATGAAATGTTGGGATGATGAGATGAAAAATAAAATAATCAGGTGTTTTTTTATAGTGGGAAGGAGTCGTTCGTGGCCCGTTGTTGAGGAACCATCCAATTATTGACTCGAACAACAGAGAAAAACCACGAGAAACCTCTATCAAGATGGTCGACCATGGCGGGAATCAAACCCAGGTCTCCTGAATGACGGTTCAGTGTATTAACAACTCGGCCAGACGTCTCAGTGGCTTTAACTATGCTATAGATAAGGCATTGGGTGGACAACCTCCAGCTCTCGTGAATACAAGTGTAAGCGAAACATTTTGCCACGACATTTAAACTGTGAGTCAAAGTTAACTGAGGGCGAACTACGCTTTCGTACCGCAGAACTAATTGCAATTTCACGGTTATGAGCGGTCCAATATTCTCAAAAAGCCGAATGAATTTTCCTGAGCCAGAATTAATATCACTGGGAAAAAGAGGGATGCGCGTTGTGAGATGAGCTTGAAGTATGGAAATTTAGAATGAAACATATTCTGTCAGCTCAATCTACATCTACGGACCATGGATTACTTCAAACGTTCAAAAACCTCACCTGCAACTTGTTGATATTTATAGTGCTGCAACCTGTCGCATATACACTTTGCAAATCCAATTGATCCAAATATTCAATAAAATGTACACTTTTATTGCGTTTTCTTTGTTATTTCTCAGCCGATTGTTGCAAGAATTATTGAAAAGGTGTATAATAGTATTGTCTATATTCTGTGAGAATTTGAGAGCTTTCAAAAAAATCTTATTTTTCAACTATTTTTCCTCCAGGTTATTCTCACGAGGATTTTTCAAACTTCACTACTTTTTCCGGGAAAACCATTCCGGCCGATTTCTCTGAATAACAATCCCAGCCTATTCTGGTTTGACAGAAATGTGTGGGAAAAGTTTCAATTCGATTGGCATTTTTTCCTGACCTGTATGCCACGCACAAAATTACAAAAAAAGGAAAAAAAACCGAGCCCATTTTTTTCGGTATGTCAAATGGAATCTTCGCTACGCTCATATGATTACAACGAAATTGTGGTGATGGAAACCTGAGAATATGCTCAAGAATATGCTCAAGAATATGGTCGAGAATATGCTCAGGAATATGCTCAAGAATATGCTCAAGAATATGCTCGAGAATATTCACGACAATATTCTCCGAAAGATCATGCTCCTAGTTTTATGTAGCTTCTTCTTGGAAACTAGCGAATAATGATGAACATTTCAAATTGAAAAGTTTCCAGCCAATTTAATAAAATGAGGCTGTGATGAATTCGTCACTCAGGAGACCGGGGTTCGATTCCCGTCGTCATCGACCATCCTGTCAGGAGTTTTTCGTGGTTTCCCTCTGTCGTTCAGGCCAATACTAGGATAGATCCTTAACAACAGGCTACGACCGACTCCTTCCCACTATTCAAAAACCCCTGATAAACTAACCCTTCATCTCATCATCCCATCATCTCATACATCATTCACAAACGCCAATAGATCGTAGTCATCAGTAAAAACCAATATGAATAAAAATGAATGAATTCCAGTCTGGTTGTTTTTCATAGGCTTGTGTTGGTAACTTGTTGTTGAAGGATGGAGACTTGAGAGTTGGAGATGACGCAGAACTTTCCCAAAGATACATCAGTGAAGAATCTGACGGTGAAGTTTATTTTCCAAAAATTGAGTAACGGATGAGAAAGTGTTGTGAAGAAAGTGTATTTCAAGAGCAAAATGTGCTGCAAAAAATTCGTTTTTTGCTGCTATCGTGTTTAGTTATTCTGATTCCAATGAGGGAGGAAAGACGAATTAAATGACAAGTGAATCCCCCCCCTTCTCATCCGGTTTTGAAATGTGAGCCTATACTTGTTACGTCGTTCTAGGAATGTGTTCATTCCATGCTGAAATGTGACCGAATAAAACTTTTGTGGCGCTGAAAAAATTACAAAACGAACTTTCAAATGAATTTTTGTGGGTCAGTAGGGAGAAAATGAGAGAACGAGACCACTTTTTCCTGGAGCAAGATGGCGGTCGCGACATCCCACTCTAACCTATGCTATTAGGCACTAACCTCACCACATTCACCTTATTCTAGGAGATTCCTAATTCGAGTGCTTATAATTTTCGGAGGTTCCTAATTTCTGAGGGTTCCTATATTTTAGGACCCAAGATTTTTGAGGGATTTCCTCTTCAACAATAGAATATTTTATTCTTAAAAGTGACGGTACATTCCAACCCATACCTACAACCCATACGTACTTTACCACTTTTATCTTATTTAAAGAGGTTTCTTATTTCAGGGGTTCCTAATTTCTGGGTGGCTCAAGATTTTTGAGGGTTAATGATAATCAAATAATTTATTCTCAAGTGACATCGCATTCTAACGTACACACTAATCTCAACACATTCACCTCATTCTGAGAGGTTCCTTATTCTGTTTTTTTTTAAGGGGTTTCCATTTTTTGGGGCCCAAGATTTTTGAAGGTCTTTTCTTTTTTAATTTACACATTCTCACTGTATTGAGTGGTGATGATTCTCTTACGGTGATTCTCAGATAATTCAATTATTTGTGGAGATGTAAGACGCTCATGGCACTATGTCATGTCTTTTGTACGGTGATTTTTTTTCTTCTTCTCTCAAGTGGTAGTTCTTGATCCAATATTTCCATATCATGTATTTCAGAATATTCTCAATCGAGATAAAATCATACTCACCAGACTTATAATTTAATCTGCCTCTTTCAGATTATAGGCCTATGTCATCTATTTTTTTTTCTTCTTCCAATAACCATATTTCTTCATTCAGTATTTCCGTATCATGCATTTTAGAATATTCACAATCGGAATTAAATCATACCCACTAGTCCTATGATGTATCTACCTTTTCCAGCCCATATCTATTTCACCTCTTCCGTACGGTAATCTCTTTTATTTATTTTATAATTGACATAAAATAATTTGTTAATCGTTCACCAGAGTATAATATATTCATTTTCATTTCAAGCCCAAATCTTCTTTCTCCCCACTCGATTATTTTTCCAACTCAAATACAATTCTTATTTTACTCATGAAAATTTAGCACATGTTATATTTCTCAAACGAATTTCTTCCTTCGCTCAATAAATTTTCAATTCGAATTGAATTTTGATTTCACTGATTAAGAATATCTCTCCGTTTCCTGGATTTTTTTTTCTCATCTATTCAATTCAAATTCAATATGGGCATTTTGATAGTAAGAAATATTTATTCATATATCATTCGCTGTTTATATATATACATTTTTTTTATGTGATTAACATTAGATGATCTATTAATCTTCCACTAGAATTTATCATTTCTTTCTATTTCAAGTTCAAAACCTTCATCCAATTATTCTTTCGATCCGAATACAACTCTCATTAAACTCATACACACTACAACCATCTATATATCATCTAAACTTAGTTATCATTCTTCTTCTTTGTAATTTGATCAATCCAAATACATTCATACTCTACCAGTGATTGCTAACCATCTATAGACTATATTATTTCCGAATCGTAGACCTATCAATATTTATTCATTAATTTTTTTCATTTTTTTTTTTCCTATTATTTATCTGCAAATGATGATCATATATTATGAGCTAGGTATTTCTCACAGAGCAGAGTTTTATTCATAGAGTTGATACACATTCAAATTTCTAGAGTTGTTATTCATGATTTAATCAAACAAATTATTCATCGAGAAATGATGGCGAAAACATTTGTCTTTCATGCAAAAAGTTCTCTGAACAATATTGATTTATTAATTCTTGTTATACATTGAGTTCTTATTAAAGCTTCAATATTCCGAAACATATATTTTCATATCAATATACAAGCAAATCAAGATTTTAGTTTACAATTAGTACATTTATCAATCTATTGATTCTTGTTATACATTGAGCTCTTATTATACCTTCTATATTACAATACATATATTTTCGTATTATTATACAAGCGAATCAAGATTTTAATTTACAATTAGCACATTTCTATCCATCCAGATAAATAAATTGTATACATAGACATTCGTTTACTATAACATTTTGGAAATTTTGAAATGTCCATGAGCTAAAGTATCTATTCCGTTCATCAAAATATAACGTTTGTCATCAAAACAAGATAGTGTTGTTTTTCTTTGTTTAATAGTGAACAGCTGGTGGTCAAAACTCCTTATCGAGTACATATCAGCTGACTGGATCTGTTTTTTAAAAAGACAATTTCTATAGTCATTATGTTTTACATATTTCTTGAGGGTAGATTTGACTATACCTTTACCTACTTTCTTATTAGTTCCTGTATTCTCTAAGATTGAATACATTTTGGCGCGTAACCCAACAAATTCTTTAATAGGGGTACCATTCATCTCATCTTTCATTTTACCCAAAACTTTCTTATTTTTTTCACTGCAAAGTTGATGCTGCTTAGGGAAATTAGATGTATCAAACAAATCCTCATCAGCTTTCATATCCAAGTACAAATCTTCAGTCTGTATTTCGTAGCATAAGCTATCAGTATCCGTGAATAATAATGTCAATCTATCACCGAATTTCTTTTTTGCGTATTCATAATGAAATTTATACATGACAGTTTTACTCAGATCTAATATAGTGAACCCTGCATAGATGGGTCGATTGAGTAATAGTTCTGGCTTTTTTGAGTGAATAGCTACCAAGTTATTTGAAAATATTTTAAAACTTTCGAATGCTGGTGATGCAATCAATTTTAGTGCACGCTTTTTCTCAATAACGAGTTCAACATTAATTCTGTTGCGTATATTCTCCATAGTCTTACCAAAAACCGCGTTATTCATTAATTTGAAGAAATCTTTTTCAAAATTGTTGACAGCTAACGCTCGCTGTCTTGTATTGAAGTTAATGTAGGGTTCTAACCACGCACTTTGCTTAAATTCTAGTACACGGTGAATTTTACCAACCTTCATTCCAAGAGATGTGTATTGTTTCAAATTTCTATAGTGTAAAACGTATTTCTTCTTATCATTTAAATTTGGAACCAATTTTTGTACATTTACGGGTATTTTTCGATCAAATTGCCTCAGCAGATCTGCACTATATTTAGAGATTATATTTTCAGAAATTACCATTTTTTCAGGAGCAAGAGGATAGTCATTATGTAAATCATGTAGTTCCTCGGGATATGCCATATCAACTTCTAGAATATATCCCATCTCAGCATTATCTTCTACTTTTCGAAAATTAATTTGATCGATTTCATCCAAATTAAGCCATTTAAAATCACTAAGTGGTAACTGTTCAGACATGGCGACCCCATAAAGATTATTACAGTCCCAATAAGCAATGTATTTTGAAGGCTTACTGGGGTCATATCCATCCAAATATTTATTATTCGCCTCCGAGAAACGTTTAGAAATCATGGCTACACCTCCCCGGATGGCGCTTTCAATAAACAAATACATATTAGGGTCTGTAAACAATTCTAATTTAACTCCCGACATTTTCAAGCAACTCTCCCACGCAAGTCCGGGAGCGGTATAGGTATGGGCGGGATCGAGTTGATAATTTTTCAAACAAAGCGACCGAAAATTCTCGAAGACATCAGCTAGAAGAAGAACATCTGTTTTGACATATAAATCTTGATACTGACCTAAATTTCGAATTTCAAAAACACGCCAAACTTCACTTGCGTGATTGTAATCTATATCACTGATGTCTTCCCTTGTGAGTATATTATAAAATTTATCACGAGTTGGTAAGCTAGTCTCCATCAGCTTAGATTCTGAATCAATGTAATCATAAGGAAAAACACCTTTCCGTAGTAAAAGATGTATTTTTTCCTTTTCAAAACTTTCCCCCAAAATATTAAATTTGTCAGAACCATACCCCAACAGATTTGTCACCAAGGTATCTAAAGAAGCATTTAAAAATTGGTAAGAATCGATAAACCGTAACCTACCGACTGAAAAAGAAACGTACTTCTGAATATTATTAGGAATGCAAGTAATTTTTGCCTTGTATAGTTTACCGATATGTTCCATAATTAAGTGGCTGTCATAATTTCTAAGGTTGTGGAAAATAACTGGAATGTGTTCCACTTTCTTATAATTCAAGTTACATGAATTATGAGCAGCCCCCCTGAATTTCCCGCTGAGATGACAATGATCTCTTACCCTATCTAAACCTAATACCCTATCGCATATTATACACTTGGTCGCTTGCTCAAACTCGGTATTATCTTCTTCGGTCATAACAAGCGGTTTCTCAGACGTCATAATTTCTGTAAGCTCTTTTTCGTCCATCATCAAAACTCCCAAAAACTTGTCTACTGCATGAGGTCCTCTATAAACACGTGGCGGTTTGAACACTTTTCCATCAGAATTAATAATAACATACGAAAAACTAGAAGGTTCATGACGAGTTAACTGCGTAGTATGCGATACATTTTCATCTTGATCACAACCAGAAATCTTTGTTGCAAAACACTCAAAGTCTGCATAAATCACAAACGGCACTCTCTGAGAGAAACTGTAATTTTTGAAAGATAAGATTTTTTCAGATTCTTGAGGCATTTTTATCTTCTGTGGATCATGTTGACTACAAAGAGTGTGATGACTTTCCAGTAGAGCGGCTGAGGTGAAGCGATGTAAGCAGTACGGACAATAATATTTTGCACCATTATGTTTCGTTAACGAACTTAAAAGACGATTCAAATTCTTAATGTAGAAATAGTGGGAATTGTTTTCATCACTAATCAATAATAAATTCACATGATGACGACACTCGCGAAGTTCAGTTATTCTTAGTGGATATATGTCAGCTTTTTCATCATATCCAAATACGTTCACTGAAATGTCATTGTTTTTTTCGAAAACTTTCAACTGTGATATTGGCACAGGTAACGATATATTTCTCATGTCTAGTTCATTCTCGAATTGTTTATAATACTTCACTCGTTGGGCATGCCTTTTCCGAGGGTGTAAGCTTGCTAGTACACTCCAAATAAAACATTTCTGATCATTATTGTTGATGTTGATGATGGATTGATTGCGTCTCAACTGACCCGGAAGTTCCATATAGCTACTAGCAGCCAAGGGTAGGTATTCGGCTATTTTTAGTTCCAGATAGTAAATATGTTCAATACCCCAGTTGCTACCTTCACGAGAGAATTTCTCACTCGACTTCTGAATTTCTTCAAAAGCATAGCTGAACTGTTCATCAAAATCATTTTTGCCCAATAGCTTAAATGTTTTCGACCGGAAACACGGACTCGTAGATATTTCTTCTTCGCCAATACCACGGCTATAACGTACAAAAAGCGATATGTACCACTTGATACCCTTGAATCTATCTAAATTACGGAACAATGTAGACTCAATTTTATCGACATGATTGTGTAGGAAGCTTAGAATATCTCTGTTATCATCGGCTTGACGGAATTTATAGCTCTTGAAAACACCGTTTAACGATGAGACAACTTCAGAAGCATCTTCCTCGTCAACACACGGATCATTGTTCATAATAACATCTTCTTGACTTTGTGTCGCTGCTGAAGATTGCTGTTCTGTTTTATGAGTCTGCCGATGACGTTTCAAATTTATTTCCCGACTAAACTGTTTCGAACAAATTTCACATTTGAAAATATTTGAATGATCAATTTTGATATGATTCCTCAAATTATACGCTCGTGTAAATTTCGCTTCACACAAATTACAATGATGAGCTGGATTGTTCGTATGATTTAGTTTATGTCGGTTCAAATTTGATTTTCTATCGAACACAACTTCACACTCACTACACGGAAACACTTTCTTCAATGACGAACTCATTTTCATGAAGAATCTAGACAAGGAAAATCAAATCAAAATTAATTCACCGAAAAATTTCTGAACATCAGGTTCAAAAATACTCGACCATTCAATAGTTCACATGATACGTATAGAAAAATGAAAATAATTCATCAATTGAAATTTTATCATCAGAAATGCAGTTATTGACACTTGGTTTTCATTTATTTATTCATTTGTACTCATTTATTCGTGATTTCCATTCTATTCCATTCCACTAATTCATTTTTCATTCATTTTTTCATTTATTTATTTATCTATTTTTAAATTTATTTTTCACATTTTTTCTGAATATCAACTCTCAACTTTTCAGCATCTGATCTGGGGTTGGGTGTTGGACCGATGGTGACGATATAAATATTCAGAAACAATAATAATAATATTGCACATCATCAATACTTACAAAAAGTGATTGGTAGATATACGATAACAAAGATACAATTTGATTACAACGGAACACTGTTACTAATAATTCGAGATGTTTATCGGTGAGGGTGCAATGATCGACTGAATAATATTGTTTATAATGTCATTTCTATATTTAAAACTTGAGACTCGTAGGCCTACTATAGCTGGAATGACCCTCGGTCAGCTAAAAAGAAAAAAAAAACACAATGTCAGCAATTATATAGGTGAAACAGAGAGAGACACATCCAAACAAGTTGAAACTTGTCATCCTGTACCAGAAGTATCGCATTTATGTACTCATTGTAACACCATTATACATTTTTCCACATTAAAATCGAGTCTCAACATCGATATATCGTTACCAATAATCGATACATACTAATATCCAATCAATCGATATTAATTTGGAAATCATATACCCACCCAAGCTGAACGAACACTAGCAAGAAAATCGTTTGGTTGAGATAAATAATCTCATTCTGCTGATGAAGAATAATGAAAACACGAGAGAGAGAGAGAGAGAAAGAGAGAGAGAGAGAGAGAGAGAGAGAGAGAGAGAGAGAGAGAGAGAAAGATTCAAGTGCTGTATCAGCTATATTAATACACTCAGTCAATAATTGGGAGAAAATGAGGATTCTGGTGTACGAGTAAGATGTACGCTTCAAAAGATGGTGCCATTTTTCATTCTAAAAGGCGTCATTTCGAATTTTCAATTTCCGTCATCTTTTATGAAAGAGTATGAAATATAAAACAATTAGTAAATTGTCTCAACATTATCAAGACCCGGTATTACCAAGTCCAGTTAGCAGTTATCTGAGAGTTGGCGAAAACAAATATCCCAGGTAACCATGGTGATAACAACTTTAGAACACTCCATGAAAATGTAGAAGGAATTCAAAACCTCGTAAAAAATATATCAAAATTATTATTTAAACAAATTATTCAAATTCAAGTTCAAATGTAATGAATTGGATGGAAAATGTATTGGATACTCACATACAATTTAGTAAAGTTGATTGATTGTAGCTCAGTAGAAAAATAAGATGATGTCACTTTGAATTCACTTGTAAAACTTATAACTCACTCGAAGAACTTTTCACAATGTGACCTGGTGCGCTGACGTCAAATGATCGAATGATCAAAAATTATAATATTACTTCTCAAGCCAATTTTTGATATATATATATATATATATATATATATATATATATATATATATATATATATATATATATATAGATCGATATATATATATATATATATATATATATATATATATATATATATATATATATATATCAAAAATTGGCTTGAGAAGTAATATTATAATTTTTGATCATTCGATCATTTGACGTCAGCGCACCAGGTCACATTGTGAAAAGTTCTTCGAGTGAGTTATAAGTTTTACAAGTGAATTCAAAGTGACATCATCTTATTTTTCTACTGAGCTACAATCAATCAACTTTACTAAATTGTATGTGAGTATCCAATACATTTTCCATCCAATTCATTACATTTGAACTTGAATTTGAATAATTTGTTTAAATAATAATTTTGATATATTTTTTACGAGGTTTTGAATTCCTTCTACATTTTCATGGAGTGTTCTAAAGTTGTTATCACCATGGTTACCTGGGATATTTGTTTTCGCCAACTCTCAGATAACTGCTAACTGGACTTGGTAATACCGGGTCTTGATAATGTTGAGACAATTTACTAATTGTTTTATATTTCATACTCTTTCATAAAAGATGACGGAAATTGAAAATTCGAAATGACGCCTTTTAGAATGAAAAATGGCACCATCTTTTGAAGCGTACATCTTACTCGTACACCAGAATCCTCATTTTCTCCCAATTATTGACTGAGTGTATTAATATAGCTGATACAGCACTTGAATCTTTCTCTCTCTCTCTCTCTCTCTCTCTCTCTCTCTCTCTCTCTCTTTCTCTCTCTCTCTCTCTCGTGTTTTCATTATTCTTCATCAGCAGAATGAGATTATTTATCTCAACCAAACGATTTTCTTGCTAGTGTTCGTTCAGCTTGGGTGGGTATATGATTTCCAAATTAATATCGATTGATTGGATATTAGTATGTATCGATTATTGGTAACGATATATCGATGTTGAGACTCGATTTTAATGTGGAAAAATGTATAATGGTGTTACAATGAGTACATAAATGCGATACTTCTGGTACAGGATGACAAGTTTCAACTTGTTTGGATGTGTCTCTCTCTGTTTCACCTATATAATTGCTGACATTGTGTTTTTTTTTTCTTTTTAGCTGACCGAGGGTCATTCCAGCTATAGTAGGCCTACGAGTCTCAAGTTTTAAATATAGAAATGACATTATAAACAATATTATTCAGTCGATCATTGCACCCTCACCGATAAACATCTCGAATTATTAGTAACAGTGTTCCGTTGTAATCAAATTGTATCTTTGTTATCGTATATCTACCAATCACTTTTTGTAAGTATTGATGATGTGCAATATTATTATTATTGTTTCTGAATATTTATATCGTCACCATCGGTCCAACACCCAACCCCAGATCAGATGCTGAAAAGTTGAGAGTTGATATTCAGAAAAAATGTGAAAAATAAATTTAAAAATAGATAAATAAATAAATGAAAAAATGAATGAAAAATGAATTAGTGGAATGGAATAGAATGGAAATCACGAATAAATGAGTACAAATGAATAAATAAATGAAAACCAAGTGTCAATAACTGCATTTCTGATGATAAAATTTCAATTGATGAATTATTTTCATTTTTCTATACGTATCATGTGAACTATTGAATGGTCGAGTATTTTTGAACCTGATGTTCAGAAATTTTTCGGTGAATTAATTTTGATTTGATTTTCCTTGTCTAGATTCTTCATGAAAATGAGTTCGTCATTGAAGAAAGTGTTTCCGTGTAGTGAGTGTGAAGTTGTGTTCGATAGAAAATCAAATTTGAACCGACATAAACTAAATCATACGAACAATCCAGCTCATCATTGTAATTTGTGTGAAGCGAAATTTACACGAGCGTATAATTTGAGGAATCATATCAAAATTGATCATTCAAATATTTTCAAATGTGAAATTTGTTCGAAACAGTTTAGTCGGGAAATAAATTTGAAACGTCATCGGCAGACTCATAAAACAGAACAGCAATCTTCAGCAGCGACACAAAGTCAAGAAGATGTTATTATGAACAATGATCCGTGTGTTGACGAGGAAGATGCTTCTGAAGTTGTCTCATCGTTAAACGGTGTTTTCAAGAGCTATAAATTCCGTCAAGCCGATGATAACAGAGATATTCTAAGCTTCCTACACAATCATGTCGATAAAATTGAGTCTACATTGTTCCGTAATTTAGATAGATTCAAGGGTATCAAGTGGTACATATCGCTTTTTGTACGTTATAGCCGTGGTATTGGCGAAGAAGAAATATCTACGAGTCCGTGTTTCCGGTCGAAAACATTTAAGCTATTGGGCAAAAATGATTTTGATGAACAGTTCAGCTATGCTTTTGAAGAAATTCAGAAGTCGAGTGAGAAATTCTCTCGTGAAGGTAGCAACTGGGGTATTGAACATATTTACTATCTGGAACTAAAAATAGCCGAATACCTACCCTTGGCTGCTAGTAGCTATATGGAACTTCCGGGTCAGTTGAGACGCAATCAATCCATCATCAACATCAACAATAATGATCAGAAATGTTTTATTTGGAGTGTACTAGCAAGCTTACACCCTCGGAAAAGGCATGCCCAACGAGTGAAGTATTATAAACAATTCGAGAATGAACTAGACATGAGAAATATATCGTTACCTGTGCCAATATCACAGTTGAAAGTTTTCGAAAAAAACAATGACATTTCAGTGAACGTATTTGGATATGATGAAAAAGCTGACATATATCCACTAAGAATAACTGAACTTCGCGAGTGTCGTCATCATGTGAATTTATTATTGATTAGTGATGAAAACAATTCCCACTATTTCTACATTAAGAATTTGAATCGTCTTTTAAGTTCGTTAACGAAACATAATGGTGCAAAATATTATTGTCCGTACTGCTTACATCGCTTCACCTCAGCCGCTCTACTGGAAAGTCATCACACTCTTTGTAGTCAACATGATCCACAGAAGATAAAAATGCCTCAAGAATCTGAAAAAATCTTATCTTTCAAAAATTACAGTTTCTCTCAGAGAGTGCCGTTTGTGATTTATGCAGACTTTGAGTGTTTTGCAACAAAGATTTCTGGTTGTGATCAAGATGAAAATGTATCGCATACTACGCAGTTAACTCGTCATGAACCTTCTAGTTTTTCGTATGTTATTATTAATTCTGATGGAAAAGTGTTCAAACCGCCACGTGTTTATAGAGGACCTCATGCAGTAGACAAGTTTCTGGGAGTTTTGATGATGGACGAAAAAGAGCTTACAGAAATTATGACGTCTGAGAAACCGCTTGTTATGACCGAAGAAGATAATACCGAGTTTGAGCAAGCGACCAAGTGTATAATATGCGATAGGGTATTAGGTTTAGATAGGGTAAGAGATCATTGTCATCTCAGCGGGAAATTCAGGGGGGCTGCTCATAATTCATGTAACTTGAATTATAAGAAAGTGGAACACATTCCAGTTATTTTCCACAACCTTAGAAATTATGACAGCCACTTAATTATGGAACATATCGGTAAACTATACAAGGCAAAAATTACTTGCATTCCTAATAATATTCAGAAGTACGTTTCTTTTTCAGTCGGTAGGTTACGGTTTATCGATTCTTACCAATTTTTAAATGCTTCTTTAGATACCTTGGTGACAAATCTGTTGGGGTATGGTTCTGACAAATTTAATATTTTGGGGGAAAGTTTTGAAAAGGAAAAAATACATCTTTTACTACGGAAAGGTGTTTTTCCTTATGATTACATTGATTCAGAATCTAAGCTGATGGAGACTAGCTTACCAACTCGTGATAAATTTTATAATATACTCACAAGGGAAGACATCAGTGATATAGATTACAATCACGCAAGTGAAGTTTGGCGTGTTTTTGAAATTCGAAATTTAGGTCAGTATCAAGATTTATATGTCAAAACAGATGTTCTTCTTCTAGCTGATGTCTTCGAGAATTTTCGGTCGCTTTGTTTGAAAAATTATCAACTCGATCCCGCCCATACCTATACCGCTCCCGGACTTGCGTGGGAGAGTTGCTTGAAAATGTCGGGAGTTAAATTAGAATTGTTTACAGACCCTAATATGTATTTGTTTATTGAAAGCGCCATCCGGGGAGGTGTAGCCATGATTTCTAAACGTTTCTCGGAGGCGAATAATAAATATTTGGATGGATATGACCCCAGTAAGCCTTCAAAATACATTGCTTATTGGGACTGTAATAATCTTTATGGGGTCGCCATGTCTGAACAGTTACCACTTAGTGATTTTAAATGGCTTAATTTGGATGAAATCGATCAAATTAATTTTCGAAAAGTAGAAGATAATGCTGAGATGGGATATATTCTAGAAGTTGATATGGCATATCCCGAGGAACTACATGATTTACATAATGACTATCCTCTTGCTCCTGAAAAAATGGTAATTTCTGAAAATATAATCTCTAAATATAGTGCAGATCTGCTGAGGCAATTTGATCGAAAAATACCCGTAAATGTACAAAAATTGGTTCCAAATTTAAATGATAAGAAGAAATACGTTTTACACTATAGAAATTTGAAACAATACACATCTCTTGGAATGAAGGTTGGTAAAATTCACCGTGTACTAGAATTTAAGCAAAGTGCGTGGTTAGAACCCTACATTAACTTCAATACAAGACAGCGAGCGTTAGCTGTCAACAATTTTGAAAAAGATTTCTTCAAATTAATGAATAACGCGGTTTTTGGTAAGACTATGGAGAATATACGCAACAGAATTAATGTTGAACTCGTTATTGAGAAAAAGCGTGCACTAAAATTGATTGCATCACCAGCATTCGAAAGTTTTAAAATATTTTCAAATAACTTGGTAGCTATTCACTCAAAAAAGCCAGAACTATTACTCAATCGACCCATCTATGCAGGGTTCACTATATTAGATCTGAGTAAAACTGTCATGTATAAATTTCATTATGAATACGCAAAAAAGAAATTCGGTGATAGATTGACATTATTATTCACGGATACTGATAGCTTATGCTACGAAATACAGACTGAAGATTTGTACTTGGATATGAAAGCTGATGAGGATTTGTTTGATACATCTAATTTCCCTAAGCAGCATCAACTTTGCAGTGAAAAAAATAAGAAAGTTTTGGGTAAAATGAAAGATGAGATGAATGGTACCCCTATTAAAGAATTTGTTGGGTTACGCGCCAAAATGTATTCAATCTTAGAGAATACAGGAACTAATAAGAAAGTAGGTAAAGGTATAGTCAAATCTACCCTCAAGAAATATGTAAAACATAATGACTATAGAAATTGTCTTTTTAAAAAACAGATCCAGTCAGCTGATATGTACTCGATAAGGAGTTTTGACCACCAGCTGTTCACTATTAAACAAAGAAAAACAACACTATCTTGTTTTGATGACAAACGTTATATTTTGATGAACGGAATAGATACTTTAGCTCATGGACATTTCAAAATTTCCAAAATGTTATAGTAAACGAATGTCTATGTATACAATTTATTTATCTGGATGGATAGAAATGTGCTAATTGTAAATTAAAATCTTGATTCGCTTGTATAATAATACGAAAATATATGTATTGTAATATAGAAGGTATAATAAGAGCTCAATGTATAACAAGAATCAATAGATTGATAAATGTACTAATTGTAAACTAAAATCTTGATTTGCTTGTATATTGATATGAAAATATATGTTTCGGAATATTGAAGCTTTAATAAGAACTCAATGTATAACAAGAATTAATAAATCAATATTGTTCAGAGAACTTTTTGCATGAAAGACAAATGTTTTCGCCATCATTTCTCGATGAATAATTTGTTTGATTAAATCATGAATAACAACTCTAGAAATTTGAATGTGTATCAACTCTATGAATAAAACTCTGCTCTGTGAGAAATACCTAGCTCATAATATATGATCATCATTTGCAGATAAATAATAGGAAAAAAAAAAATGAAAAAAATTAATGAATAAATATTGATAGGTCTACGATTCGGAAATAATATAGTCTATAGATGGTTAGCAATCACTGGTAGAGTATGAATGTATTTGGATTGATCAAATTACAAAGAAGAAGAATGATAACTAAGTTTAGATGATATATAGATGGTTGTAGTGTGTATGAGTTTAATGAGAGTTGTATTCGGATCGAAAGAATAATTGGATGAAGGTTTTGAACTTGAAATAGAAAGAAATGATAAATTCTAGTGGAAGATTAATAGATCATCTAATGTTAATCACATAAAAAAAATGTATATATATAAACAGCGAATGATATATGAATAAATATTTCTTACTATCAAAATGCCCATATTGAATTTGAATTGAATAGATGAGAAAAAAAAATCCAGGAAACGGAGAGATATTCTTAATCAGTGAAATCAAAATTCAATTCGAATTGAAAATTTATTGAGCGAAGGAAGAAATTCGTTTGAGAAATATAACATGTGCTAAATTTTCATGAGTAAAATAAGAATTGTATTTGAGTTGGAAAAATAATCGAGTGGGGAGAAAGAAGATTTGGGCTTGAAATGAAAATGAATATATTATACTCTGGTGAACGATTAACAAATTATTTTATGTCAATTATAAAATAAATAAAAGAGATTACCGTACGGAAGAGGTGAAATAGATATGGGCTGGAAAAGGTAGATACATCATAGGACTAGTGGGTATGATTTAATTCCGATTGTGAATATTCTAAAATGCATGATACGGAAATACTGAATGAAGAAATATGGTTATTGGAAGAAGAAAAAAAAATAGATGACATAGGCCTATAATCTGAAAGAGGCAGATTAAATTATAAGTCTGGTGAGTATGATTTTATCTCGATTGAGAATATTCTGAAATACATGATATGGAAATATTGGATCAAGAACTACCACTTGAGAGAAGAAGAAAAAAAATCACCGTACAAAAGACATGACATAGTGCCATGAGCGTCTTACATCTCCACAAATAATTGAATTATCTGAGAATCACCGTAAGAGAATCATCACCACTCAATACAGTGAGAATGTGTAAATTAAAAAAGAAAAGACCTTCAAAAATCTTGGGCCCCAAAAAATGGAAACCCCTTAAAAAAAAACAGAATAAGGAACCTCTCAGAATGAGGTGAATGTGTTGAGATTAGTGTGTACGTTAGAATGCGATGTCACTTGAGAATAAATTATTTGATTATCATTAACCCTCAAAAATCTTGAGCCACCCAGAAATTAGGAACCCCTGAAATAAGAAACCTCTTTAAATAAGATAAAAGTGGTAAAGTACGTATGGGTTGTAGGTATGGGTTGGAATGTACCGTCACTTTTAAGAATAAAATATTCTATTGTTGAAGAGGAAATCCCTCAAAAATCTTGGGTCCTAAAATATAGGAACCCTCAGAAATTAGGAACCTCCGAAAATTATAAGCACTCGAATTAGGAATCTCCTAGAATAAGGTGAATGTGGTGAGGTTAGTGCCTAATAGCATAGGTTAGAGTGGGATGTCGCGACCGCCATCTTGCTCCAGGAAAAAGTGGTCTCGTTCTCTCATTTTCTCCCTACTTGGGTCTACATTTTTTTCAACGGATTTCAACTTTCATAAAATCTTCTTGAGAAATGGACTTGAACTTACGAAAAGATCGTTTACATGTTGATGAACTGGGTCCAGATTCACAAAGAGTCCTATCTTTAGGACCTCTTAAGTTGGGACCATTTCACTACGTTAAGACCAATATTGGTCTCGAGTTGGGATTTTTTCACTGAGTTGGACCAATACAGGTCCTAACTTAGTAAAATGGTCCTAAATTAATTAGGACGTCCTAAAGAAAGGACTCTTCGTGAATTTTCAGAACTTTTCGGAAGTTCCTTCTAAAAATGAGCTCGCATAAATAACACTGACTGCACGACAAAAATACCAAACGTGCCCAATTGTCCCTAGAGGCACAAACTGATCATTTACACAGAAATCGAATCGTCGTTTTTGGAGTTTTTTTATTACATAACTGAAATCGCACACCAAGAATAAACTGAGTCTTTGTGATATAAATAAGTCAGCATTCTGAATTCTGGATGTTGTAACTTTCCAATACCATATTCTGGTTCGAAGATGCTACTTTTTCATGCGTATTATACTGTATTGCATACGTGAAGTTGTTTTTTAAATAACACATATGAGCTATAACACATATTCATATGAATCCTTTTCCCACTGATTTATATCCATCTGAACACTATTTACATACAAACAGATCCAATTTCTCAAAGTCAACAAGAAGTCATTTTTCATATTGTTTACTAGAATATTAGAGTGTATAGAAAGCTGGAAGACCACGAAAAGAATTGTGGGATTAGATAAGTGGAAGCGTGAGTAAGGAGATGGGGTGTTTGGGAAGATGTGGACGAGGAAAGATTGTGGGACGAACTGAAAGCATGACGATTATTAGCACAGATAATCGAGCTATTTTTCTCGATTCTCGATTATGAATAGCTCGATTATCTGTGATAATGATCCTTCCGCAGGTTCACCTACGGAAACCTTGTAACGACTTTAACTTCCTCTAAATAATCAAGTTTGATCAGCTTTCCGCCGATATCGTACATGCAGACGAGAAAAGATTGTGGAAGAAGGAAAGCATGGTGAATATTAGTGAAATCGAGAGAAGCGAGTGAAGAAGAGTATATGCGAACGAGGAAGATAATGTGACAGGATTGGCCAATCAGCATTATCTGGAAGGCCTCAGATAATAGTAATTCGTGGAAGAGAGTGAAGGACGAAGAGTGAGACGATAGGGAAGTATGGAGTAAACTAGTGGAGAGAGTGAAACTGGATGATTTTTTCAAATATATATTGGATCTATAACGACGCATTCTATACTGACTATCAAGATCTATTGGCGTCAGTGAATGATATATGAAATGGTGAGGTGATAGATAATTCCATTAGATGTTCTCGAATAGTGTGAAGAGTCGCCCTTGAAGCCCATTGTTACGGAACCATCCCAGTATTGACGTGAACGACAGAAGGAAACCACGAAAACACCTTGTCAGGATGATCGACCATATGACGGGAATCAAACCCCGGTCAACTGAATAACGGTTCAGTGTGTCACCACTCGACCACTCCAAAGTTAAGGATCGCGAGACAGTTGTGCCTGGCAATGGCGAGCACAACACATCGAAATGTAATTTGCTAACAATTCTAGTTCATTTGTGACACCCCTCAACCCGACTATTGTTGGATACAGGGTGAGATCTCACCAACGATGTAGTGATACCAACCTATTTTATCATAATATAAAGAAGGTCTTGAAAGTGAATTATTTCCGGGGTCAGTTCTCGAGTCCAGGGTCCCGATTGTCTGTAGCACAACTATCGCTTTCATATCGAACTATATAAAACAACAATACTCAACAATGCTATACACGGCTCAGTGGAATTTTAATGTCAGCAGCTGCATTTTTTTTTTTTTTTTTTACGAAAATTGAAGATTTTGTGAGTTCATCAATGCCACCGATATATACCGTATAGCCACTCTCATCCACATCCAGTTCACAAGAAAATTCGCTAAATCGCGACAGACAATCGGGACCTTTGGCTCTGAACTGACCGCAAAAAACCACAAATGACTTCCATGTTATCAGTATGGGAGCTCGGCCACCTTCATATTATGTGATAAAATAGGTTGGTATCACTATTTTGTGTCTCATCTATCAGACGTATCAATTGACCCAACATACAGTACTAATTGTAAGAATACCGTGTGAAAATGTGATGTATTTGAAATATGTATTGTTCTGTATTGTGTTCGTGTGTGGTAGAGTGCACATAATGTAAAATTTGTGGAATAAAATTAAATCAAAATGAATGAATGAATAAACGAATGAATGAATGAATGAATGAATGAACGAATGAATGAATGATTGAATGAATGAATGGATGAATGAATGGATGAATGAATGAACGAACGAATGAATGAATGAATGGATGAATGAATGAATGAATGAATGAATGAATGAATGAATGAATGAATGAATGAATGAATGAATGGATGAATGAATGAATGAATGGATGCATGAATGAATGAATGAATGAATGAATGAATGAACGAATGAATGAATGAATGAATGAATGAATGAATGAATGAATGAATGAATGAATGGATGAATGAATGAATGAATGCATGAATGTATGCATGAATGAATGAATGAATGAATGTACGATGAAATAACGAAATAACGAATAAGATAATAATAAGGAAGATGATAAGGATAATAAGGAATAACGATGTGTTTATGGTCCTTAGTACCAGCCTGAATATTTTTAATTTTTTTTTTTTTGCGTATACAGTCGATGTAGGATGAAATGATTTGTTCTGAAGGTTTTAATATCGACATTATCAATACATCTCATGAGAGTTTCAAGAAGATAATTGACAAATTTCATGTTTGGCAAGGCACAAGTTGCACCTGTCTCTTACTGTTGTGTTCTATTCTGTGTTCGTTATTTTAGTGTCTTATGTTTTTATATAATTACACTTTGTTTGTATTCTATCATATTGCACTTGTGGGGCTTGCCCAGTTGCCAATAGAGACTTGATAATAATAATAATGAAATGGTTACCTTGGTGATGATATCGAGTGATAGGGCACGTCACGATTGTGCCCGACCAGCTCGTGATTGTTCTCGACGATGCCCCACGGCGCGATACCGATGCTCACGACTCGACCGCTCCTCTGGGAGCGCTCCAACAGGAGAGCGTCCCCCACCTGACGTGTCACACCTGTTGACAGCAATACAACATGGTTACTGGCGACCTGGATGAATATTGACTGACTTCGGGACAAGTCAATAACGGGAGGCTGGATGTTGAGTTTCAATATGCATCCTCAGTGAACATTCCTGCATTCGCACTCGACATTTCAATCAACAACGATAATGATCCTCATAATTTTGTATGTAATACATATTTGTATATATATATATATATATATATGTATATATATATATATATATATATATATATATATATATATATATATATATATATATATATATATATATATATTCAAAAAAATGTATATATATATATATATATATATATATATATATATATATATATATATATATATATATATATATATATATATATATATATATATATATAGATATATATATAGATATATATATAGATATATAAATATATATATATATATATATATATATATATATATATATATATATATATATATATATATATTCATGTTTATTCATTCGAATATATATATATATATATATATATATATATATATATATATATATATATACATATATATATATATATATATATATATATATATATATATATATATATATATATATATATATATATTTATATATATATATATATATATATATATATATATATATGCATGGTCTCACGGGTGGTGCAATAAAATTGCTGTTTTCAGAATTGTTCGATCGGAAATAATCTCTAAATAGATCTGTATCGATATGTATGCTGTGATTTGTCATCTCATCCTATTTTTCCATCTCACTCAGATATCCAGTATATAGAGCCAATTAAGGATGGAATTTCAGCGTATTTTTCTCTTCAGCTCCATTCAGGCTTACATGATCCTTCGTTCATTGCCGTAATCCTTTGTGTGTATTGTAAGTAGGCCAACATTCCCAATCATGACATAATGAAAGGTTTTAGGGTCCATTGAATTCTCTCATTTATCCTTTTCCCTTGTAATCCAGTTCCAGTGTATTTCTTCAATATGAGCTTCATTCTGGAGTTATATCCTCGAGAGGTTACGAGCAAAGTGCTCACCAAGTCTGTTTTCTCGTTGGCTCGACAGAATAATCTCGAAACATCTAGCTCTGATGGGCTTCTGATGATCAGTGATTGAAATTTATCGAATGATCGAATGCGAAGACCTCCATCCTACTCTTATGGCGCTTTGTCTGTTTTTTCCGTTAGATTGTAAGCAGTGCACAGGTTGCAGGGTTCGATTGACCGAAATGAAACTTTTCTGTACAAGCGTAGACTTATATCCAACTTAGAATTGAACAGCTATCGGGTAATATCGGTTGGTCTTTTTATTAGAAATGTCATCTCAAATTTCCTAAAAACTCTTATGACATTTGGCTGGGCAGGAAATTTGGATGTATAAAATGTCTTCCAGGAGATTCAAATTCTCATCGAATTTGAACACGTGATTAATACATATTATTACGAATGTGTACGCAATTTGAACCAGCCGTTCTGGGGAAAATAATTCCATCCATTATTCCATAATTCCATAATTTCTCCATCATGAAATTGATGGAAATAATGCCACAGAAAATGTTGCTAAAATTCACGGCTTCCCAGATTCACTGTTCACCGAATGAAGTTCGTTTTATTTATGTCAAGGTGTGTAAAATTGTGTATTATTCTTCATATCGTTAGTCTATGTCGCTCATCTCACAACGCATATGCTTCGTTGACCTAGTATATTAGCACAAATTGATTCATCTTCACTATATTGACATCGAATTCGGGTGGTTCAAAAGAGGAAAGTGAAGTCCTCAAATTACAACGAGACTGGTACATAATATTTTTCATAATAATATTCATTCATCGCCTGTCGGTGAAACGGCCTCATTTGACCAACGTGAAAGTTATCTGAAATGAGTCTGTATCGATTTCAGCCCCCATCAGCACCCCTCACTCATCAAACCTTATTGAAAAATATACCTGTTTTTATCAACATCGAAATATTGATGGACAATTGTTGTTACCCAATTGAAGCTGAGGATGAGTTTGTGAAGACGTTTAGAAGTAGCTCAACTCTTTGTTGTGTTTTGACTTCGGAGGGTCTTATCACCAATATGACTATTCGACTATATCAACAATTCGACCACTGACCATTCTGAACAAGGAAAACGCGTTTTGTGTTTCCGCGTTGATGGATGAGCTGGAGCGATATATCAAAATATCTTTGGATTGGTTATATATATACATATCTATATATATATATATATATATATATATATATATATATATATATATATATATATATATATATATATATATATATATATATATATATATATATGAATATATATATATATATATATATATATATATATATATATATATATATATATATATATATATATAATACACCTAGTGATCCAAACAATTACGTCACTGCCCTCCTATTTCCTGAATAATTTCTATGATGATGTAGAAAGCTTTGTTCTAATCATTTCCAATTGAATAGTGACACCTGTTGCTTGAATTCAATTGGTATCTTAATAGCTTCGAGTAATGATTTGAGAAATTAGATTATATATTTTTTCACATCGAAACGGCTGATCTGAATGATGTGTTTGATTGTTATATTAAAATTCCCTGAGAATTGGAATTCTCTCAAGGGAAATATTTTTCACGAAGTTTTTCCTCTGGGTTATTCTCATGGTATTTTTGAAAACTTTGAAATGAATTTTTTCAAAGTGGTTCAACCGATTGCGCCTCAAAACCATACAGTATCGAATCATATAAGGACACTTGTGTATGTCAAGTTTAAACTGATTTTGAATCTTCGTTCGACATGTGGAGTGCGAAAAAAAAATTCGGTATGGTGAAATTGAGTATTCGCTCCGCTCATCCAATTGAGAGCAATTAAATATGACAAAAAAACTGCGTTGTTTCTGACCATACTTCTTCGCCGCGGATGAAATTATTTCAGTTTCCAAAGGTGGGCCAGACACGAATGTTGATATCCTCCACTTCGAACCAGAAAGTATCTCCGCCAATGTTCTCTTCCTCTTCACGAGATGTGATAACATGCATATCATCAAAATAGGGTGGTAAGATCTCCCTTGTGGTGCCCCGTCCAAACGATCCTATCTGTCACCCTCAGCCTTAATTGGGGAACAATGATTTTGTATCAAGTTACGATGTTATTAAAAAATATATATATATTATCGAACAAACCGAAATAACTGTGAATGATAACACTTCATGATGTAAAGTAGTTAGAGGTAGAGAGAGAGAAAATGCATGTAATTAGAGACTGTGTGTCTTTATACACCTTGTATCGCACAAAAACAGAAACTACGAGAACACAATCAGAAAGCGTGATGAGGATCATTGAGATAAGACTAATTCGAAAACAACAAATCGTTCTCGTATAACAATATACGAAGTGGTTCGTCTATTTTCCACGACTCGTTGTCATGGTAATTCCCAACACTCACCTGTAAGTACCAAATAAACGATCGCTCTATACTTGTCAACCATATCAGTGGTAATAGTAGTAGCAGAAGTTGGATATTAGTGGATGGTAATTATTGGTGGAATGTATGATGATAATAAATGATTGACGATGCTCATTGCTTGCTTAACGACCCCACCGACAGCTAGATTATATGGGGGTACGGATGAGCTGGTGATTATTGAATTATGAAGTGATGATTAGTGAAGAGACGTTCACAAAAACCCATGCCTTATGCGGGACTCGAACCCACACGCAACGGTGACTTCAGTTTCTGAAGCGGTGCCTTAGCTGACCGAGCTACCGAGGGTGGCGATGATATAAAATATAAATACCATACAATGTATGATGTATAATATTCAATCATGAAGATTCTAGTAATCATGTGAGTTTGATCGTGGACGGAATATATTTCATCGAGACATGTCATGCCTGCCATGATATACTAGGAAAATGCGGGATGTGCGTTGTGAGATGAGCTCAGAAGTATGGGAATCTAGAATAAAAAATAACTTGTCAGCTCAATTTACATTTACGGACCTTGGATTACTTCAAACGTTCAAAAACCTTACCTGCAACTTGTTGATATTTCTAGTAGCCTAACCTGCAACCTGTCGCATAAACACTTTGCAAAACCAATTGATCCAAATTTCCAATAAAATGTACACTTTTATTGCGTTTTCTTCATTATTTCTCATTCGTTTGTTGCAAATCTTTCTGAAAAGATGTATAATAGTATTGTTCATAATCGGTGAAAATTGTATAGCTTTTGAAAAATTCTTGTTTTTCATTTTTTTTCTCCGGGTTATTCTTTCGAGGATTTTTCAAACTTTCCAATTATTTTTCGGAAAAACCTTCCAACCGATTTCTCTGAATATATATCCCAGCCTATTCTGGTATGACAGAAATATGTAGAAAAAGTTTCCAGTCGATAAGTATTTTTTCCCGACCTGTATGCCGCGTACAAAATTATAAAAAAAGAAAAAAACACAAAAACCAAGCCCATTTTTTTCGGCATGTGGAATGGAATCTTCGCTACGCTCATCTGAAAACTGGAACCTCTTTTCCCCTCACTACTTCATCACCACACTTTTCTCATCCCATCAACTATTCACCTGTAGTACTTATGGAGATCACTCGAGAGCGCTACAGGTATTATAGATTGTGCTGCTGCCCAGTAGTCAGTCCAGAACCGTTGTCAGTGGCGAGCATAGGTTCTAATTACAGACGTAGGCGAGGGGAATGCCGATGTGTTCACAGGGAGTTATCATTATTCGAACGGTACATTGCTAAATACTAGGCAAACGCAAAATATGCGTTGTAAGATGAGCGAGAAATCTAAGGTATAATAAGAGTCCTAGATTTGCTACTTTATCGACTCTCATATTCTACATACTTTGTCTTACATCTTATTGCTACCGTATCTTATCTGGTATTCTACACACCTTGACGAATATGAAGAAAAGTTCATTTTTACATGAACTTTCGACAGTGGGAAACCACGAGAAAACCCTGTCAGGATGGTCGACCATGACGGGAATCGAACCCCCGTCTCCCGAATGACGGTTCAGTGTGTTACCACTCGGAGACACGTCTCGCTCTTTCACTATCTCTTTTCAACGTCTTCTTTCCACGCACTTGGAGAGACTACTCAATATCCAGAGGCGATCTGATTCCATACCATAATTCGATTTAGAATATATTGCAGATATGTATCAATTAAGAGGCCGCAGGCGCGCTACACGCGCTCGTTGTTCGCTCGCTTCAGACTCGAGTTTACCATGCATCGTGTGCTAGGCGCAGCCCATAGACTAGCCCGCCGAACTCATATTCTCGTAAACGCCGTTAATTCCCTTACTCACACTTTTGATATATTTCACAGTCCATATTATTTTTCGGTATTGAAAAATATATATCTAGGTTTCCGTAAACTAGAAATTTTTGTATTTTCCATTTGAAGAATTTGAAAAATTATAAATTGGTTGTTCAAAATTCTGTGAATGCAATAACCTCCCTCTTTCAATTATCAACAGAATGCAAAAACAATCATATTGATTTCTCAAAAATTACGGCCGTGAGAGTTTGCGGCGTGAAATACGAGCGCCTGCAGGGCCTCTTGACTGTAATTTGTCCAGAAGAATTGTCTCGGTGAAACTTATCTCGGTAATACAAAACAAATATAATGTGGGATACAGTTGTGCACAAAGAATTACCACTCGGTTGAATTTCTGATCAGTAGAATGTCAATGTTGAAACAGTACAGTGTGAGTGTGAATAATCGAAATTTGAGAATTCAAGTGAGTAATTCATACGAAAACTGGAACTCCCACATCAAAAAATGGAAAGAAAACTTGACCCGCATTACCTATAGGTATATATATATTTATATATATATATATATATATATATATATATATATATATATATATATATATATATATATATATATATATATATATATATATATATATATATATATTTATATATATATATATATATATATATATATATATATATATATATATATATATATATATATATATATATATATATATATATATATATATATATATATATATATATATATATATATATATATATATATATATATATATATATATATATATATATATATATATATATATATATATATATATATATTTATATATATATATATATATATATACATAAATATATATATATATATATATATATATATATTTTTTTTTTCATTTGGTTTTAACGACGCACTGTAATGAGTACTAAGATCTATTGGCGTCGGATGAATGATCAATGAGATGATGGGATGATGAGATGAAGGTTTTTTTCATGGGTAGTGGGAAGGAAAGTGGGAAGGAAGCGGTCGTGGTCTATATTGTAGGAACCATCCCGGCATTAGCCTAGACCACAGAGGGAAACCACGAAAAACCCCTGTAAAGATGGACGATGGCGGGGATCGAACCGGGTCCGATATGTCCCTTCACCTCCCGGATCACGAAGCAAGTGAGCTAACCACTCAGCTACTGTGCCGGTATATATATAATTATATATATATATATATATATATATATATATATATATATATATATATTTATATATATATTTGGGTTTTAACGACGCACTATACTGATGGCTACGATATATTGGCGTCGGTGGATGATGAATGAGATGATGGGACGATGAGATGAAACGTTATTTCATTAGGTGTTTTGGATGGTGGAAAGGAGTCGGTCGTGACCCGTTGTTAAGGCACCATCCCAGTATCAACCTGAACGACAGAGGGAAACCACGAAAACCCCCTTTCAGAACGGTCGACCATGGCTGGAATCGAACCCCGGTCTCCCGAATGACGGTTCAGTGTGTTACTAATGGGCCACGAGTCTCGGTCTACCTATAGGCGTTGGTGTAGTCGTGAAGCAAACAAAATAGCAAACTTGGAACAGAAAAGTCGACGGAAAATTGCAGCAAGCTTTTATCTACGATAATTTCCGAATGCAGTAATTAATGAGAAGACATCATAGATCACGCGGAATGTCATTCTGATGGACGTGTTCATCACTCTAAACTGAGTGGCACATTAGGTTGTTCTACATATATACAAAAATGAGTAAATTCAAGCCTGATCAATATAGTAGGCCTAATATACTATCAAACCATGTTCTTCACACCAACATGTATTTCGAGGAAAACACTATGAATCTCTCTAATTATTAATATTTGCTATGACAAGAGCCGTGTTGAGACATTTTGCGCCCCCGGGCTCAAGAATTATTGGCTCCCCCCCCCCCCCTCTCCCTCCCCCACACACTTCAAAAACGATGTATCATCACATACATTATTTTGATACTCTCCATTCATCAGTCGACGACTCACAGTACGAGAGTGAAATGTTAAATAGTGTCCATTACTGAATTCACTACACATCAGAGTTTTAAAAATATATAAAACCAATAAAATGGCATATTTGTATCATGAACAAAAAATTGCAATATCTCTGCAGCAAAAATGTTGAGAACTATTGACTTTTTCTCATTTTAGAATCAATTCCATCTCGATTGTCATGATAAGGTCCAAACAACGTGTGGAAAACCAATCGATAGGCCGATGTACTTTGAACGAACCGTTCATGAGAAGAATATGCTTGAACATGACTAATTCAACGAATGCAGCACAGCCAGGTCCGGCTCGCCCGACAGCAACTCCTGAAATCTGGTGTACACTCGTCATGAAATCTTCCTGAAATCTCCTGAAGTCTACCTGAAATCCCTCAGAATCTTCTTGAAATCCCTTGAAATCTTCTTGAAATCCCTTGAAATCTCCCTGAAATCCTATGGAATCAGAAATCTGGTGTACACTTGTCATGAAATCTTCCTTAAATCTCCTGAAGTCTACCTGAAATCCCTCAAAATCTTCTTGAAATCACTTGGAATCTTCTTGAAATCCCTCGGAATCTCCCTGAAATCCTTTAAAATCAGAAATCTAGTGAACACTTGTCATGAAATATTCCTGAAATCCCCCGAAAACCCTCAAAAACTTCTTGAAATCCCTTGGAATCTCCCTGAAATCCTGTAAAATCAGAAATCAGGTGTACACCAAATTTACTATAGCTGCCAACCCCCCGGGCTCGCCTCAACAAGATCCATACCCGAACCACAACCCCACCAAACACATCAACAAGAAGACACATCACCGACTCATACCTGTCGAGTGAGAAATAGTTTGACTAAGAAATCCCCAACATATCTCCATAAGAAGCTAGCTCTCTCAAGAAACCCTCACAGCCATCATACAAGGTTTAATGCTGATCTGGGATTAATCCATTGTCACCACACTAAAAAATCCGCATCTTCTTTTTCGATGTAGGATTCAAAATTATGGAATAAATTACCTACTTCCATGAAACATGAGAAACCGAGACGCGTAGCCGAGTGGTAATACACTGAACCGTCATTCAGGAGACAGGGGTTCGATTCCCGCCATGATTGACCATCCTGACGGGCGTTTTTCGTGGTTTCCCTCTGTCGTTCAGGTTGATACTGGGATGGTTCCTTAATAACAGACCACGACCGACTCCTTCCCAACATCCAAAACACCTGATAAAATAACCTTTATTCTCACCATCCAATCATCTCATTCATCATCCACCGACGCCAATAGATCGTAGCCATCAGTATATTGCGTCGTTAAAAGCCAATATAAAAAAGAAAAATGAGAAATCAAGCAATGTTTTCAAAAGAAAATGTAAGAAGTGACTGTTGAATGAACAGGAGAACAGCATCACACTCAAATCTAAATCATCCAACCCCAAAATGATTTATATATGAATCATTTTCAACATAATCATATACATATTCATTCTATCACATTCTTAGGCCTATATGTTTTGTTTTAAGTAGTTTCTGGTTGGGATGGAAGAGCGGTTTTGCCGAACCTCGCCATTTCATCATTCTTCTTATTCTCTCATGTCTTTTTAGGATGTACGTACGATGTTTTTATGGGATGAATGAAGTCTATTAGTCACCCTCGGTAGCTCGGTCAGCTGAGGCATCGCTTCAGAAACTGATGTCACCGTTGGGCGTGGGTCCGAGTCCATTATTAGGCATGAGTTTTTGTGAATGTCCTATCACCAATCATCACTTCATAGTTTCATAATCACCTGCTCATTCGTACCCCCGTATGACCCAGCTGTTGGTGGGGTCGTTGAGCAAACATCAATCATCAATCGAAGTATAGGCCTATTAATGATAATACAAAGACTCAATATTTCAAGAGGCAATTATTAGCTAGCCCTATACCGACAATGCTAAATTAGCACTTCGCCGGTACCTGTTTCTCACAAACTACGAGAGGTACATGCACGAAACCTCCACAGTAGTTACTTGAGACCTTTGTTCACTCGCACTGGCAAATAAAAAAAAATAAAATAAATACAAGTAATTCCAAATCTTTTAGGAAGTGTTCAAAAAAACTTACATTTTTTAGCATATAATAATTTTTATTCCTGATGACATCATGAGTAGACAAAAAAAAAGCTCTACACAAGTATGGCACACTTGTACCTACATGTGGTGAGAATTTTAAGGAATTATCTTCAACGGTTTCAGAGATCCAGGTACTGGCATTTGAAAAAACAATATTATGAGATGAACGCATTTTAAAAAAATGTGTCAAAAATGGGTCGCATTGA
This sequence comes from Brachyptera risi, assembly GCA_964007535.1. Lineage (NCBI taxonomy): Eukaryota > Metazoa > Arthropoda > Insecta > Plecoptera > Taeniopterygidae > Brachyptera > Brachyptera risi. The sequence continues at coordinate 79,746,922 of OZ023326.1, forward strand.
AATTTGAGAAGTAGGCCTACGAAGTGATCAATGCAAAAATGTATATGATTAGAACCACTTCGAATAATTTGATGAGTCTTGCAGTATATATTCATTGGAACATTATACTATCAATCGAGCGCAAAAAAATCGAAATAATGAGAAAATTAGCTGTCAATGTCCCCTTAAGCTCATTACCAATTCAACACGAATGGCGCTATAGGTGGGTTTGTCTCATGTCGCTTGTGTAATCTACTGTCGTGTAGAATGGCCAGTATATTCATGGGGACAAAGTATCCAGTATAGTCCCAATGCTGCAGCTGAAATGAGGGCTCTCCACTCTAAAGATACTTCAGCGGAGTTGGTTCAATATTTGAACACGATTTATTTTGAATATCGCATGCAAAATATATACAGTGGATAAATGTACACACGTTTTTCATTCAGTTTATTCTCATTTTGGAGTGTTGTTTTGGTAATGGGAGCATTAGTTATTTATTCAGCTGCTAGTTTTCATATAGCCTACGAAATATGAATGTATAATAGAGAATGAAATTGGAATAGGTTCAATGTTTCGATGTTTTTCTTGTTATTACTGTAGTTCGCGTTAGCCATCGTGAGTAATCATCGTCAAAAACCAAAACTCAATGAGTGAAATTCTGAGTTAAATGGGTGAATTGATTCCTGAAAATTTTCATCATTCAGAATTTCACTGAAATAAGAACGGTTGCTGACAAAATCGACTTCTTCATATCCACTCGATTTATTATCTCAAAATGTCCGAACCGATTGGGGAGAGCCAAAATGATTCAACTCCAGATATATAGCACGATGTAGTGATACCAACCTATTTTATCATAATATAAGAAAGGTGCTCCAACTAGGGTTTTGAAAGTGAAATATTCCTGGGGTCAGTTTCCGAGTCCAGGGTCACGATTGCCTGTAGCGCAACTATCACTTCTATATCGAACTATATAAAACAACAATGCTCAACAATGCTACATACGGCTGAGTAGAATCATCATGTTGGAAGTTGTATTCATTTTTTAAGAAAATGATGGATTTTGTAAGTTCAACAATGCCACCGGTACCGTAGCCACTCTTATCTACATATAGTTCACGAGGGACTCTGCTAAATCGTGACAGGCAATCGGGTCCTTCGGCTCTGAACTGACCGCAATAAACCACAAATGCCGTCCATGTTTTCAGTATGGGAGTTACCGAGACGCCTAGCCCTGTGGTAACACACTGAACCGTGATTCGGGAGACCGGGGTTTGATTCCCGCCATGGTCGACCATCCTGACAGGGGTTTTCCGTGGCTTCCCTCTGTCGTTCAGGTTATTACTAGGATGGTTCCCTAACAACATACCACGACCGACTCCTTCCAACCATCCAAAACACCTAATAAAATAACTTTTCATCTCATCATCCCATCCCCTCATTCATCATCCACCGACAACAATAGATCGTAGCCATCAGTATAGTGCGTCGTTAAAACCCAGTATATATAAAAAAGTATGGGAGTTGGAGCACTTTCTGTTTAAGAGATAAAATAGGTTGATGTCACTACATCTTGTTTATAGTAGAATTATCATATTAGAAGTTGTATCCATTTTTTAAGAAAATGATAGATTTTGTAAATTCAACAATGCCACCGGTACCATAGCCACTCTTATCCTTCATGGATTCATGCTCCAGCTTCCATGAATCCAGCTTTCATGGATTCAGCCTTCATGAACCTTCATGGTTGTTCATCGTCAAGATGAGATGAACAACCATCATGAATAAATGATTTTCCCCGAGGAAAAGTTTCACGTGGATCAGTGAACCCGTGTGACCTGTGCGGTCATCACTCAGGAAACCCACAGAGTGTGCTCATTTCAATCGGAAGGAATTAGTCACTTTCAGGAGCTTGGCCACTTGGCGGTTAACGAAACCACAATTGATAGCGTGTGGAGCAGTTCACACTTAATCGGAATGCGATAATTGAAACAAGATGTACTGAGGGTTGCGTTGGTTAATCGGTCTGTCATGGAAGCTCAAAACTGATCAATATATATATATATATATATATATATATATATGTATATATATATATATATATATATATATGTATATATATATATATATATATATATATATATATATATATATATATGTATATATATATATATATATATATATATATATATATATATATATATATATATAAATATATATATATATATATATATATATATATATATATATATATATATATATATATGTATATATATATATATATATATATATATATATATATATATATATATATATATATATATATGTATATATACATATATATATATATATATATATATATATATATATATATATATATATATATATATATATATATATATATATATATATATATATATATATATAGAGAGAGAGAGAGAGAGAGAGAGAGAGAGAGAGAGATATATATATAGATATATATAGATATATATATATATATATATATTGTGATTTAACGATGCACTGTAATGATGAATAAGATCTATTGGCGTCAGATTAATGATTAATGAGATGATGGGATGATGAGATGAAGGATTCATGAGTAATGGAAAGGATAGTGGGAAAGAAGCGGTCGTGGCCTACATTGTGGGAACCATCCCGGCATTAGCCTAGACTACAGAGGTAAACCACGGAAATTCCCTGTAAAGATGGACGGTGGCGGGGATCGAACTGAGTCCGATATGCTCACTGCCTTCCAAGTCACATGAAGCAAGTGCCTAAACCAATACGCTGCATGTACCGGTAAACTATTTCACCAATGTTGATATGTACCAATTTACCGTTCAAATCGAGGAGCGTGAACAGCGAATACTAGAATAGAGACACTACCAAGAGTGAACCTGAGCCTGACGTGTTTACTCAGAAAGAGTATGTGCCCATTCGATGAAACGATCATAAACTGACCCAAATAACCCTAACAACAGCCCCTATGTTCTCTAACCAATTCCAGGAAATAGTAGCTTTCACGTCATTATTAGGTCTACACAATGGTATTAGATCGACGATGTATGACTCCATTCGACTCGTAAGGAATTTTCGTTTGTTTGTGTGTTAATTTTATATTTTGTGATCGCACACCATATTCCAGAAGAACTGACAGAGAGACAATTGCCTAAGGTGTTTTATTGAAACATCCATATATAATCATATATTTCTTGCAAACACTGTACATTTTTTAATTCATTGATAAATAGAATGAGTGAATTCATCCCATGATGGAAACTTTGTTTGAATTGTGTTCTTATAAATTCTCCACAAATTAATTACAACAATAACACAAATACACCAATGGTTGATATACTTTTCCAATCAAGCTAATTAAGAACTTTCAAGTTTTCAGAAATTTGATTTTTTGTGCGCTTTGCAATCAATGTCACCCACGTGAAAAGATCACAGTGAGAATATCAAGCGTTTTTTTTTCCATTTTCAATAGAACAAACATTTTTACGGATAAAATCCCACAGTTAGACATATCACAAATAGCTTCAGGAATTTCCCAATTCGATCCACCATCATATATCTCCATCTATCGATCCCCTATCGATTCAGCATATAGTGCATTTACCTGATTTATTTATTTTTCATTTTTTTATTTTTTGAGAAATGTAATTATCAACTTTGTATATTTACGTTATAGTGAGAAATGTTACCATCAACTTGGAATAATAAATTAATGAAAACGAAAAAATCTTCATCCGCATTACTACTTGCTGCCACCAAAATAATGTATCACCTACCCGTGTTCGTGCCACCGGTGAATATCCACGCGCCGGTCGTTTTTGCCGCCTTCAGCAACCCTTTACGGAGGACTTTCTTCAGTTTTGTCTGCAGTTCGAAGTTGGCTTTGCCACCTTGCACGGTGATGAGCAGTTTCGGCAGCTCCAAACTCCATTCGCGCGTGAACAGGGTCACGATGTGCTCGGGACGTGTGTCGTAAGCGAGCCGCACATACTGGAACCAAACAAAATATGAAATACTTGAGCAAAATGCAGCATACATTCAGGAAAATGCAGCATATGCGTTGTATTCAACAAAAATAGTTGCAGCTGCGCTGTTAGTGTTAAAAAGTGGAACTAGTGAATTTCACAAAATGAAGCGCGCGCATATATTTTCCATAATGATATTGATGGAAATATCATATAATCGACTGAGATGAGTGGTCGAGTGGCTAACACACTGAACTGTCGTCATTCATGAGACCGGTGTTCGATTCCCGCCATGGTTGTCCATCCTGACAGGGGTTTTCGTGGTTTTTCTCTGTCGTGGAACTAGTGAATTCCACAAAATGAAGCGCGCGCATATATTTTCCATGATGATATTGTTGGAAATATCATATTATCGACTGAGATGAGTGGTCAAGTGGCTAACATACTGAACTGTCGTCATTCATGACACCGAAGTTTGATTCCCGTCATGGTCGACCATCTTGACTGGGGTTTTCGTGGTTTTCCTCTGTCGTTCATGTCGATACTGGGATGGTTCCTTAACAACAGGCCACGACCGACTCCTCCCCACCATCCAAAACACCTGATGGATTGACCTTCTATCTCATCATCTCATATACCATTCACCGATGCCAATGGATCGTATACTCATCAGTACAGTGTGTCGTCATGAACCCAATATTATTGAAAAATTATATTGAATTGACTGTGTTTTTGTAACCTTGTGTCCGCCATATTGGTATTTTTACTTCACTTGTCAAATAAGATCATCGAGATGTTCATACAAAATATGATGGAAATGTGTACACCTTGATTTTGAAAACCAATCAACCAATTTTCATTGATCTCATCGAAAAAAGTATATCATTGTTGCCCTTAGTATACACCTTCATTCTTGAATTTTTCGAGACAGAACAGCTTTTGGGAATATGAATAAGAAAAATATAATCATGAGAATGAGAATTCGGAATGAAACAAATCATCCCATCAGTTAGTTATGAGTCCGTTACTTCTCCACCTTCGAGTAATCTTCAATGGAATTACAGGCTATATTGAATATTCTTCTCAATTGATTTTCATTCAGTTCTGGGAGGCAATTTTTTATGAACGTGAATAATTAGACAAGCTTTAGCGAGGATTCAATTTGACATACTGAAAAAAATTGGTGTTCGTTTTTTTTTTTTTTTTTTTTTTTTGTCGGTTCTCCACATGTCAAACGGCTACAGCTATCAATTTCAAACTTTTTTCATCATGGTTCCTTATCTAACTTAGATCTGTATAGTTTTGTGGCATTACCGGATATCAAAATTTTTTTCATCAATTTTAGAAATTTCAAAAACCCGTTAGAATAACACTGCGGAAAAAAATTTAGAACCAAATTTTTTCAAAAGAATTGAAATTTTGTGTGAAGTTGAATAACATTTTGATACAACATTTCTGGGAATTCTCAGCTTGATCGAGTCAGCCATTTTGAAGAAAAAACATGAAATGTGCTAAATTGGTACCACTCGAAGCCGTTTTTACCCATTTATAACTAAAATGTTACCCAATTGGCGAATTCAGGCAAAAGTTTGGCAATGAAGTCGACATACCATTACTTTCCGCTCGTCTAACAACGCATATATAGCGTTTTCCTAGTATATACGTCAATTCAGTGGATTTGTTTTAATGACTCGATCCAATTAGCATATCAGAATACGTGATATTCAAACGATGTCTTATCTAGTCTGTCTCACCACTCTAGAGCAACTGTTGCTATCTCATCTATCAGCTTAAATACCGAATAGGTAAACATGTCAATCATGACTCCAACAGTAACAAAGGAACTCTTCTCACGTGCATTTTGAGGACAAGTTTGTGACCAGGTGAGGGTTGTGGTGCAACGTTGCTACATCGCTTCAGTAATCTGAAGTCAACTAATAAGGTATAATATAATTTGAGTAAAATGCGACACTGTATGAGTCCAATGAAGTCTGTAGAGATGATTGGCATTACCTACCTATTCGCCGGACAATAGATGAGCTAACTACAAAGATCTCCGACACTTACTCTAGAGTGGTGAGATAGACTATAACTATCAACTTAGTACACGCTAACGTGATTGTAACTCAATGAATTTGCTCAGCTACATTATCAAAAGAGATATAAAAGTAATGTGTGATGCTACTGAGTGTGTAGCGCGAACAGAATTTTAGTTTCGAAAGTAGATTATCACATTTTATGAGCAAATTATCTCCATTTTCATTCATGAATACATAAAATGCGGTGCTTAATAATTCAATACGGAACACTGCTGTCTGAAACTATCAGAAAAACGTGTGAACTTTTTTTTTTGTTCACTTCTGATCTGGTTCCGCTTTTCGACTGAATGGATAGCAGAGTTTTATCCATATGATATCAATTATGATAATAGTTGCTTCATTTCCTCAAAGATCAATATATGATATGGTGAAAAGTCGTGAGCTATCGAAATATAATAGAAGGCTCTATATTTAAATACATTGCTGGATGAAAATTGTGGTATATTCTATCGATTCTATCTTAGCAAAACTCATCTAGCCCAGAAGCATTTTTCAATTAGATCATTGGGTATTCAGAAACTAGTTTACTGGCATCTTCCAGCACATATTAGCAAAGCACTGAATAATCTACACCCAGTATATACTGTCTTTTAATTTCTTGTGAAACTCCAGCTCGTGAGCCTCCAAGACGAGTGCAGATTTGTATATTGGGTTTAAATCATGCAGTTTGTCATGTTAGTATTATTATCTCTCACATTTTATGAGCGAATTATTTCTATTTCCATCCATGAATACATAGAATTGATATAGTGATTATTGATCTAACATAGAATACTGTTGTCTGGAACTATTAAAAGAACACTAGACATTGATTTTCATCCATTTCCATCCGGCTTAGCTCGTTGACTGAATTGGTAGCAGAGTGTTCTCTCTGTATAGTGTAGTTCGCTAAAAGCTATTTTACCTGACGATTTTTTATCGGCTTCATCAAAGTAAACGAGATTTCACAAAGTAGTCTAAGCCCGACGGCAGTTTATGAGTGATTGCTTATAATTTCACTCGTTTGACAGTAAATTGAGTGAGTTGGGAAGCTTATTGTCTGGAGCCCGGATGAAATCACGTCTGGAGAAGGTAATATATTATTCGATGATCGTCATGGTCGCAAATACAATGAGAATTAATCCTGCTCTATTATATTATTCTGTGGATAGCTTACATATTCTGAGTTACTTGTAAATACCAAAATTTCAATAAAATAATTGTGACAATAATGGAAGCATGGAGGCACAGTAATGTTAAACCTGAAAAAAACTTACTCTAAAACATAAGGTCCTGGAAAAGTCAGGATTTACGGAATCTGCGATGTATTCTCCCAGAATTGTCTCCGGCAGTTCAGAATGTGACAATTTATAAATTGAACTTTCTCATCTATTCAAAGCGTTGATTATTTTAGTTGGATAGGATATCACACTGACAACTGATTGATTGATGAAACGAATGTGAATTATATTCATCATCCATCATTTTTTATTCTGTCATTTCACATGATTTGTGATATCTTCACACAAACTCATGCCTCATTCGAGACTCGATACCACGCCTAATTTGACTTCGATTTCCAAGACGTCAAATTCCACTGACTGTTAGGTAGACGGATGGGCTTATCTTCAAACACTTCGGGTCATATAGACTAATAATTGTACTAAAATGTCTTTACTTGTCGACGATACGAATGGGAAAAATTGTTTTTGTAAACGTTCTTTCACCTGGATCATCTTCTCATCATTTCACGTACCTCCCCCCCCCCTCCCTTCTCATTCGTACCCCCGTATTACCCAGCTGTTGGAGGAGTCAAGCAAAAATGAACAACAACAAATTGTGAACATGAACAATTCACTCAAGGGACATCACAACCCTTAAACTGGAGTTCAAAGAATGATTACAATAATTTTCAATTCCATGGCAAACTAGAAATCATCATTTCAATTGACGACTCGAAATGGGCGTGGCTTCACCAGTAGGCCGGTTGGATCTATATCATTTTCAGTCATTTGAAGATATCCCGATTGGATACTTGAATTTGACTACAGTTCTAACAGCCCTGTTGATCGCACGGTATGATTTGTAACGTCAAGGGGGCGGAGACTGCGAGTTGTCAATTACAGAAATTTCAATTATTCCATTCGTATTCAGGAATAGGGTTTATTTTCTGAGTCGTGACGTAGACACCACTCGATTCTGTTAATCTTTCCATATACAGAATCGGTAATGCCACCACCAGTCATGACGACTGGTGGTTTCTGGGGGACACACACATTTGAAATTGAGATGCTGATTTCTAGTTTTCTTCAAAATCAGCGGAATAAATATTGTGATCATTTATTCAAATCTAATTTCGGAGTAATAATGCCCTTCAAATATGGATGAAAAACTGAGAAGATTGTCAAAAAAAGTGAGAACTCCGGACCCACCGCGACTGCCACTTGAAATATCGTCCTGGCTAGGCCTAGCTAGTTTCAAGAGACCAAGGATTTTGATTGGTTTGTATCCACTAGTAGAGCTTAATACCATGGCAACATGTTCAGTATCTGTGTATTTTCATTGTTTTCAACACCAAATCCCAGTTCTTCTCTTGAGGTGGACTGAAAATGGGCATCATGTTAGCGTTCTAAAAGACCGTGACTGTCATTATCTCGTATTGTCATGGTATTTAGCTCTTCTAGAGAACATTATCCAATCAAAGATCTCAGTCTCTTGGAGCTAGCTACATATAGGACGTTATTTCAAGTGTCAGTTGCGGTAAGGGTCCGGATTAAACAGGAATAAAACAGTTTGATTATTCAATTCAATGAATCACTTGTTTGATATACTACGATGACTAATTCATTGATGATTCATAAATGATGGCTTACTGCCATACTCAATCATCTAAGTATATTTTATGAGTACTATTGTGAAATATGTAACTTTTGTACCGATTTCTTCGAAAGAGGGTTGAAAAGGAATACTTATTCATCCATTCATTCATATTGGGGTTAATGACTATGATCTATTGGCGTCGGTGAATGATATATGAGATGGTGGAATGGTGAGATGAGAGGTTATTTCAACAGGTGTTTTTGGATAGTGTGAAGGAGTTGGTCGTGGTCCGTTAAGGAACCAACCCAGTATTGACCTGAACGACAGAGGGAAACCACCGAAAACCCTTGTCAGAATGGTCGACCACGGCGGGAATCGAACCCCGGTCTTTTGAATGACGGTTCAGTGCACTACTACTACTACTATACTTAATCCTCACCTGAGCCTTGTTGGGATGGGGGCCTCCTTGGAACTCGATGGTGCCATAGGCGTCGGTGGGCGACGCTAGCGTGTGTTTGGAGGGGCTCCATTGGTCGACGGGGTCCTCGTTGGCGACGTCCACTCCCGTGCCACAGTGGAACGTGAATGACAAGCCACAGCAACATCTACAAAGAAGGAAGTGAATATTCATTGGATGAGCGTAAGCGTAGACTCTATTTCACTCTTATATAGGTCTTTTTTTTTTTTTTTTTTGGACACTGCACAAGTCGCAGGGGTTGACTGATCGACATGAATTATTTTTGTACAAGGAAACTTATCCAACTCGGAACTGTGTTTTTTTTTTGGAATAAATCGGTCGAACCGATTTTGAGAATGATACACATTGAAAATGATACACATGAATAATACACATTATCAAGATTTTGTATGCTATTCGAACCAGCCGTTTTGAAGAAAATGATTGAATTAAATATTTTTATTCTTCTAATATATCATGAAAATAAATGAAGATTTGGGTTGCCGAGATTCATTGCTTTCCAATTCGATATTTGCCTAATAATGGAATATTCTTTATATGCATCAAGGTATGTAGAATACCAGAATCGATCTCACATCGCATATTCCGCGTGTTCCTAGTGATCAATGATATTATACGGGACTCCTGTATGGCGATGATCCCAGAGGGGGATTCTGCGTGGGATCTACTGATAGCTACTATGACAAGAGTGGGGGGCCTGTTATGCTTTCAGTTCACAAGTGACTGGACAGCTGCAGATGTGTAGTCTCACTATATCTCACTCTGTGGCGGGCCACACACACAAGTCAGATATAGTGACTTCGTGTCGACTGTCCAATCACATGTGAGCTGAGAGCATAGCAGCCTCCCTACTCTTCTTATCGTAGCTATCAGTGAGTCCCCCGCAGGATTCCCCTGTGGGATTGTCATAGAGGAATCCCCCATATGACCTCTACAGGAGTATCCCACAATGATGGTTAGATGAGCGTAGCGAAGATTACATTCCATATACCAAAATAGAAATGGGTTCCGTTTTTTCTTCCTGTTTTTTCTTTGTAATTCTGTGCGCGGCATACAGGTAAGGAAAAAAAAACAATCCGACTTTTTCTACATATTTATTTCACACCAGAATAGGTAGGGACTTTTTTCTCAAGCGGATCAGTTGTACAGTTTTTCCGGGAAAAAATCGGAAACTTGGGAAAATTCCCATAAGAATAACCTGAATGGAAAATACTCAAGAAATGAACATTTTTCGAAGGCTTCCAAATTTTCACTGGATATGAAAAACACCATCACACACATTTTCTGTGACTTTTACAACAATCGGATGAGAAATAACAAAGAAAACGCAATAAAAAATACTTCTCACGGAATATTAGGATCGATCAGTGGACGACTCGCATTCACAATGACGTCACAAATCAAAACATTCAATCAACGGGGCTGTTAGAAAAAGAGGTGAAATTCAGATAAGATGCCCAATCGGGGTATCTCTAAATCACCACAAATGATATGGATCTAACAGGCCGACTGGTGGAGCCACGCCCAATTCGAGTCGGCTCGCAGTCTCCACCCCCATGACGTCAGAAATCATACCGACCAATCAGCAGGACTGTTAGAACTGTAGTCAAATACAAATATCCAATCGGGGTATCTTGAAATGACTACAAATGATATGATCCAACTGGCTGACTGGTAAAGCCACGCCTATTTCGAGTCGTCAAATATACACAACCAAGGGTGATAAATACTTGATTCGCTGGTTATTGCTTGATACACTAACCATCAGTCGGTAAAGAACCGGCTCTCAGTATCCAAGCTCTGAATTTCAATCCAATAATCCGTAGCTTGTAATACCTGCTCTCGATGGTTGTTCTACATCCAATTCACTGGCACCGACACATGTAGCTGAGTGGTAAACGCACATGCTCCATGTGACCCGGGAGGTAGTAGGCATGTCGAACCCGGTTCGATCCCCGCTACCGTTCATCTTTACAGGGTTTTTTCGTGGTTTCCCTCTGTAGTCTAGGCTAATGCCGGGATGGTTCCTACAATATAGGCCACGACCGCTTCCTTCCCACTATCCTTCCCATTACCCATAAAAACCTTCATCTCATCATCCCATCATCTCATTAATCATCCATCCGACACCAACAGATCTCAGTCATCATTACTGCGCGTCGTTAGAACCAAATAAAATATATATATATATATATATATATATATATATATATATATATATATATATATATATATATATATATATATATATACATATATAGGCCACGACCGCTTCCTTCCCACTATCCTTCCCATTACCCATAAAAACCTTCATCTCATCATCCCATCATCTCATTAATCATCCATCCGACACCAACAGATCTCAGTCATCATTACTGCGCGTCGTTAGAACCAAATAAAATATATATATATATATATATATATATATATATATATATATATATATATATATATATATATATATATATACATATATAGGCCACGACCGCTTCCTTCCCACTATCCTTCCCATTACCCATAAAAACCTTCATCTCATCATCCCATCATCTCATTAATCATCCATCCGACGCCAACAGATCTTAGTCATCATTACTGCGCGTCGTTAAAACCCAATATATATAAAAAAAAAATCACTGGCTCTCACAGACAGAACTGTCTCTAAATTGAAGTTATTCGGCGAAACAAACCGTCCGCCAAACGGTCACCTCACATTCTGATGTCGTTATTCTTCCGTCACTCTCATATGGAATACGTTCTTTCAAACTATTCAAATCAAAATTATCACATTTTGAAAGATAAAAAATATTCTTCGCGATATTTTAGATTCCGTGATCCCTCACCCTATCAAGTACTAGTTTGGTATTATTCCATTAAGACCGAGACGCGTGGCTGAGTTATAACACA
>OZ023326.1:79764167-79776667 GCA_964007535.1 Brachyptera risi
ATTGTCACGGATAAACGAAGAGTGGCAATATATATATATATATATATTTTGATCAAAATATATTCAGCTTGATTTTTTCTCCTTTGCTTCACCGAACTTTCTGATTCTATCATCTCATTCGAGATGAAAAATTTGTGTCAATATATATATTACGCTCGAAGTTAATTTACGGTCAATGCCTTTCTGATCAGAGAGTGAAGAAATGGGAAGGATTCAATTTCGTTCAACGAAGGAATCTCAAATGGTTCATCTGATCACAAAAATGGTTCCTATATTCAACAGAGGGTCAAACTGTTGGCTTACTGAATTCGTATATATCATACATATATATATATATATATATATATATATATATATATATATATATATATATATATATATATATATATATATATATATATATATATATATATATATATATAAATATAAATATTCATAAATATATATATATATATATATATATATATATATATATATATATAAATATATATATTCATATATATATATAAATATATATATATATATATATATATATATATATATATATATATAAATATATATATGTATATATATATATATATATATATATATATATATATATATATATATATATATATATATATATATATATATATGAAATAATATCATGTTTTCTATACAATCACAACTAAATCACGCTATTCTATGTTTTTCTCCTATGTTTATGAATGGGGTGAACGAAAGACAAGCGGATAAAGTTGACAGTAGTCTCAGCATTCCTGAAAATATATTTGTGCATGCATCTCAACAAATCGGAATCCAATTCCAGATTTATTATCTTCTGGTCTGACAATTTCATCAGAACTGAACTTATTTCGAAAGTAATCAAATGTTTCATGTGACAGAAGCTATGAAATTTCATTGTTCAGATGTGATGGAAACCATGAACTATGCAAATTCAATGAAAGACGTCGTAAAACTCGCTCCTTTAATATTTCAGTGATAATTTGTGATGCGTTGAATTTATCCTCAGTGTTTTACGATAGAATCAAGCAACATTATGACAGGATATCAAAGTAGATGGAACACATAGGAGGGAATGTGATGGAGATTCCATCATATGATCCTCATGGCAACTCGTATTTGAGATGTTCAACAACTGTTTGCAATGGAAGATTGGCAAAAATACTTTTTTTTTTAAATGACATTGAAACTTGATACAAAATCATTGTTCCCCGAATAAGGCCATGGATGAAAAGTAGGATCGTTTGGACGGGGCACCACTAGGGCGATCTTACCACCCCATTCTGATTATTTGAAACCAATTACTTCAACACCAGGACTGTGCTGTTGGTAACCATAACTTTCCGCCGCAGATAAGTCTTTCAGTTTCCGAAAGTCCGGAACACAATATAAGTGGAAACCGTTTCTGTGATATATATCCGGACATTACCAGCATTTGTATCAAGAGTGAACAAAACACACGAATATTGATATCTTCCACTTTGAAGTAAGTATCTTGTGCAATGATCACTTATTTCCATTAACAGCATATGTCAAGTTTATCATTATACATAATGGAAATAAAAAATGAGTGATAGGCCTTCGATGTTATGATTAGGCCCATCACTCTACTAATTAAAAGTCATGGCTGATTAGTATCTCACCCAAGCATTTGCTCCGAGGACTGTGGGAAACCACGAAAAACCAAGTCAGGATGGATAAAATACTTGAATAATAGTTCCTGAGAGCATCCCTGAGCTAACATCGAATTGTATGGAATTAACATAAAATCGAATAGAATCCGAAATTATCAATTATACGAGCTGGGATAAGCAATACAAAACTTCAGTACCAACTAGTTGAATACACTGGAAGACGTTTTAAAATTTAAGAGGCCAGCGTACCTCTGATAAAGTATTCATCACTCGACTCTAATACGACCCACGAACACAACCTGATATAGCGTTTTCCTAATGACAATCCCATGCGATTTCCGCGAGAACGTATATTTATATCTAAGCAAACTTATGGATGAGTCAAGGCTAGCAAACCACGTGTCAGGTTTGAAAATTAAAACAACGACCCGGCACCTCCACTAAAACTTAATTTCAAGTTATTTCAATAATTATTTCAATACTATATGGCATAATCTTCATTGAATCAAGATCCATATGAATATGGAGAGTATAAACATTAAACATAACGCATAGATGTTTAATAAATATGTATATGTGATGTACATAATTATGTAAATATGATACATATCAACAAATCAACAAATTATTAGGAGTGTTCTATCATCATCAGTATGTTACGTGCCTGATGTGTTTACGTTCAATCAGTGAATTTTTAACGAATCTTCCCAACCCTCCCCTACAATTTCATTTCATGGCACTTCCACCATAATCATATGTTAGCTGCGTGAGCATTTGAATTGATGCAGCCTAAGAATAGGGGCTTCAGTTCCCCTACAATTTCATTTCATGGCACTTCCACCATAAGTATATGTTCGCTGCGTGAGCATTTGAATTGATGCAGCCTAAGAATAGGGGCTTCAGTTCCGCTACAATTTCATTTCTTGGCACTTCCACCATAATCATATGTTAGCTGCGTGAGCATCTGAATTGATGCAGCCTAAGAATAGAGGCTTCAGTTCCCCTACAATTTCATTTCATGGCACTTCCACCATAATCATATGTTCGCTGCGTGAGCATTTAAATTGATGCAGCCTAAGAATAGACGCTTCAGTTCCCCTACAATTTCATTTCATGGCACTTCCACCATAATCATATGTTCGCTGCGTGAGCATTTGAATTGATGCAGCTCAAGAATAGAGGCTTCAGTTCCCCTACAATTTCATTTCATGGCACTTCCACCATTATCATATGTTCGCTGCGTGAGCATTTGAATTGATGCAGCCTAAGAATGGAGGCTTCAGTTCCCCTACAATTTCATATCATGGCACTTCCACCATAATCATATGTTCGCTGCGTGAGCATTTGAATTGATGCAGCCTAAGAATAGGGGCTCCAGTTCGTTGGATTAACTCAATTTATTGATCAAGTTGACTCTTTAGGAAAAAGTAGAACTTGCGTCGTAGGATGAGCGAGGTGTTGTATGAAAAGTATACTGGTAAACAGTTGAGGTGAATAAGCCTCCATCGTGATATTCCTACACAGTGATACCACTCAATATGGCGTCATGTTTTACATGACGTTTTCACATGTATTACATGAGAAACATACTCAAGTAACAACCTATCAAAAGTAGCAAAATTGCTGACAAACAAAAAACTATTATTTATATCAGGTCATGTTTTACTCGACGAGTCCCTCTAGTTCTATGGTTGTATATACTGTCAAAACCGCAATCATCAGCTAACACCTCAAACGGCTTATAACTTCGAATTGTTGTAGACGACACTGGATTTATGTCGATGTAAGCCTCAATTAACATTTATGTGGTAATTTATGTTATGCAAACTACATAAGCTCGAGTACGTGTGACCGTAGACGATTACCGCGATGATTATGATGTTATCGATCTATGTTGAAAGACAAATTATATTGTACTTGAATAATATATGGACCCACTTATAACACTCTCATGTAAGGACCACATATTTAATATATACTTATACCAACAGGGCAAAATCATGAAAATATGCGATTTTCTATGCACAAATGAAACAATTATGTAGGAGCCAAATTGGACTCAGTTATATATGATATATACCAAATACTGTATGAAACACAACACACATTGTATCCACTGTACACAATTATCATACTTCATTATCACTTCGGGAATCAGAGAAATAGTACGTCCAAAACTTGAATAGTGGTGGCTATTTTGATCCCAGGAACACTTTTATGGCATGAAATTGTGATTAATCGAAGACAATTATTTATGAAATCATCTTTTGAAAAAAATCATTGGATACAAATTCATGTTGAATGGTGATTTTCAGTTGAATCGTTTCTAGCCAAATCACAGAAATGCAATGTGTCTTGTTTTCTTTCCTTGACTCTCATCACAATTCAGTCATTTACACACAAAAATTATTTTCCACAGGAATAATTTCTCACTTTGTTTTTGTTTAAACTATGTTTTCATCATTCTTCCATTTTCATGATACCACATTCTGATCTTGACTTTCTGGTGAAATATCCTGTAAAATTACATAACGTATATAAATTCAGAATAAAAGTTAATTAATTAGAACTGAATGAACATGGTTATTACGTGCTATATTCGGAATTAACTTATTACAGCTCTCTGAGCAAAAATTGGCCGCAATTGAGCACGTCCTTAAGCGTTGATCACGTGCCGACGCCCGGTGACGACGCCCGGCGTCGAAGCGTGCTCCGCAGGATATCATCCTTATGTACTATAGGCCTATATGTTTCCGTTTCTCATCGTTCCGACGGCACAAGGCACGTTCGAGCATCGCGAAAACGTTTTTTCCGCATGAGTTTCCTTCTTTCCGCGATACCGCCCGGAACAATCTGAGAGAAACTTGACTTCGGTTTTTCACATTTTTCAACCATCAGATTCGAACTCTCAATACTCTGGGACTTATATGGAGCTTGCGGCACAAATACATTATTTCATTCTGGCTTTGTGACCTCTCTCAATGCACAGATAACAGAATGATAACAAGCGTGAAAAAATTGGAATATTTGATCATTATTTTTGATAAATTCATATAACTTTCACGAAATTTGAAGGATATTTCGACACGCTTATTTCAACAGTGATTCTAGTTTCATCAAAATTATCAAAAATATACGCCTATATGAATATATATATATATATATATATATATATATATATATATATATATATATATATTTATATATATATATATATATATATATATATATATATATATATGAATATATATATATATATATACATATATATATATATATATATATATATGTATATATATATATATATATATATATATATATATATATATATATATATATATATATATATATATATATGTAAATATATATATATATATATATATATATATATATATATATATATATATATATATATAGAGAGAGAGAGAGAGAGATAGATATATATATATATATATATACATATATATATATATATATATATATATATATACATATAAATATATATATATATATATATATATATATATATATATATATATATATATATATATATATATACATATATATATATATATATACATATATATATACACACATATATGAAAAAAATATATATATATATATATATATATATATATATATATATATATATATATATATATATATCAAATCACTCATGATTGATTGAATAGTTATCGAATATATCAAATAATTGGATGAATGATATTTAATCACATTTTGCTCAATGTTTCACACAGAGAACGGACAATAACAAATAAATGGGAATGCATATTGTAGCCAGTGGAACTCGAATGAAAATGAAGGAAATTGAGAAAAAAAATCTCGATTACTCACATACTAATATATTCCATGTAGTGAGAGACCGATTATTGAAAGCATAAATAGATTCATTTAATCATTTGAACAAAATGTTCCGTGATGAATAATTATACGATGAATTCAATAAGGATAATCAATTGCTATCATTTCATCATGCATTTTACAATCGACCAACTGAAAAATCGACGTTCCAGTTCGATTATGAACCATATGGAAACTATCTCACATTTCAGTTGTCATACACAACAATCATAAAGGTCATGCATCTGCACAATTGAAACAATTGTCTGATCAATTATTCAGCTCGTTTAAATCGTTTAAAGAGATACAACACTTGTGATAGAGTATGTCCAAGTTTAATTCATCCTAACGCGCTTGCGCTCTCGAAACAACTAACTGATGTACGGGTTTCTACAAAACGGTGTAAGCAACTATTTTTTTTTTTTTTTGTCTAATAGCATTAAGACTTGATACAAAATCATTGTTTCCCAATTAAGGCTGTGGATGAGAGATGGAATAGTTTGGACGGGGCACCACAAGGGCGATCTTATACCAGCCCATTTTGATTAGATAAAAGTATTTCAGTTCCCGAACGTCCGGAAAACATTATATTATGACTGTTTCTGTGATATGTATCCGGACACAAAACACACGAATGTTGATATCTTCCACTTTGATTTAAGTCTCTCGGGCAATAATCACTTCTTTCAATTAACAGCAGATGTAAAGTTCATCATTGTACAAAATGGACGAAGAAACAAATGAGTGATAGGCCTATAATGGTAAAATTGAGCCTATCACTCTACTAATTGAAGGTCGTGGCTAATTAGTACTTCATCCAAGCATATACTCTATCAAAGCAACTATAACTGAATACACAAGTATTTTATTTCATTGTGTGAAGGTTATGTGAATTTTGTGTGAAGGAATACAACGATTCCGCCACTAATGAGATTATCTGTTCCATGGATTAGGGATCAAGTGGGAGAAATGAAGGAAGAATACCTCCAAAGGAACTCATGCCCAAGCCCGTCTGGATTCAGATTTCAGAGTGAAGCCTCAACTCGCTGTCCGAGACGAACAAATATCGAAAATTCAAGTGTGCTACTATATTGTTATTATTCCATGATCATTTTATTCAACGTGTATTCTATATTGAAAGAATATAGATATATTGATATAAAGAATATATTGTATATAGAGTGAAAGAAGTGAACGAGTCAACGAGAGCATTTTTTTTTTTTTTTTAATAACATCGAAACTTGATACAAAATCATTGTTTCTCAATTGAGGCTATGTATGAAAGTAGGATCGTTCGGACGGGGCACCGCGAGGGCGATCTTACCACCGGATTTCAATTATTCCGAATGGGAAGAACAGTTCATTTCGAACGATGAACGGGAGCTTGGGAGTCAATTTAGCGGAAACACACGTTTGTGATTATAACTATGTATGGCTTTTTATAACATTCTATATCTGAATATCAACAATTCTGAATTGAAAGAAACACAAATATCTCCATTGTCTTCAAAATTATGTGATTTAATTAATTTGATTAATCGAAATGATTAATTTTCATTCTTGATTGATTTATTGATTTGATGAATTGAATTGATTAATTTTCAATTTTCAATCGATTAATCAATTTGATTGATTGTGATTAATTAATTTGAATTTGATTCGATTTGTTCATGACAATGATGATCACAAAATTTAAGTGAACAATGATAATATAACAAAAATAAATGAACATATCATGAAGTAATCTCGGTAAATATGAATAAGAACTGTCGTGCAGGGGCGGTTCTACAGGGCGGGCCAGGCGGGCGGGCCCGGGCCCCCCTGACTTTTTACTCCTTTCATCATAAAAAAACGCGGGAGCTAATTTTTCAAATTTCCAATATTGTTAAATGTGTCAGATGTTGTCAGGGAGAGTTGACTCTGACGTCAGAGCTTTTTTCCGCACTACGGTACGTTACTCCTCTACTGACTTTGTTGGGGTGAGAGGTCCGAAGCTCTGACTGAATAGTAGCCAGAAGGGTCTATTACCTGCGCCGGAAGGAACAATAGAAGTTGAAGAATCATTACAGAGATGATCTAAAATCGCCGTCGAAGAATTAGGATCATAATATTCTGGACATATGCATTGGAAATGAAAATCCAAGTAGTTTTCTTTTTTATTGAAAGAAACTTACTCATATGCGGCCGAGATACGTCGATATGTTTGTGGGAGTGATTTTTATTCATCTGCTCGAATCAACGTGTCTCGGCCCCATATGAGTGAATTGTTTCCAATAAGAAAGTAAATTGGTCAGATTTTAGTGGTTGGAAATTGGGATGCCAATTATTCCAAAACCATGAACAACATAAACTCTGGAAAGACTAGTAGCTTGTCTAAAGTAAAACTCTACAATACTTGACTGTAAAATGATCAGCCACCCGATCTGATCTAGGATAAAAGTTAGGAACAGTTCTCAGAATTAGACAATATAAACTCATTGTTGACATTGTTGCAGGTGGTGTGACAGACAGATTATGATTCATGTCGACATCCGAGTGTCTGAGATAGGTCCACAAGAATACATGTGTTTGGGAAAACCAACATTAACCATTTCCAAAACCGGGAAATTATGCGCATGGGACTGTGAGTGATATAATAATGATAATAAAAATCGCATTTTAGCACAAGAATCATCAGTCAGTGTGTATGAGTCTATGGAACAGTTCGCTTGTCTATTGGAGTATTTTGTGAACTCAGTGCTCATTGCTAAGTGAAGAGTGTAACTGTGTAGAAATTGATGTTTCAAAGTGTTTTTACGGCTTTTTTTTCGATAACTATACTCAGTGTGGCATGAAGGAGTAGGATGAAGGATGAGGGTTGATGAAGGAGCGGCGCACGCAATTCATGCTGAATGTCTGTGAGTAGTGAAACATAGCATTTGTACAACATACAGTTAGGCTCTACAAATATTCTATTTGGATCCTGTAAACATGAAAAAACGAACACTGCCTCCCATTCCTTCCCTCAATGAAAAAAGTGAATATATAATATTGCAAACTTGGATGGGCCCCCCCAACTTTTTTTGTCTAAAACCGCCCCTGCAGTGTCGTGAGAGAGAATACGATAATGAGACATATGATAAGGAGCGTTGTTGTTATCAATCCTAGATTCCAACATTTTCAAAGAAATGCTCGACATTTTTTCAGCTGTGCCTACGAAAATTACGCGATAAGGTGAAAATAGTTGTTGTTGAGTATATGTTATGATCATTGGTATGATAGGATTTTGATGTGCATTTTTTTTGTGTTGTAACAGTTTTGCTTTTTCAGGACCCTTACCTAATGAATTTCGTGCTAGTGCTAGCTAGCTCCAAGAGACTAGGACGCCCATTGGTTAATGTTTACTAAAAAAGCTACCAATAATACCATTATATTATAATAACAAATGCACAGTCTCTTGGACTGAATAATTCATCACATTTCTTAACTCACCTCAAGAGCAGTACTAGGATTTTGTGCTAACAACAATGGAAATACACAGAGACCAGACATGTTGCCATGACAGGTAGCTCCCCTGGGAGATATTAACCAATCAAAGTCCTAGCCTTTTGGAGCTAGCTAGCATTAGCACGACATTTATTAGGTAAGGGTCCAGGACCCTTACCTGATAAATTTCGTGCTAGTGCCAGCTAGCTCCTAGGGACTAGGTTGCCCATTGGTTAATGTTTACTGAAAAAGCTACCAACAATGACAATATATCATGAAAACAAATACACGGTCTCTTGGACTGAAGAATTCACCACATTTTGAAGCCTACCTCATAACCAGGACTAGTATTTTGTGCTAACAACAATGGAAATGCACAGAGACCAGACATGTTGCCATGACAGGTAGCTCCCCTAGAAGATATTGACCAATCAGAGTCCTGGCCTCTTGGAGCTAGCTAGCACTAGCACGACATTTATTAGGTAAGGGTCCTGTACGTTTGGAATAATTTTGTTATCTTAAAGAGAATCAAGTTCAATTTTTCATTTATTTCATATGTCATTATCGATTTATTGCTTCTAGAAATATATCTTCTATCACAATTTCATTCTCTTTAACTTTGTTCTCCCAACTCAGATTTCTTCATCCAATATTTGGCACTCCATTGTCCAATAAACTGTTCAACCTTCATCATTATTCATTCATATTCAACATTGTATTTCTTTCATTCAGAACCACAGACAAACCTGTATCAGGCTTTGTGAACATTTGTGAAAATGTGTGTATTTTTCAAGAAATAGTCTTCACAATCTTGAGAAAATCATCACATATTCTCTTAAATCATCTCTTTAGCTCAATCGATCAACTCGAAATCTGATTATATCATTCTAATAATTATATTATTATTCAATTATATCATTAGTATATTGTTACCGGCACAGTAGCTGAGTGGTTAGCTCACTTGCTTCGTGATCCGGGAGGTGAAGGGACATATCGGACCCGGTTCGATCCCCGCCACCGTCCATCTTTACAGGGGTTTTTCGTGGTTTCCCTCTGTAGTCCAGGCTAATGCCGGGATGGTTCCTACAAAATAGGCCACGACCGCTTCCTTCCCACTATCCTTCCCACTACCCATAAAAACCTTCATCTCATCATCCCATCATCTCATTAAACATTCATCCGACGCCAATAGATCTTAGTAATCATTACAGTGCGTCGTCAAAAACCCAATAAAAAAAAAAAAAAAAGGATATTGTTTTTGATTTGACCATCATATTTGAATAGCTCTTTTTCACTTCCGGCAATTATAATTCCAAATTTATAGTAAGCTGGACCTTCATGGTAATTCATAGTGAAGATGAACAGCCGTCATGAATGAATGATTTTCTCTCTTCAAATATTTTTTCCTCTTTTTTCAATATCTCATTTTTTCTCCTCTTTTTCTCAATAAGTAATCAATTGAAATATTTGATTTTCTAGGCTAAAGCCCAATATTATCATCAATTTTTTCATCAAACACTGTTGTATTTTGTCATTTTGCTCTATTCATCAATCTGTTATTTTCATTATTATATTATTTTGTGTCTAATAGGCAACCTTTTGTAAGGCAGAGACTTTATTTCACTAATAAAGTATTCATATATGGAAATCAATGAGAGGAATTCAACTTCAACTTATACCACATTGGAGATGTTGAAATATCCGGGAATATTCTGAATTGGGATTCTATTATCATTCTCATATATTGTTCAAAAGTTATCATCAAACACAGATATTTCACTGGATTGACTCCGTTTTACGCTTTCGTGTCTAGACGTGAGTTTGGATAATCCAATAGAGAATGCAGCTATATAAACCACGCTATTATATTATGCATATCCTCTTGACACGCCATAAATGGCTTGTAAAACAAACAAGAATGGATCTATATTCGAACAATTAATATACTTCAACCACTTAGCCAGGATTATGTTGCCTGTATACCACATGTAATTAGCAACGTGCAATGAAAGCGAGTAGACATGAGGGAAGCGAGGGTCATATTTTTGCCCACTTATTTATATATATCCGGATAAATATCTATACAACGTTTATATTATTCACCTCTGTCACGCTTATATTCATTGAATGAAGCACATATAGCCCTCCTTGATATGGTGCAAAATGTAGGTCAAATAAACTTCTCAAATTCATCTGAAATGAAAAATGATCGAGAAAATATCTTCAGAGTGGATGAAATTGATGACCTGTGAATTACAAATATAGGCAGATCGACGGTATTCTTCATACTCGCTTATCTTTCCGATACTTTGTAATAAATTTTCACAATTCATTCAGTTTTTTTTTTCATTTCAGTTAGCAAACAAAATTACCCTCAAATTTTTTAATTTCCAAATAAATATTCCTGGAAATAGATGGCATGCTTTTGCAATTTGAATATTCGTATATCTTTCTCGATATCGAAATAATTTGTATCAACAAATCAGATTTGATCACGTTTTTTGCTCAGTTGTGGAGAAAATAAAAATGTGATACAACTGAACATCACCATTTGTTTTGATTCAATCCAATTTCACTCAATTTCAATTTCAAAAATTGTTAGTCAGTCCAGGTGATACCTCCGAGGTTTCAGCTTATGCTTATGTAATTCTGAGATTGGCATCTGGCACTAGTACTGATCGCTCTAGTCCAACAGAACAGAACAGAACAAATGAAGAATACTCTCCGGGGAAGTTTTTTTTTGTATTGTTGTTTCGAAGGATCCAGACCAACTCCACTACAGTCTTTGAAACATGACGTGCGTACAAGAACTTTCATTGTGTAGGCCTCATACCTAAGGTCTGAATTGTTACCCATAGTCTGAGTATATTCTTGGCTACCAGGAATATTTCCGAATATTATTGGATGATATCAATAGGAATAGTGATGATTTAGAGATCATGAAGCTATTCCCACAAAAAATACTAGAACACCATAAGGTCCAACCAGGACATACAAACCAATTGCGAAAGGTTGGAAATTAGTGGACTACATAAACCTTATGTTTTATTACCAAATTTTCAAGTAACAGAATGATTTCTGGTGAATTTCTTAGTTCTGTGACTATAGACTGAAAACTCATGAAATTATGAATTCAGAAATGGTATCTGTTTCAAAATGGAATTAAAATGGAAGATTTTGGAGCAAAAATCAACTTGGAATATTATTTTGTCTAATCTAAAACCAGCTATACCAGCTAAGCACCAGTTAATGCAAACAAGTTCTGAAAAAGTGCAAAGACCAATGTCTTCATGCAATAATCAGTATTGTAAAGACGATTGAAGTAGAACATGGTTTTGCTCTGAAAGACGGGAGTGAGTTCAAGTTTCGCGCATGCGTGAATGCACTTGATCGTGTTGAGTCTGCTATACAAGCCCTTACAACATCCAGTTTTAATAAGTATAAAGTTACTTCGCACTGAGAAAGAGAATGATTATCTTAGGGGAGGCGCGTGTCAAAAGAAAACATTGATGAGACAACTGTATATTTTTTGTTTTA
>OZ023326.1:79779783-79812283 GCA_964007535.1 Brachyptera risi
TATATCGTAGTTTGTGAGAAACAGATACCGGCGAAGTGCTAATTTGACATTATCGGTATAGGGCTAGCTGTCAATGACCCCTTAAAGTGCTATTATAATAAAATCACTCCATACTAATGTTATCATATTACAGTGCGTCGTTGCACAAAATATTACGATATATGTCTCCAATACTATTCTATAACTCATGAACCAATATGTGAATTCACAGGAATTCAATGCGAAACCGCTAGAGATGGAGAAACTCAAAAGATCATGGAAATCAATGAACATTTCACGAGGCCCAAAATGATTTCCTGTACACTTGCATCCACAGAAGAAAAAAGTTCTGATCGATCGTACTCCATCTCCCATCACCATTTGCGCACCGGTGGCTCGCTTTTCACCCTCATGTATGAATATATATATATATATATATATATATATATATATATATATATATATATATATATATATATATATATATATATATATATATATATATATATATATATATATATATATATATATATATATATATATATATATATATATATATATATATGTATATATATATATAAATATATATATATATATATATATATATATATATATATATATATATGATATATATATATATATATATATATATATATATATATGAATATATATATATATATATATATATATATATATATATATAAATATATATATATATATATATATATATATATATATATATATAAATATATATATATATACTTATGTGGACCTATAATGTTCATTCACCGAATCTATGGATTTTCCATAAAACATCAGAATATATGATATGGAACAAAAAAGGTACCGTCGAAAATAATACGATCAGTTGACATCTCATCCAGAAACTAGAGCCTGCGAATCTGTGGCTTCGAATATACATCCCACGGGATACCTCGATAGTCCTGTATATATATACGCCTTCACTGTCATCTATTTCATTTCGAATATACGAACTTTTTTCATAAACTGATTTTTTTGTTCGTTGGAAATGTACTTGTTCCTTCTCGAGTTGTGCTTTCAGTCTAGCTAGACTCTATCGTGCTCAACGCTGACATCGACGCGAGAAATGTTTGTCTTGACAGGATGTCTTCATATTTTCAACCACCTCTAACCATAACTCTTAACGCTGAGACGAAATATTCATGCAAATCCGGCTACAGAATTCATTTAACTCCATTTCACATCTAAACACTAGTTTAGACTTGCATTTCAATAATCTTTCACAATCTAAATCAATTTCAAGATATACAATAGATTGGTTAACTTAGGCCCAGTATTACCAAGTCCAGTTAGTATTTATCTGAGAGTTGGTGAAAACAAATATCACATGTAACCATGGTGATAACAAGTTTGAACTGTCAGATAAAGGCTAACCAGACTTGGTAATACCAGATTTTAGTGTGCTTTCATGATATATCGTTCAAGATTCATTTCACTGTTCAATTATTCAACTATTGTACCTTAAATTTACATGTGTTTATGTTCTTGTTCGTGTTATATCCGTTCTTATTTTAATTGTTTGTTTCCATGTATGTGTTATCTTCCTATTGTATTAGCACTAGTGGAAATGTATTTTTCTGTTGCTAATAGAGACTAAATCAATCAATCAATCAATCAATACGAGCATGGAAGCTTCAATCTTCCATGTTGAAGTTATCGTTACACATAAAAATCAGTCAATTGAAACCTTATAGGGCATCACACCCCTGAAACCAGTTCTCACCGAATAATGACGGTATTAATTTCTCCAATTTTGGAGAAAACCAGAAATCATTATCCTGATTTAAGAAATTAGAACTAATTCATTTGTCTTCGAGGACCGGCCTCTTTTCCGATTCGTGACGTAGACATCACTCGATCCTTTTCATATTACTAGGTGAACTCGGTAATGCCTGAGTCATGATTAGGTATCTAGAGGACGGAAAAATTCAATTCAATTCTCGAAATTGAGATGATGATTTCTAGTTTTCTCTAAAATTAGACAAATGAAGATCGTCATTATCCATAAAGTTCCAGTTCTAGGGTTGTGATGTCCTTTAATGTTTCACAGTGACGTCAACATGAGAGCTAGCCAGCTTTCTGATTGATTATTGATCGACTGATTATTGTTTGCTTGACGACCCCACCAACAACTGGGTTATACGGGGGTACGAATGAGCAGGTAATTATGCAACTATGGGGTGATGCTGAGTGAAAGGGCATTCACGGAAATACATGTCTTATGCGGAACTCTATACCAAGCTCAACGGTGACTTCAGTTTCCAAAGCGGTGTCTCAGCTGACTGAGCTACCGAGGGTGGCAGAGCTAGCTTTTATCGTAGTGTTATGGTTAGTGGTGGTTGTTAACAGATTAAAGACATCCCATAAGACAAACATAATGATATATTTGCGTTCGTGTTAATGTTAGCGTTAATGTTAGCGTTGGATTGTGAATGGGCCATACATGGTAATGTCAGTGGCGTGTTATCCTTGTGAATGAGCCTCTACCAGTGGCGATCTGAGTCGCGGGATAAATTACTAGTATTCACGAAAGTGAAGGCGGTTTACTCGAATAATCGTTATGAAGAACTTTGGTCAGTGGAAATTCGCTGTAGATTTATTTGAAACACGCAATACTTTGAAATATGTAGTTGCATTTATAATCATATGTCTCGTCCTGATAAACTGTTGACGCTCAAAATACAACTAATTCGTGAATTTCAAAAATTTGTATTCGTTAAGTTGGTCAATACTTTCATCTATCACGACAGAAGAGATGTTCGTCTACCAACATGATAATGTTACTAGATGAGGTTTGCCATGAGAAACTCGACAGAATCTTCAAAAAGTATTGAACCTTCCCCCATCATCCCATCATCTCATTTATCATCCACCGACGCGACGCCAATAGATCGTAGTTTCCAGTACAGTGCGTCGTTATACCCAATATGAATGAAAAAATGAAGATCTAGATGAGCTTCCCGTTCCGTAGATATTAGATAATATTATACTCAATAATAGATACAAATAGCATGATATACTTCCATCAAGTATATTACCTCCGACAGGAACAATTCAAACAGAATCTTAAAGATGAATCAACACAATGGTCTATGCACGTTCTCGCACAAGATGGAAGTGTTGACGCAAGTCAATAGAGGTAACAGTATACTGTTGTTAACCGTATATATAGACGGATCTCCAAGAAGCTATCTCGGTTCTATGTTTAAACACGTGTGTATTTGTGTCCCAGACAAAGCAAATATTGTTTGGTTCAACTCAAGGGGCTGGAAACAAAGCAATATGACAGTATTACATACCCGTAAGAGAATTATTGTAACTCTTACACCACATGGAGAATGAGAAAATCTGCTTCTCACAAATAATTATGATATGCAGCAATGCAGCACCATGAGAGTGAGATGATAAATTGAACTTGAAAAAAATGGGAATATTTTGCTCTGTTTTTCTCAGGGTACCGGTAAATTGATTAGGAACGCATGTGTCGAAAAAGAATTCTACAAAAATAACTAAAAACACTTGAAAATTGACATGATCCATGTCGATTCTAAGGATCGTGTCCTTTCATAATTACTAGGAAAACGCCATATATGCGTTGTTAGACGAGCGGATTGTAATATTATGTCTATTTTTCTTCCAAACTTTTGCCTACATTCGCCAATTGGGTGACATTCAAGTTATGAATGGGTGAAAACTGCTTCGAGTGGTACCAATTTAGCACATTTTATGTTTTTTTCTTCAAAATGGCTGACTCGATCAAGCTGAGAATTTTCAGAAATGTGTATCAGAATGTAATTCAACTCTACACAAAATTTCATTCCTTTGTTAATCCAAAGGGTATTTTCGAAATTTCGAAAATTCATAAAAAAAAGTTATCACCCGATAATGCCACAAAACTTTACAGATCTAAGTTAGATGAGGAACCATGATGAAAAAAAGTTTGAAGTTGATAGCTGTAGCCGTTTGACCTGTGGAGAACCGACAAAAAAACATAAAAAAACAACATAAAAACGAACACCAATTTTTTTCAGTATGTCAAATTGAATCCTCGCTAAAGCTCGTCTAATAATTGTCATGGTTCTTGTCGTTCTATTGTTACAGATTCATTTAAAATTTCATACAGTTGTGAAACAGTCTAATTTACGACTAATGCATCAATATTGATTCTACAGATGGGACTTAAAATGCTCATTATAAATCTATGTATGAAGCCGCATCCAAGAAATCAACTGTATGGCAATTAGGTTACAAGTGATTCAAATAATGTGTGTGGAATTTCTTCTCGCCACGAGCGTTTCTAATTGTCGGTACATGGAAAATACGGGACAGAATATACATACATTAATTTTCACCTCAATTGTCTATGTCAATTGTCTCAATTTTTATGCACTTTTCTCGATAATCACAAAATCCCAAAGAAGATATTATCAAGAAATATTGTGAACTCAGTTTTGATAGATTCGGTAGGTCTTTTACAGCACCATTTATATTCTTCCAGATAATTTCAATCTTTTTAATAATATTAATAATACCTTCTTCTTCTATTACCTTCTTCCATTTTCATATTTTTTTCATACTTTTGTTATCTACCCTCAATTAAATTAGTTTCATAATTTTTCAGGATTTTTCTGTAATCAATTTTTTATCACTTTTGTAAATAACCATTGTACTATGTATTGACTATATTACGCTGTACCATCTTGGTATCCCGCTATGCGGACAGCCGTCAGTTAAATTGTCATTCTCTCTCAATATATGAACAGACTTATTATATGAAGTTGTTTTAATTACATGCAAATCGAATTGTTTTTAATTCTAAATGAACTAGCTGTGTACTGTACATATTCTGATATTCCGATTCTGCACTTTTCAATCACTTATAATGTTTCGATAAAGTTCACGAAGTTTTTAAAATTGTACTGATTTCAGTTTCAAACAGATTTTCTGGACTGTGATTTCTATTAGATATGTTGATAAAGTGTACAAGTGGAGTGAAGTAAATAGGAGTAATGCTGATACATTTTGCTCCGAAACAAAATATGTAAAGACATACTTTTTTATATAAATAACCTTTGAATTTATTCTTTCGAGTTTGGATTCTATAGTTTGAATATACTTTTGTCTAATCCATGAACTGGGTCATCAGAATTCAGTGAAAGTACGCTGAAAAAATGTATGGAAAACTATATTGAATCGAGTGACGTTTTTGACAAATGAATCCGAACTATTCATTTTCGAATTGAAAAGAAGATACGATCCATCGCAATGCATCAAACTTTTGAAAATGAACTATGTACAGAATTTCAGAAGCAAAAGTAATCACTGTTACTCGTCATATAGTGACAACTTTTCTCATACAAGTAATGTTTATTCAAATATTTCCCCCCCCCCCTCCTTTCCCCCTTTTCCTGGACGTACTTTTTAGTAGTAGTATAGTGTTTATTTCTCCAACTTTCTTTCGAGGAAATCGGTACACAAGCTACATATTTTACAATTCAACTTTTAAACAGCATCACACTTGGGTATGGCAAGTAAGCCATCATTCATGAATCATCAACGAATTATTAATTTCATTATGATAGATGGGAATAATGAACAGAAATAATGATAGACTAAGACAAATTTGAATTGATTGATATGGAATCGAGATGAATCGGTAAAATTTAAATCATTTCAGTTTCTTATGAAACATAATGGACACTTGAATATATTGATATGGATAACTGGATAATATATAGATAATAAATTGAATACCAAAAAAAAAAGAATCATTGATCATGTCCATAACATAGCAAAGTAAAATTGATAAGTGATATGAATTCACTGAAATCCAGCATCAACAAACTCTTGCACAGAATAAAAACTATCATACTATTTACTATAATATATTACCAGAAAAAATCGCCTATACACAACGATTATACACAATGATTATACAAATGATTCAGATTACACACAATGGTCGGATTGAACTCAAATGAACAATGAACTCTTGCACAGAATGGAAACTATCATAAAATTATACCATATCACCAGAAAAAATCACCTATACAATGATTATACAAATGACTATACACAATGATCGGATCGAAATTCAGACAGAAACAGAGACTAAATGGAGCTGTTCTTGAATTCGCTATGAGAAAATATTTATTCTGATGGGAGAATAATGTAGGAAATTAAAAAAAATAGTGACATAAAACTCTATTTTTCGAGTATGTTAATGGATCTCAATATTCATTAATTGACTTGAATACCCATCAGTATTCAAATTTGAATTCAAATCATTTCTTCTTTCAGACTTATCCGAATTTTTCAGGATTTCTGGTTACATGAGCTACATAACCAAACCTGAATGCGGTTCATGGAACTTGTATACACGAGCGTTGAAGGTACCGATCGACCTTCTATACCCTATCCCGTATCGCTAGCGAACGGTGGTGGTTGATATCTTCTGGATGGAAATAGTAATGGAAATACAAGAACATACTTCGAATTGGATCTATACGCAGTCTCTGAGAGCTAACACCTGTCCCATCTCTCACTTATACCTCCCATTCTCCGCGCGTAGTCAAACGCAGTTATAGTCCAATTTCACCACACGAAATACAAATCTAGAAGCTTATACGACACGGCTTTGGTTGAATAAAATACTAGCTGTGAGCATAAAGATGGTGTAGATATTTTGTATGAGGGATTTGAATTTTTAATGATGATGTGATGTATTGAAATATTTCAACTTGCATGTAGTTTTTAGACGAGCTTTAGCGAGGATTCAATTTGACATACTGAAAAAAATTGGTGTTCGTTTATAAGTTTTTTTAATGTTTTTTTCGGTTCTCCACAGATCAAACGGCTGCAGCTGTCAACTTCAAATTTTTTTATGTTATGGTTCCTCATCTAACTTGGATCTGTATAGTTTTGTGGCATCATTGGATGATAACTTTTTTTTATAATTCAGAAATTTCAAAAATACCCATTCAGAAAAAAAAAAAAATTATTTTCCCAAAAAAATGAAATTTTGCGTGAGGTTGAGTTATATTCTGATACACATTTCTGAGAACTTTCAGTTTGATCGGAGTGAGCCATTTCGAAGAAAAACTATGAAATGTGCTGAATTGGTACCACTCGAAGCAGTTTTTACCCATTTCTAGCTTGAATGTCACCCAATTGGCGAATGTATATGCAAAAGTTTGGCGAAAAAGTCGACATACTATTATTACTATTCACTCGTTTAACAACGCATATATGGCGTTTTCCTAGTATTAGATACATGACACATAAGATAAAAATTGATTTAAATTACATTTTTTTCTGAAGGAGAATTTGGTTCAAAAAGTAACACTGTTCAGTTCGAAATTGAACATGGGTGTATTTTTGTAGAACTTCAGTTGTATATTTGATACATTCATTTCATACCATTCGGTATTTTTTCCCCGTATTACCTAGCTGTTGGTGGGGTCGTTGAGGAAACAATAATCGTTTTTTTTTCTTCTGTGATACAACCACAACTACAGAAGGTAGAGGTTTCATAACGTATTTCACCATCATAAATTAATGGTTATTATTGTATGGAATGAATGTGATTTTTTTTTTTTTTTTTAATAACATCGAAACTTGATACAAAATCATTTTTCCCCTATTAAGGCTATGGATGAAAGATAGGATCGTTCGGACGGGGCACCACAAGGGCGATCTTACAACCCCATTTTGATTATTAAAAACTAATGAACTTCGACACCAGGACTGCGCTGTCTGTGACCATAATTTTCCGCCGCAGATTAAAGTCTATCAGTATAAACACACGAATGTTGATATCTTCCACTTTTAAACTTTGAAATGAATGTAAAAAAAAATATACGAAGAAATATTCTACTGAATTTTTCTGTTGATAGTCAATGAAGAATTACCCTCGTACCATGGACATTTTTCAATATGATTTTTCATTTGATATGTTTTACGTTTGTTGGAATCCGAACATTCAAGTTCCACGAATTTTCTCCTGTGACGTAACGGCTCAACAGTATTTCAATTTGTATTTTGTGTTGAATTTCTTGAAAAAGAAAACGTGGATGAATTACGCTACATATTGTTGACCCAATACACGTACACAATATCACGTACTGTTTCCACCCCCTCTCCACCCTCTCCACCCACCCCTCAAAAGAACAGACACACCGAAACAAATTGAAGAAAAATTGAGATATTGCTGGACCGAAAATCAATTATTCATTAGACGAGCTTTAGCGAGGATTCAATTTGACATACTGAAAAAAGTTGGTGTTCGTTTTTATGTTTTTTTTATGTTTTTTTGGCGGTTCTCCACAGGTCAAACGGCTACAGCTATCAGCTGCAAACTTTTTTTCATTATTGTTCCTCATCCAACTTAGATCTGCATAGTTTTGTGGCATTATCGGGTGGTAACTTTTATTTTTATGAATTTTAAAATTTTCCAAAATACCCATTAGAATAACACGGCGACAAAAAAGAAAATATTAAAAAAAAAATGAAATTTTGTGTGAAGTTGAATCAAATTCTGATACACATTTCTGGAGATTCTCAGCTTGATCGGGTCAGCCATTTTGAAGAAAAAACATGAAATGTGCAGAATTGGTACTGCTCGAAGCAATTTTTACCCGCATTTATAACTTAAATGTCACCCAATTGGCGAATGTAGGTGAAAGTTTGGCAGAAAAATTGACATACCATTACTATCCGCTCGTCTTACAACGCATATATGGCGTTTTCCTAGTATCTACAAGAATTGTGATATCGAAAAAAAATCATGGAATCATTTTTGATTCTGTGTTGTGTCACTGTGAAACAGTGAACAAGTTCATAAGAGAATAAAGGAGAAAGAAAACGAACACAATTCAATTCACAATTTGAATGGAAGAGTTCGCCTGTGATGAACGAAGTGTGAATATTCTCATTCGATTCCTTTTCCATCTCACGGGACTTTGCACAATTATCGAACTTATTGGACATTCCTTTCATACATGTCCGATTCGAATCTTTAAAATATATTTCAGATTGTATTCTAAAACTTATAGAAAAGGTTCTCCCTGAACGATTGTTCACTCTCACTCCCAAGCATTTCTCCGTAGATAAAGGAACGACAATAAAGGAATAGAAATGAATGTGACAAAATATGCTCAGTTGGTCTATCGATCAAAATCCTACATCAGAATGCGTTGTGAAGAGAATTTGTCAAAGCTCATCGTGCAAAGATTGAGCGTGGTTGACTTATTTGGTGACAAAATGTCGAATCTAACTAAGCTCAGTGATGACGAAGATGGATGTGAAAACAAAATGTATGTAACTTATCCATCGATAGACAGTTCATTCACACATCCAGTCACATAAAGTGCATGGTCGATCAAGACACATTAAAATTCACTCCGACGAAAATATATCGACATAATTTGTTCAGGTCAATACTGGGATGGTTCCTTTACAACAGGCCACGACCGATTCCTCCCTACACGGAGAGAAATAAAACCCTGATTATGGTTAGATTAGCCTGAAATTCTGGTTGGAATAGCCAGAACGTGTCGCCGCTATAGGGACTGCACAACGTATGGCTAAATCAGTCAAACTAGTCTCACAATTATTTTCAACTCTATGTCGACAAACATTCTGTTAGAAACGGACAATATCAGTCGCAGAACATTCAGTATAATATTCAGCAACTAGACTGCCTCATGTGTTGCCTAACGTTTGGTCAAACATTGAACTATATCAAGGTCAAAGCTGCTGTCGCATTGACAAATATTTTACTACATTCAACTGAACGTTTGACGAGAGCTTGAATTAGGTAGTTGAACGTATTGCGAAATCAAATAATCATCAGGTTGGATTAAGAAGAAGTTAAGGTTGTGTGACGAAAACATTATACAACATCAGTGGAATATCTAGCAAGATCAGACTAATATGATGCTATAATAGTAATTGATAATTGGAAGTTCAGCAAACGGTGTGCTATATCAGTAAAATGTCCTTCAGATCCGCATAACTTGTCTTACTGGATTAGTAATGCATTCTTCAAAACTAAACAACGTTCAGGTAGATCAGTGATACGTTTGATAGAATCTGATAACTGTTATACTAGCCTCCTGACTCATTATGCAAAACCAAACAAACGTTGTACCACATCAGTGAAATGTCTTACAGAATCGGATGAACGTTACCCTGGATGAATAATTCATCCTGCTCACTTTGGCTAAATCAGTGAAACATTATCCTGGAATAGTATATTATTTTGCAGAATTAAACAAACGTTGTTCTAGATCAGTGAAATGTCTTGCAGAACTAGATAAATGCCACACTGGATTAGTAATTCATTCTGGAAAATTGAACAAATGCTTTGCTGAATCAGTGGTTTGTCTTACAATGTATGATAAATGTCATGATGGATTAGCAAGACTTCATGCAGAACGAACTAAACGTTGTGGTAGATCAGTCGAATGTCCTACAGAATCAGATAAATGTTATGGTACAATAGTAATTTATTATATTGAATCAAACAAACATTGTTCTAGAAATGTGATTCATCTAGCAGAATCCAAAAATTGTTGTATTTTATCAATAATTATTTCTGGAAAATGAAACAGATTATAAAGCATAATAAATGGCCGCTATATGTGCATAAAATCATCAGTTAATTGAAGGAATTGGGGAAAGAAGTGCAGAAGTCAGCTATGCCCCAGCAATCTCTTCACAAACCAATCACAATGGTTATTTCTTCAATTGCCTTGGGTGGATGCAGGAAGTTGCATTTTGGTATCACTACTATATGCAATCAACAACACATTGTGTGAATATACAATAATTTATTATCAAAACATTGGCAATTACAGTAATAGTAGGCCTATAGGCCACTCATTGAACTTTGGTCGATAACACCGTAATTACTTACAGATAAAACACTATAAAATACTGATTTGAAATCTCAATAATATATATGTATAGGTGATAAAAATATACCTTATTGTAAGTTTCGATATCACAAAACTCAAGTCAGAATTGATGAAAGTAGTTCACATATAAAATGATTGATAACAAGACTGATTTAAGGAACTGTATGATTATTTGGCACTGATTAGCTATGCAATGTATAAATTATCACACAATACATGCATTACAATGATACACAGATGAATTATTACAAATTACAATTCAACATTTACATATTATATTGATTCACTCGATTCCATCACAAGATACACTAAGAACTGAAGGTGATTCCTTCCAGCAGATATTTCAAAAATATCGTGTTCATCATGAATAGTATGATAAAAATATACCTTATTGTAAGTTTCACTATCACAAAACTCAGTCAGAATTGGCAAAAATAGTTCACATATAAAATAATCAATAACAAGACTGATTCAAGGAACTGTATGACTATTTGGCACTGATTAGCTATGCAATGTATAAATTAACACAACATGCATTACAACAATTATACACACATGAGTTATTACAAATAATAATTTTACATTGACATATTATATTGATTTACTCGATAGTAGATGATTTTCGTTAAGGGGACCCAAACGTGAGCCTACTGGTTGCCTATGCTGCCAGTGTTGAATTTACTAAATACATGTACCTTTTTCTGGAAAGTGGCTGAACATAATTCATGAACATGAGGATGGTATACATGCAACTTAGACCCCAACTTTCCTTATGTCACAAGATTTGGGAAAAAATAGTAAAAAAATATATATATGCCTATAGGCCTATATAAGGCTGTGAGTGTATGTATGTAGGCCTATATAGGCCTATGGCTCATTTCATTATTCGAATTAAAAAAAGAAATAAGTTCAACCAAAATCCACTTTGATGTAATGTTTATAACAGCAACAAAAACATCTCCTAATTTTTTTAAAATAGGTTTTGTCCAGTAGTTCCCAAGGAAGAAGGAACACGACTACAAATAAATTAGTACGTATTGAGATATTGCAGGTTAAAAGTCGAGGTAAAAATCTATAATGGCCTCAATTCATTACCAAAATTGAAAATTTTATAGAATATTTCAATACGTCTTATGATTTTAGTACCGGTATCAATATTTCCCTTTTTTTTGTGATTTTGTGTCAAATTTATTGTAGGTCTACTGTTGTCAATTGCTGATTGTAGTGTTCATTGTATCGTATTGTGAGTATTGGGTTATATAGTACGATAATTGGCTCATTTTGACTTGCTCTACCGGTTTAACGAGTGCTTAGTTATGCCACGTCCAAGATGCATTGAGGGAGGGTTGCGTTGGTTTGCCGGTTGGAGATGGTGTCTTCACTTACTATCCCTAACATGTTGAAAATATGTTCAAATTCACGGGCCACATTTTAAGAACTATCAATCGTGCGTAGATAGGTCCCGAAGTGATAAAAGGAACTAACTTTACGGTTACATCAGCTCAGCTAATAACAGCTGTCATCAAGTTTGCCAGCCTGTCAGCCGTTTTTAAAAAACAACACTAGATAGGGCAGCGATCAATGGTCCTCAGAAAAGTACTCATGAAATGAAATGTGTTTTCGAATGAGTGAAGTCACCATCTCCAACCGGCAAACCAATGCAACCCTCAATGCATCTTGGCCACATCCTATGTAAAATAAAACTGTCTTTATCTACCCATCTACTGGTATTTATCAGAATCCAGTAAGAGCTTACCAAGGCCAGTGGAATTCAGGAGTTATTTTCGTGCGCGGCTGTTCTTCGGACGCTTTCTTCTGATGTATTACGCTGTCTTTTCCCCAACGTTGAATACACGTCAGGTGGAAGAAGCAATACAGTTTGAACAGCTCCATATCGCGTCGTTCCTCTTGACAGATGCAATACAGATGAGACATGTCGCCGCACCAGATTGAAACGCGTCGTCCAAGAACAGCTG
This sequence comes from Brachyptera risi, assembly GCA_964007535.1. Lineage (NCBI taxonomy): Eukaryota > Metazoa > Arthropoda > Insecta > Plecoptera > Taeniopterygidae > Brachyptera > Brachyptera risi. Next base: position 79,792,700 of record OZ023326.1, read on the forward strand.
AGTACGTCCAAGGTCTTCGCTCTTGCCTCCCAGCTGCGAATAGGGCTTGAGCACGGAGCCTGTAGACAATGTTATCATTAGAAGGGTGGCAATTAGTAGAGGGGACACAAACAGGAACATGGATGTTTGCAGTATGACACTTCATGAAAAAATGACAGACCATAGATAGAGGCTTTTCTGTTTCAACAAAAAAACACAAAACAAATAATTTAAGAAAAAATAATAATGTGATCAAGTGTTCAGAATAAATTGTGTTTTCAAGTATTTAACGACTTATTGATAGAGCTGCTATGTGCAAGATGACCTTTGTAAAGTGAGCGTCAAGAGTAGACCGGTATTGTACACGTAAAAAACATAGCTTGTGGCTTGATAACTAGGATCTATAACGGTAACTAGGCCTATGTCATATTGAGCATCTCAACATTTTAAAATTGAATTTGTGAAGACTTTGGTCACGGGGTAGGCCTATGGGTGCAATTTTCTAAGCGAACTAGTAACATTGTTTCCATACATTCACAAATCATCATATTTGATTGATTGATAATTGTTTATTATTATTGTTTGCTTAACGACCCCACCAACAGCTAGGTTATACGGGGGTTGATAATTGTTTGCTTAACGACCCCACCAACAGCTAGGTTATACGGAGATACGGATGAGCAGGTGATTATGAAACTATGATGTGACAATAAGTCACAGTTTGCTAAAAAAATAGTAATGACATGACATTTCAATGACATTGAAGTAGGTAGGGCTGATACATGGTAGGCCTCTTTGAATTAATATAGTTATGAAATATTAATAGTGTTTCTTAAATTATAGTAGGCCTACCGATAAGCCTACATTTGTCAAAATTTGTAAGTTCCCAAGTTTACGGTTAAGTTCAATCGTGAATGAGCCTTTATGATGCACTACTAGGCCTATCAAGTCAACAGCACAGGTCTACAAAACCAAAATGCAATTGGAGCCTGTAGGCTACCGCCCAGGGTTGTGTTGTTAACTTACAGTTTCTTGGATAGCTTGGCCCAAGTTCGTCAAGTCTTCATGTTTCTTCAAAAATTTGGCTTGGGGGCCAAATTTGGGTACTAGCTGACGTACTATGTCTGGGGTCAGAGTCTCAAAAGCCTCTTCATCTATTTCTTCTTCTGCAAAATAAGTCACAAAGTTAACCTAGGTCTGAGTTTTAGACTTACTCATAGAGCTTATATCAAGCCAGGCGTACTCAAATGTTCATCATAATTCAGAACGGTGGTTAGGCCTATATGGGTGTAGTCTGATGAATTAAAGTTATTAATAATTACCTTGAAACCTCGGCGTGTAGGATTCGAAACCCTACTCCAACAACAACCCTCGTACATAATCGTCCATCTTGAACGATGCACTTCACAAGTCACAACTTCGCAGCTGTTCGCGTTGCATATTGGCACACAGCGCATGCGTTAAATGCCTCCTTCGCTGACGTTAGTCAAAAGAGTCGAACGTTTGTATATAAAACAGCATAGCGTTTTAATGGTTGCACGTTATCAGGTTGTATCAGCAAAACATTAGGAATCGTGCTAAACAACTGTCTAAGAAACAACTTTACAACGCATGACTGCTTCGATGACCGTCTCTTGTAGTAATAATAATGTACGATTAGACGCTTCGATCTGCCAGCCAACTAATTAGAAAAGTTATGAGTTTTAGCCACCACGCGGGGAACGCCTTTTGACATAATATTCCTCCAACAGTCAAATAGCTATATAAACTAGCAGAACGACTAACTGATACAGTAAAATATTTACATAATTGAAGGAATATTAGGGTATGTGCATAACAGTCGTCTAGCCTAAGAATTATCAACATTTGACTGGTTCGATCGGCTGTCTCCCGCATTATTAATGGTGTGCGATAACACGTTTCCAACTATCATCCGACTGCATTAGAATAATTGAGGGAAATTTGAAATTCCAGCTTCAATTGTCACAGCAACTTCTACATATGCAGGTAGGCTATGAAACGTGAAATAGAAACTGAGAATGACTTTCAGTTTTTAGTTGGAAAGCACCCTCAAATAACAGTACTGAAGTGGAAATCATATAAAAAAGAAAGAAACTGGGTTCACAATTACATAAGATCTATAAATAATCAAATTTTAGCATGATTTCACAAAAAAAACACTGTAAACGTACGATTTTGGATGGAAGTGCCACAGTGTAAATGCTACATTTATTTGTTTCTCTTCAACATAAAAAAAATTCAAAACTTTTCGAAATTCAAAATTTCGACTCTTTTCCCACCAAGATTTTTAATAGGGATTTTTTAAATGGTATATCTCGTTTTCCAAGTAAATTGTTTGGCCGATATTGCCCGATCACTATAGGCCTACAAATTATCACGTTATAATGACGCTTTGAAAAAAATCATGTTTGTTGATTACAATTGTATACTGCCGGACTGTAGTGCACACAAAAAAACAGAGAAAGTGCCATACGACTTGCATGGAAGTCTTCGCTAGAGCTCATCTAAAATCGTTCATCCAATCTTGCCATAAGTTCATAAAAAACATTCTGTCGAGAAAAATATTATACTGATGTTAGTAGAACGTTTTACTGCGTATACATCCCAAGTATCCACACGAACGTTCGTTCATCCTAATCGAATATTGTACGGAACTTGGAAAATATTTTGTTCGATGGATCAGTAGCTATCAATTCAGTGAAACGTCTGTCTGGACCGTCTGGCACTCAGTACGCTTACTTTTCACAACATTAGCAGAATATTACACACCAAGTTTCTGTGACGAGATGAAAAAGTTGTTTACATAATCTTATACAATACTACCTAAACGTTGGGCATATGTTGTGATCTCTCTAGTAGTATGCACAACATCTAGCAGATTAGTACAATATTCTACCAATAGGTTAGTTTAATGAAACGTCTGTCTAGACCGACTGACACTCAGTACACTAATTTTGTTCAACATTGGCAGAATATTATACAAACCATGTTTCTGTGACGACATGGAAAGTTGTTCACATAATGTTATACAATGCTACCTAAACGTTTGGCATATGCTGTGATCTCTCTAGTAGTATGGAAAACATTCAGCAGATTAGTACAATATTCTACCATTTTTTTGATAAACATGTTAGTAAAATCTGTTTGGCTAGTTCAACAGTGCAGGTTGGATAAAATCTGAACAACAGATGTATAATCTAGCTTGAAAAATGTTTGTCTAACTATTCAGGTTTTCATTTCTCTCCGTGTACTATCCAGAAAAAAAAAACAAATAAAATAACCTTTCATTTCATCATCCCACCAATTCATATATCATTCACAGACGCCAATAGATCGTAGTCATCAGTACAGTGCGTCTTTAAACCTAATACAAAAAATTGGATAAATGAAAACTTGTGGACACATAAAATGGTTTAAGAGTCCATGGGAGTTGATTTAGCGAAATATCATTTTTGGTGATAACTTGAACGAAATCAGATATAATATAGGCCTCTATAATATAGGCCTACAGAGGAAACACAGATACTCTTACCTACCAGCTTCAAAATGGCATAAGTGATAACTATTCAACTCAGATCGCCTAATTGACCACTACTGATAGGCGTGGCTTATCGGTAGGCCACCTAGATCTATATCTATAGATCCTAGATCTTCATGAGGGCATTTAGAGATACTGCGATAGGCAATGTCAATTCACCCACATAACATAGCTCATTTGATTGGATGTTCTGTTTTGTGACGTTTATGGGTGGGTCAATCACTATAGTCGCCTGATTGACGACTAGTGATTGACCCGCCCATAAACGTCACAAAACAGAACATCCAATCAAATGGGCTTTGTTATGTGGGAAATTTCACATTTACCTATCAGAGTATCTCTAAATTCCCACATGAAGTATATATAGATCAAGGTGGCCCTGGCGATTAGCCACGCGTATCACTAGTGGTCAATTAGGCGAGCGTAAACAGCTAAAATACCACGTATCTCAGCCAATTAGACAATTAGACGTTTGACAATTAGGCGACATAAGTTATACGTTAAAGTTATATTGTATATCAAATTGAAGGTATTAGAGATTGCTGTGTATCTTTTGTAGAAGAGTTTCGATAGTTGATCCCGTTTGAAAGTTATCACTGATAAACTGATATTCTCTGAATCGACTCACATGCGCTTTCATCTGAGATTGAAATGTCACTTCGAATACAATCTATTTACAGTACATGTAAGAGTCCACGCGGGAGTCGATTTTGCGAAATATCAGGTTTTTTATGATAACTTTTGAACGGTATGAGATATCAAAATTCTGATAAGCGAGAAATACAGATAATTATAATAGCTTCATGATAATATAAGTAATAACTATTAAAGTCATGTCGCATGACTGTCAAGCGTCGACAGCTAAAAAGGGTGTTTTTTTTTAGCTGTCGACGCTTCACATGCAGTTATGCAACGTGACTTGAATAGTTATTACTTATATCATCTTGAAGTCATTAGAATTATCTGTATTTCTCGCGTATTTGAATTTTGATATCTCATCCGTTCAAAAGTTATCATCAAAAAACTGAAACCGGCACAGTAGCTGAGTGGTTAGCTCACTTGCTTCGCGATCCGGGAGGTGAAGGGACATATTGGACCCGGTTCGATCCCCGCCACCGTCCATCTTTACAGGTTTTTTTCGTGGTTTCCCTGTGTAGTCTAGGCTAATGCCGGGATGGTTCCTACAATATAGGCCACGACCGCTTCCTTCCCACTATCCTTCCCACTACCCATAAAAACCTTCATCTCATCATCCCATCATCTCATTAATCATTCATCCGACGCCAATAGATCGTAGTTATCATTACAGTGCGTCGTTAAAACCCAATAAAAAAATAAAAAAATGATATTTCGCTAAATCGACTCCCGTGTACTCTTGACTGATAATTTTTCAACATATGCCGGTACTATACGTGGATTGCGAATACGCATTGACTTTCTGTTTCAGTGCGTATAATACCTGTGTGTTTTCTTGGAGGTGTATTTCAATTGTGCTTGGTTGAACATGTTATGTGTTCACAACCGTGAAACCTACTTTTCCAAAATTATATTTTCAATATATTCAAGTAACCTTTCATATATACCCTACGGATTCGATGTGTGAAAATTAACAGTCGACCAAATTTACTACCCATGTTTTCACTCAAATTTCACTCAGATAAATTAAAATGTATCAAATTTAATTTTTTATGAGACCACAAAATGTGTACACTATATATGACACTGAATGATAATAACCAATAATATGTTAGAACCAACAATGGGATTGATTATTATTTGCTTAACGACCCCATCAACAGCTGGGTTATACGGGGTTACGAATGAGCAGGGGATCAGTAAATTATGAAGTGATGGTACGCCCAACGGTGACTTCAGTTTCTGAAGCGGTGCCTCAGCTGACCGAGCTACCGAGGGCGGCACCAACAATGAGACAATTATCGTTTAATACGCATACCCTATAAATCACAATATTTCAATTACTTATTGGATTTTTGGCTAGAAATTGAAATGTTGATACTATTTCCACCTAATCATCAACATCAAAAAATTATGATCATCACCCTTTGGAATTCTCACAATAAATATCGTGTAAATGAAATGAGTATATGATATAATATTCAAACATTCAGTTTTAATTTCGAATATGTAAATGTGGTACAAGTATATATGAATATCACATCGAAATGGCTTGTTTTAACCTCTCGCTTTTATTTTTTTTTTTTTTTTTTTAATAACATCGAAACTTGATACAAAATCATTGTTCCCCAATTAAGGCTATGGATGAAAGATAGGATCGTTTGGACGGGGCACCACAAGGGCGATCTTACACGCTTTTATGAAATGTCAAATGAGGTTGAAGATAAAATGTGTATTTTCATAAAGTACACAAGTTTTTCGTTTCAATTGTAAAACCCAGTCAGCTTTTGAGAGCTTCTAGAGCTCATAGAAAAATACAGCAACACTCATTCTGATTGAAAATGAAGGAAATAATAAACTGCAATTATTTTCATATCGCAATAAAAGTGTTCACATATTCATTCGAACTATTTCCAAACGATTGGTTCAGTCACTCGCTGACCAAACCAACATTCAAGGGACCGGGTTTCGATTCCCGCCATTCTCGGCAATCCTGGCTGAGAATTTGTGGGAGTTTTCTCTCCAAGTCGATTCAGAGTGAATTATGTACAGGACACGACCGATTCATGTCACTTTCAATTCAAAGTGATATTCTTTCACCACCCTCCGTAGCTCAGTCAACCAAAGCACTGTTTAGAAACTGAACTCCACGTTAGGTTTGAGTTTGTGTACCGCATGAAGCATGAATCAGTTCTAGTCAACGTTTTTTCACTTTTCATTCCTCCATCGTTCCATTATCACCTATTCGTTGTATGTATGGGCCCTACTTGTTTATTTTCAGGACTGTGTTCCAGTTTCTAGCGATGTTATTCCATTCCATTTTCTGATCACGTTTGTTTTATGATTTTTTATGTTCATGCCATAGACAAGCCGAATGGAATTTGTAGGCTCTTCTGTAGAAAACATGTATTCTCCATAAAAATGTCAATAAAAATAACAACAACTCCTGAATAACCTAGCTTTTGGTGGGTTTATTGGAAAAACAATAACCTTTCAATCTGTCTTATCCCATACCATCATCCAATTCGTCATTAGACGAGCTTCAGCGAGGATTCAATTTGACATACTGAAAACAATTGGTGTACGTTAAATAATGGTTTTTTGTTTTTGTTTTTTTGTCGGTTCTCCACAGGTCAAACGGCCACAGCTATCAACTTCAAACTTTTTGTATCATGGTTCCTCATCTAACTCAGATCTGTATAGTTTTGTGGCATTATCGGGTGGTAACTTTTTTTTACGAATTTTAGAAATTTCAAAAATACCCATTAGAACAACACGACGAAAAAAAAAGTTTTTTTTTTTTTTTAAATGAGATTTTGTGTGAAGTTGAATCACATTCTGATACAGATTTCTGGAAATTCTCAGCTTGAGCGGATCAGTCAATTTGAAGAAAAAATATAAAATGTGCTAAATTGGTACCACTTGAAGCACTTTTTACCCATTTATAACTTAAATGTCACCCAATTGGCGAATGTAGGCAAAAGTTTGGCAAAAAAATCGACATACTATTACTATCCGCTCGTCTTACAACGCATATATGGCGTTTTCCTAGTTGACATAAACGCATGTTGATTTAAGTCATCAATACAACGCTCCGTTCACCCGAAATAAATAAATAATACAAGATTTACTTGCAGCAAAGAAAACCATGCACCAAGTTCTATATACTTCCGTGAGTGAACTTTGTATAGGTGAATATGTATATAGCAGATCGATGATGCTCGTGGTACGCCAGGATGTGCTAGGAATGGCTGGGCTATACCTCACTATATACCATTAAAATACGTATAACTCGATTATCGGACTATCTCGACTACATTTCAATCTCCTACATTTTTATTGACTTTGTGTAGATGCATGACCGAATTCAAACAAAGCTACGCGAGAGATAGAGTCAGGACAAAGCGTCGGATTTGTAATTTTCAATGGTCGAACTGTATGTTGATATGGTAGTTCAAATAAGATGAGTGAATCAATTTTGTGAACTTTTGTTATTATGTTTTGAAAGGACTGAATAGTAAATAGTGGTTCTGAAAGTGGATAGGATGAAAAAACTAAAATGCGCTGAGTTCAGATACAAGTTCCCTGTATTAGAAATCGAGGGGTAAACAACTAGTAAATTAGATGTACACCTGAACTCGGATTTGAAGAGATTTCAGGGAGATTTCATGTGATTTCAAGAAAATTTCAAGGGATTTCGAAAAGATTTCAAGGGATTTCAGGAAGATTTCATGACAAGTGTACACCAGATTTCAGGAGTTGTTTACCCCTCGTTAGAAATGTAGAAATGCTGTAATTTGTTATTAATATATTTATCTATCTATATATCCTACTAGTGAATTAACAACATTATTTTCACAAAATGTATAACAGTTATTTATTGAACGATGCAAATGTGTTTTCTATTGGATAAATACATACTGTTATGTGGTTATTGGTGATCAAATTGGAAAATTATTGAGATCAAAGGAGTAAGAAACAATTGAAAATATCAATTGAAATCGATCAGGATCAACTGATCTTTCTATTACGTTGATACGAGCTGATTCATCACTGACATGTTTCAAATATAATAATGAATCAGGATTATCATTTTTAAACTAATGTATTTGCACAAATTTGAAAATATGGTGAATATCAGGTCTATATGCACTTTTATTACCCAATTTCATCATATAGTAAAACTTTGAAAAATGTGAAACTTTGCTGTCTCGATCAGAATATAGATTTATTGAACATTTTCAGTAAATATCTTGCCCTCAATGCTAACTCAACAATATTATATACTTGATTACTAATGTGGTAATTTGAGACCAAAACCGGGAAATATCATTTACATGATGCAATTTGTGTCAGAATTTGGTATACGTACAGTCGAACTCAAAATGAAATAGATCATTAATAAGGCCCCATCTCCCATGGTACTCGAGTTCTAACCGTGATATTTTCCTGCGTTGAACCATCACGTGATAGTTGACTAAGGCCTGGTATTACCAAGTCCAGTTAGCCTTTATCTGACAGTTCAAACTTATTATCACCATGATTACCCATGCTATTTGTTTTCACCAACTCTCAGATAAATACCAACTGGCCTTGGTAATTCTGGGCCTAATAATAATAGCTCGAATAAGTGGACTAGAACAGATGCGCGGGCACGAGTTCGAGTCCGCTATGGGCACGATTTTTTTGAAACGTCCTTCCAACTATTTTCACTTCATCGTTTCATTATCACCCGCTCATTCGTACCCACATTCAGCATATAGCTACAGAGTCGATAAAGTAGTATCTTCAGAAGGTAGAACTACTTCACCGACTCTGCTAAGTGCTCGTGCACCATTAAAAAGGGGAGACTTTATGCTATAGACATATTAAAACTACTAGGAAAATACAATAAAATGTAATTGTGATAGTTAAAAAGTTATAACACAAATGGTTCTTCAAACCAATACATAATTGAATTCAGCCAGAATAATTCTATTCCATTGTTTCAGAATATCAGTAAATTACAATTCATTTGATTGCAATTGAAAGTTTGCAAGTTTAGTAACTCATAAACGATTCCAATTATACACTCACAGTTCTATGTATATAAGTGAAGACTTTATGATACATATGTATTTTAATGTTAAACCCACGTGGAGAAGGCACAGGTCATGTCCATTATTACCAATTAGTACCGTTCCATCACGACTGTTAACACAACGTAACTGGCTGGAGGTAATTTAGAAACTCGGTTAATGTCGCTATTCCTCTTAATACCAGGTAATAGCAGTCTTGCTTAATTGGGGAGATAATATGAGTACATCGTGGAGGATAATACAGGTTGGAGATGAGATCTCTGTACTGATTCTCGTTCGTCCAGACCCCAAGGGTATGAAAACATCCCCATGTCAGAGACAGACTGCATGTTTTCATCTCGGAGCAAATCATTTCTCAACGTGATTTCTGTGCATGAAATGAGAAAATGTAGTGTTTTTATATGAAATTAAATCTCCTGACAGAGTCTTGAGGGATTTAACAATCTGGAATAATATCTTGATGAAAAATGACTATGATTATTGAATATGAATGAATATATTTAAATATAAATCAACTATAAATATGTATAAATATATTATAAATATATATGAATTAACTATAAATATGAACATATTTCGTATCATGATGAAATTTACATCTACTCTCTGTTGATGGAAGGAAATAAATTGATGGAATAATGGACTTATTTCAAATTGGAAGATATCAACATTCGCGTGTTTTGTTCACTCTTAATGCCAATGCTGGTAATGTGCGAATATATATCACAGAAACGGTTTTTACTTATAATGTGTTCAGGACTTTCGGAAACTGAAAGAAATTTATCCACGGCGGAAAATTGTGGTCACCAACAGCACAGTCCAGGTGTTGAAGTTCATTGGTTTTATATAATTGAAATGGGGTGGTAAGATTGCCCTTGTGGTGCCCCGTCCGAACGATCCCATACTTTTCATTCATAGCCTTAATTGGGGAACAATGATTTTTGTATCAAGTTTCGATGTTATTGATAAAAAAAAATATATTTCCACCATTTCAAAGAAAACAGGAAATCATCATCTCAATTTCAAAATTTGCAATTGATTAAATTATGTTACACCGCCCATGATTCATGACGTAGGCATTACCGATTCTGTATAGAAACATGAACAGAATCGAGTAATGTCTACGTCACGATTTTGAGAAAGAGCCGAGTCCTGGAAGAAAATCAAATATTCTTGAATTTTCGAAACTGAGACGAGTGGCCGATTGGTTAATACACTGAACCGTCATTCAGGAGACCGGGGTTCGATTCCCGCTATGGTCGACCATCCTGACAGGGGTTTTCCGTGGTAATTTCCTCTGTCGTTCAGGTCAATACCGGGATGGTTCCTTCTCAACATGCCACGAACGACTCCTTTCCACTATACAAAAACACCTTATGAAATAACCTATCAGGCTATCATCTCATATATCATTCACCGATGCCAATAGATCGTGGTAATCAGTGGGGTGCGTCTTTGAACCCAATATAAATAAATGAATGAATTGAGATGATGATTTCTAATTTTCTCTGAAATTGGGGGGGGGGGGGGTGAATATCGTCACTTTTCATGAGAATCTGGTTACGGTTGATTGTGGTCCTATATAAGAGAGGGTTCTTAGTGAAAAACAACGCTCGAAGAAATTTAAACTAAAGTGAGTAAATTAGTCTGGCATGGTTTTTTGACAGGTCTTTCCCATTATGGTTACTAAGATGTATCTATATACGGAAAGATAGCTGACAAAAATACGGAATTGATTTTTGGAAAGTACCAATCAAGAAATAATTAGTGAATTAACTTGTCATCACCTATGCTATTTTTGTATCTGATCAACTGATTGTGAAGCCTAATTACTAATTGGTAAAACCGGCACTTAGTATATTTATGATAAAATATAATGAGAAAAAATTTAGTTGAAATTAACATGAAATTTGTGTACATTAATTTGGCATTCTGATTTTTTTTAAATAATTTAGATTGGGTGTCGATGTTTACTGCATTCAAAACAAACTCCACAAAGTCAACACTCTGAGTCAGAAGTTTTCCTTAATTACAGTTAACATGTTTCATCATTGGATGAGCGAAGCGAAGACTTAATTACACTATACCGAAAAAAAAGTGCCTGTTTTTTTTTTTTTTTTTTTTTTTTTTTTTTTTTTTGTTTTTTTGTTCGCGCTCTACAGGTCAGAAAAAAATTCAAAATCAGTTGAAACTTGGCACACACATGAATCCCTATCTGACTTGATGCTGTATAGTTTTGAGGCACGATCGGTTGAACAACTTTTGAGAAAACTCATTCCAAAGTTTTCAAAAATCCCATTAGAATAAGCCAGAGGAAAACATTCGTGAAAAATATTTCATCTGAGAGGATTCAAATTCTCAGAGAACTTCAATCTGATAATGATACACATTATTCCAAACTTTTACTCAAATCGGATCTGCCGTTTCGATGTAAAAAAATATATAATGTTATTTGTGTCAATTATTCAAAGCTATTAAGATACCTATTAAATCAAAGCAACAAGTGTCACCACTTGACTGTAAACGATTAAAACAAAGCCTTCTTTATTATTATATAAATTATTAATGGAAAATAAGATGGCAGTGATGTAATGGTTTGGATCTCAAGGTGTATATATATATAATAACCAATCCGAAGATAAGTTGATATGTTCCAGCTCATCCATCAACGCGGAAACACATAACGCGTTTGCCTAGTAATCATCAATTTTGAGTATAACCGTATTATATTTCCATCTTTATGAACTAATCTCATCAACGACTAACTGAACTACATCACTCCTCTCTCTTCCATACCCGGTTGACACATATCGCACTATCTCGCTCGCATCCTAAAATCTTATCTGTAAAGTTCACTGGGTTAATTACAGATTGTTATGGAAGTGTGTTAGTCAACTTTGGTGATATACATGTATCCAAGAAAGATGGAGAAGCAAACTACTCGTCCGTGATGAGAAGAGATGGGGAGGGTCTCTTGCTTCCGTGGATTCGAGTATATGTATGTAGACTATGCACATATAACGGATGAACAGTGTCGGAAATTCACGACCAACTGGGATATGTGAATAATGAATGGGATCAGAAAGAAGATGGTCCTGTAGGATGAGAGATGTTTTATAGGTATTGATAGTTGGGAAAAAGTGGATGACCTGTCAATTTGGGAATCATTTCATGCATTATTCATCGAATGCTAGAGTCAAAGGGAGTACAGTTTGAAGTATAAGTAAAAGTATCTTTGCTATATTGGTAAAACCAGTCATATATATTCGATATATTGCATAGAAATGTAAACACGTATAGAACGACAGAAATACTTTTACTTATGCTTCAACCCCTACTATGCTAGGATCTATAATATAGCATGTGTGACATTAAATATTATAGATATCACCTCTAATGTTCAACAACGCCTAATTGAATTTTGATTGATTTTTTTGATCAATTGAATATTGATGTCATCTCTCAAATCTCAATATGGAGAAGCATCGTATGTTTTGACAGATGAAAAGAAGGAAACAGACAGTCGCATAATGAAAAATGAAGATGAGGCCTTTAAAGAGCTATATTGAGTCATTATCAATTGAGTTGAATCACAACTTGATCATGATATTTCAATTGAGAAATTATTGATGAATAAATTGATTCATATTCAAGACAAATATCTATACATCGCCAATTACTCCGATGCTCAGAGTATACGTATATTTAATCATCCACATTTGACCTTGTTATATTATGTATAAAAGATATCAATATTTTATATTTTTTTATTGTCATTATTGATCATTGAATGATATTTGACACGTCAATACACTCAACACATACACACATATTACAAGATATACCAAATACATTACGATGCATACATATTTACACACATATGAGTTCGAAATCTATATCAATAAATAGTTTAAGAAACAGCTCATGTGTCATCTAGAAACTCTCTTATACTATAATAACATTCATCTAAGGCACGATATTACCAAGTCCAGTTAGTCTTTATCTGACAGTTCAAACTTGTTATCACCATAGTTACAAATGCTATTTGTTTTCACCGACTCTCAGATAAATACTAACTGGCCGTGGTAATACTGGGCCTAAAAGTAATTTCTTAAGACCGATTCTAAAAGAATCTCCCTCCTCTTGTTTCATTGGAAAACAATTGTGGAATTTGATTCCTGAATAGATGGGGCTTTTTTTTTCAAATGGAAAGATTATGTGTTTTCACTTTGATGTTATTTTGTCTCGTTTTATAATTATGTTCCTCGTTAAAATCATGAATAAAATATTTGTTGTTCATTATTATATCATCCACATATCGAAGGTATAGGCCTACTACTAGACTATAGGTATTGTATATCGTCGTTTCACTCATAACATTCAAAAACAGTGAAACTACAGAAAGGTCAATGATATAAAACTTTCACGATGGAATATGAAAAGTCAAAATATTTTCATGGTTTTCATACTAAAAAGAAGTTTGCATCATACCTTTATTGATTCTATTATTATGCAGTCACATAGGCCTACAAACAGCCACGGAAGGAGAGTTAAGGTCGTACTGATACCGATTGAATAATGATAAATATCCTGTTATTTCACTTAGGCCCGGTATTACCAAGTCCAGTTAGCATTCATCTGACAGTTCAAACTTGTTATCACCATGGTTACCTATGTTCTTTATTTTCACCAACTCTCAGATAAAAGCTAACTGGACTTGGTAATACCGGGCCCTAGTCTAATATCTTCACAACTCGATCAGAGGATTTACCGCTTTTGAAAGACGCAGTTCCGTTTCTCATCGCAAATCTTGTTATCGAAAGCCAGAAACCACGATACCCGAAAATCCGTTTTCATCTCGGATTATATATATAGCTATATCGCACCCATGGATGGGCGTAGCTAGCGTTCCAGAGCTGTGTAATCAGCTATGATTAAAAACAAACAATGTGATGATACCGCGGTACAAATTGCACAACTGTCGTATAGATTGCATCACGTTTTGTGCGTATATAGTTGGGCCTGAATACTTCATAACCTTTTCATGTATGAACACAGTAAGGCAAATATACGTGTCCATGTGATATTCTCGCTCAAGATTGTTTGTCTTATAGGCTTCTATCTATGACTATCAATAACGAAACGGGATAAGCAACATGGCGTAAGTCCTATCCTTTCAACATTAGGCCGTTTTCACCATGATGGAATCAGCGCGCTTTCGTGTACATTTGTGAGATTCGCAATTTCAAATCAAATCGTACGTATTAGGCTCGTATTTCAATATATAGTACATAGTTGTACAATTGCATTGATTTTAATCTTTCTCGTAGATGATGAGTAATTGTCCAGTTATCAAATGGTGAATACAGCAGTAGGGCTCTTGACTAGGGGACTAAATGCTTTCACAGACGTATTCTAAATTTAGATTGGCTAATTCAAATGAAATTTATCCCAATATTGTTTAATGCAGTTGGAAAGAGCTAGATTCACAGATTGCATTACATCTATTACTTGTATAGATCAACACACAATAATACCAGCAAATCATCATAACATTTGTGAGGCGGCATCCCTTTGATATACGCATGGTGCGAAAGGAAACCGCCATGTTGCTTATCCCGTTACGTTATTGATAGTCATAGCTTCTATCAAGTAACAAATGACAAACAATCGTTACCATAGTAACACAGCGAATTGGTGGACTATACCAAACATTCTGATTGGTCAATTCTAACTGGTAGACATTGTTGTCTGTCTCTTGCAACAATGGGTGCCACTGCCGTCACTTGACAGAATTGTTGAATTTGTCAGACAACAATGAATATCAGTTTGATTTGACCAATCAGAATTTTTGGTAGTTCACCAGTTTGCTATATTGCTATGGTAACGAATGTTTTTCATTTGTTACGTGACAGAAGCGTATATTAAAGTTTGAAGTCTTATTTGGGGAACATCTCGCACAAATTGGAAAGAGCAGTACACTGTTCAACCAAGTCAACGTCGAGAATGACAATAATAGGATGAAATAGAACGATCTGTACATGTATAATAGTTGACAATACAGTGTACAAGAGCGAGGCTCGTCCGGCAGACCGCTCTTCCACCTAACATCGTCATGATCAAGTTATGAGCTATAAGTTCAGAAAATGAGAATATTGATTGGATGAAAAATGAAATTATTAGAAAAAATTAGTTTTTGAATATCCTACTTCCGACATAACATAGCTCACATTATATCATATAGAATAATATATCAATAATATATACACATATATTTGATATATATATATATATATATATATATATATATATATATATATATATATATATATATATATATATATATATATATATAAATATATATATATATACAAATATATATATAAATATATATATATATATATATATATATACAAATATATATATAAATATATATATATATATATATATATATATATATATATATATAAATATATATATATATATAGATATATATATATATATATATATATATATATATATATATATATATATATATATATATATATATTCATATATATATATATATATATATATATATATATATATATATATATATATATATATATATATATATACATATTCATATATATATATATATATATATATATAAATATATATATATATATATATATATATATATATATATATTTATATATATTTATATATATATATATATATATATATATATATATATATATATATATATATATATATATATATATATAGAGAGAGAGAGAGAGAGAGAGAGAGAGAGAGAGAGAGAGAGAGAGAGAGAGAGAGAGAGAGAGAAAGAGAGAGAGAGTGTCTATATCATCAAATTGGATTTCAGAGGTGAGCATGAGTGGAATGTTTTAGTGAAAATGGCGAAGAAGGATGTTGGAAAGTTCTCATTTTTGAAGAGGACAGGAGTGGAGTGGAATGAGATGGAAAAAGAAACATTAGTAAAAGAACTTGGAGAAGTGGAGAGGAAATATATATAACCTACCACCCTTACTGATTACAATCTGCAGAGATTCATTTTGAATAAACGAAATCAATATATATATATATATATATACATATATATATATATATATATATATATATATATATATATATATATATATATATATATATATATATATATATATATATATATATATATATATATATATATATATATATATATATATATATGAATATAAATATAAATATATATATATATATATATATATATATATATATATATATATATATATATTTATATATACATATGGAAAATATATATATTTGATATTATATCTCATCGAATAGAATATAGAAATGATTGGTATGAACATTGCATAATTGAGAGCGCCTTAATTAAGGAACGAATGACACCCGTGCCGGTTCACTACATCATAGAAATGAAATAAAGAGTATATTTGGCCTACGTTCGGCTCAACACACCATATTTTGAGCCTTCAGAATGATGAAAAAAATTCAATAATGATAGGGGTGATACAAATACCCGTGCTACTTACTAGTTAATATACTCAGCGACCGAGTAATATGATTTTTGTGACAGATATTGTCCGACTTTGACACTGTAAGTGCCTTGCATTTTGTTGTCTTTCATGTACTTGAGGTGGTCGATTGTATAATCCTATAGTCTTATATTCACAATATAATCCACGTGAAACTGAAAGATTCAACAGTTCACCCTCATGTGTTTCAGCTCTAAAAAGTCTGCATCAGAAATTAGCATATGCTAATTCATGCTTTGATTAATGCGTGTACATATAGTTCAATCTGATTGTTTATAAAAAATTTGAAAAAAAAGTTCCGAAAACAGAAGAAACAAATGCGAAAGGAACAGTTGAAATCGACACGTGACTCTCAAACTCACTTCGCACGTTTAAAAGAATTGTTCGAACAGAGAATTCTAAAATTGAAATTAATTTCTACACCAAAATTCGCTGGGTGTCGAATTGAATTTCCACTTACTTCTAAGTTATAAGTCAAGTCGGTGAGTTTGGATTCAGGTTGGGTATGGGTAAATAATAGGGTCAAAGTTTGTTCAAAGTTCAACCAAGTATAGCATTGACTTGTTCTCTCTCTCTCTCTCTCTCTCTCTTTCTCTCTCTCTCTCTCTCTCTCTCTCTCTCTCTCTCTCTCTCTCTCTCTCTTTCTCTTCCTTGCTCTTTTTCTCTCATGCTGCTCTACAACCCCACCAACAATTAGTTTATACGGGGATACGATTGATTATATAGATGATATATATGATATATATGATATATATGTGTATATATATATATATATATATATATATATATATATATATTTATATATATATATATATATATATATTTATATTTATATATATATATATATATATATATATATATATATATGATGTGATGGTGAGTGAAAGGACGTTCACAAAAACGCATGCCTTATGCCGGACTCGAACCCACGCCGGACCTGACTTCAGTTTCAAAAGCAGTGCGATAGTTGACTGAGCCACGGGGTGGCCGCTCTCTTTCTCTTACAAACTCTTCGCTGAATGAATATTCTCGTCCAATATGTATTTCATTTATTGATTGTACTGGTTTGAATGAACCTCTTGTTCACACCATCAATATAATATGTATGATTGCTTTCATTGCAATATGTTACCTATAGCGTATATTATGTTGAAAATATAATTCCATTGTTGTAGACATTTTGAGAGAATGAGTACACATTTTGAAAAATCATTTATAATCGATCAATTAATTTCCATCTCTCTCCCTCCTCCCCCTTCTTCAATATATTATTTTGTATTTTTTTTTTCATATTAACACCTAGTACGTGGCTTATTATGGTTCATAACACACTTCTTATTTGAGTACCTTATAGCTTCAGGTTTTTGTTTGTTATTTTAGAATTTATCACTTTTTCTTGATCTATTACCATTCTTCGAATCATTTCACCCGTTGATCAACTATTCTGTTTCAATTATAGCAGCCAAAGTTTGTTAATAGCAGAGTCTTGAATGAAGATAAATATACAAATCGTGCATTATCGAAGTCTAATAGCTGGCATCTACTCATTAAAATCTTGGTCGGAAAAAGTATTCAAAAAGCTTCCATTTTTGCATAGGGTTAGGTTGGGCCGCGATAAAGTGATACCAACCTGTTTCACCATAATATAAAGAAGGTGCTCCAACTCGGGTCTTGAAAGTGAAATATTACCGGGGTAAGTTCCCGACTCTAGGGTCCCGATTGCTTGTGGCGTAACCATCGCTTTTGCATGGAACTACAATGATATACAATGCCACCGGTACCGTAGCCACTCTTATCTACATCCAGTTCACTAGGGAATCCGCTAAATCGCGACAGGCAATCGGGACGATCAATTGGCTCTGAAATGACCGCAAGAAACCACAAATACCGTCCATGTAATCAGTATGTGAGTTGGAGCACCTCCTTCGTATTATGATAAAATAGGTTGATATAACTAAATCGTGGTTGGGCTATCATTTTTTGTATTGAGTTCCAGTCATCAGAGCAATGTTCAGAAGCCAGAACAAGATTGACGCTTATTCTTAATTTGGAACACGAGTGATGTATCACATATTGTTCTGAGATACAACGCAGGCCTACACGTCAATGTATGTTGAGATTACTTTTGGATATACAATTTTGGTCCTTGTTACAAAATACATGATACGGAATAATAAAATCATTATCAAATCTGAATAGATTATATTGAACTAGATTACATCAGAACAGACTTCTTGCGAATAAAATTCTTTTTTCAACATCGTCTAGCACGGAATATGTCTTATATCATCTTATACCGTACTTAAACATATCCACTCCAAGTTTCTTTGCTGGGAAAATACCCGGATCAAATCCAGACTATACGGTTTTTCTTGCGTTTTATTTCAACTTTATTTCGCAAGATTAAGCACACAGAAAGTCGATGACCTATAGTCACAGCCATCGCGACGATAACGGCTGGTCGCGTATATAGGGGGCGGTGTATCGCATGTTATATGCAACAGGCGCGTTAAACCCATAAACTAACCCTCGTGCTCAAACGTTATACACAGCCACCATTTTAGCACACTCGGAAATTTATAACCTTTGCTATAATGTTATACCACGAAAGGCCAAAGCACGCGCGGTCTCTCTATATATAGTCGCAAGTTTTCCTTCACTGGCAAAGCTCTTCGAAAACTTTGAGTCGCTTTAATGAATCGACAAGTTTGAGAGTCCATGTGAGACGACTTGGCGAAAGACCACAGTTTTTTTAGTGATACATTTTGAACGGAACAAGATATCA
>OZ023326.1:79824783-79844783 GCA_964007535.1 Brachyptera risi
ATAGAGACAAATTAGTCCGCTACTTTGAGGTAGACGAAACTTGTTTATTGGACGGACTTTTTTTCTCATTATTCAACGTTTTTTGTTTATTTGAACTGAACTCCATACGTGTATGGCTTGAAGCAATTCAATTCAATTTGATATTCATTTTATTCACACATAATTGTATTCACACATAACACATGGAAAACATTATACAAAAATACAAAATAGTAATGAGCATGTATATGTGTGAAGCCCGCGTAGGGATATTACCTTGTGTGCGGGCTGGCTAATGGACGAATAATAAAATAATTGATTCAGCAGACAGACATAGCCTACATATGAGAATGATAATAACAATAAAAATAGCATGAGTGTGAAAGTAAATGTATTTCAATCAGATAAAATCTATATATTAACGTCATGATATACCATGTTGAGTGAAAACTGAATTAATAATTGCATGAGCGAAGCGAAGACTCAATTCCGCCATACCCCCCAAAAAAAGTATTTCATTTACGTCATTTTTTCGTCTGGTTGTCGCCTATCACATTCTAGAATCAGTTTGCAACAAAACTTGTCTGATCCAAATTTGTCTAATGTGAGTGATTGTAACAATCATTTAAACTTGTGCATTTACTTCAAAACTGGTCTAATCCATCAAGTTGTAGTTTTCAAAACTTGTCTCATCCATTTAACCAATCAGTGTGCTGTAAATTGTTACGAAAGCCCATAGCTATATACATGCACCGCCTTCGAACACCTCCGGATAGTTTGGATTCAAAACATTTATTGATTCAAAACTCGTCTCATCCAATTTTTAATAATATAATTTTCAAAACTTGTCTCATCCATTTAATCAATCAGCGTGCTGTAAATTGTTACGAAAGCCCATAGCTATATACATGCACCGCCTTTGAACACCTCTTGATAGTTTGGATTCAAAACATTTATTGATTCAAAACTCGTCTTATCCAAATTTTTAATAATATTATTTTCAAAACTGGCCTTATCCAACCTAAAACAATTGATTTGAAATAAATTAAGCCATTTGATCTGATTATCAGGATTCAGACGAGTGGAGTTAACTAACTCACTCAATATACTTCAAAAAAGGATTATTATGCATATAGGAAATATATACAATTATATTTTCCCGTTTATCTCAGAAACTCCAGAAATGGATAAGGCGAGTTTTGCGTCTGAGCGACTCAAGCTATCGTTTCTATAATGATGAGTTGACCTAGAAATAATTATGTGTCATTATATTTTTCATAATTCCATCCAACTGATGATTTCCAACAAACATCAATAAAAAGTTATTGAAAACGTTATCAGAACGTGTTCTATTTGATATCACCTGTAATTGGAATATCAGCTCATCAAAATCTATTCAACGAAAATTGAATTGTAAATAAATTGACTTCGAAATGAAAATTGAAATTGAATTGACATCGAATGATTCGATAATATCCCAGATGAAGCAATTGAAATTGAAAAGGAGATTGACAATTTGGAAACTAATCATTGCAATCTGTATTGGATCTAAATCCTGTTATTAGACGAGCTTTAGCGAGGATTCAATTTGACATACTGAAAAAAATTGGTGTTCGTTTTTATGTTTTTTTTTTTTTTTTTTTTTTTTTTTGTTTTTATGTTTTTTTGTCGGTTCTCCACAGGTCAAACGGCTATAGCTATCAACTTCAAACTTTTTTTCGTCATGGTTCCTCATCTAACTTAGATCTGTATAGTTTTGTGGCATTATCGGGTGGTACCTTTTTTTTTTATGAATTTTAGAAATTTCAAAAATCCCCATTAGAATAACCCGGAGGAAAATACTTGGAAAATCAAAATTTTTCAAGACCTCTCAAATTTTCGCCGAATATAAAGGAAACTATAAAGCACATTTTGAGAGATTTTTCGCATCAATCGGATGAGAAATAACGAAGAAAACGCATTTATAAAGCATTTTCCCATCAATTTAGGCTATTACGGGAACTAATTAAATCTATAGCAACAAGTGTCACCAATTAATTCAAAACGATTGAAATGAATGAAGAGGAAGGCCGTGACATAACTGATTCTCGTAAGGTTTTTGAACGTTTGGAGTGATCCAAGGTCTGTAGATGTAGATTGGGTTAACAAATTATTTTTCATTCTAGATTTCTATACCCCTAAGCTCGTCTAACAACGCGCATCCCGCGTTTTCCTAGTATATAGTACGTTGTTCGGTATATGAAGCCAATTAGGCCTACAGTTCGCCGATAATACACGAAATGTGGTAAGCCTATCAGAATCAATTACATCTACAGTGGTTTGTAGTTCATTTATGGTTAAAACCATCCTGATGTCGAAAATAAAACGATAGTCTGATCTATCTTCTAATAATTTCACATCTATATTTGGTTTAACGACGCACTGTACTGATGACTACGATCTATTGGCATCGTTGCATGATATATGAGATGATGGGATGACGAGATGGAAGGTTATTTCATTGAGTGTTTTTAATAGGGGGAAGGAGTCGGTCGTGGTCTGTTGTTGAGGAGTCATCCCAGTTATAACCTAAACGATACAAGGAAACCACAAACAAAAACTGTTAGGATGATCGACCATGACTGGAATCTAACCCCGGTCTCCTGCATGATAGTTCAGTGTATTAACCACTTGGCCACTAGTTCCCATCAAAACATATTCAATACACAATTATAATTGGTGGTTTATTCCCAGTTAAAAACAATTCTGACATCAACCAGAGAACAATAACCCATCTTCTAATTGGTGCATCTCGCCAAGATGTATTGCTCTGACATTTCACAGCAAAACAACATAATTTCACTTCATTGTCACAGAAACGCTATATCTGGTTGTGTATTGTGTTTGTAATAACTCGACTGTGAGGTGAAACTGTCCGTAATTGCATGCCACATGCATAATGCATCATGTTCTACCCTTGTCTGCACAGCCGTGCGGTATTTTGATACGACCGTTGTACAAAAAGTTGTTAACGTTTTGTATCAAATGTCAGACATGTGTTGAGCACACGGTGGTACATGATCTGTTATTTTACTGTGTTGCGAAACAAAAGAACGTTTTCACCTTCACGTACTATAATATCAAACCTATAGCTGGCGTAAAAACGATTCACACTTCGAGAAAATTAAATTTGAAATACATCATTGTATTGAGTTTTATTATTTTAATTTTTTTTAATAACATCGAAACTTGATACAAAATCATTGTTCCCCAATTAAGGCTGGGGATGAAAGATGGGATAGTTTGGACGGAGTTCAAACTCCGAGTTCGAACGGAGTGTCGATGTTATCACCACAAGGGCGAAATATTACCACCCCATTTTGATTAGATAAAAGTTTTTCAGTTTCCGAACGTCCGGAACACATTAGGCCTATGACTGTTTCTGTGATATGTATCCGTACACGAATGTTGATATCTTCCACTTTGAACTGAGTCTCTCGGGCAATGATCACTTATTTCCATTAACAGCAGATGTAAAGTTCATCATTAAACAAAATGGACAAAGACCTAAATGAGTGATAGGCCTATAATGTTATAATTAGGCCTATCACTCCACTAATTGAAGGTCGTTTTTTGGAATTTATTGAATCGAAATTTTGAAATGCCATATGTGGTTGCGTTAATAATTGATTATCATATCATCATAAGGTAGGACTATTGGGGATGAGACAATTAAACAAAAAACTGATAATAAATAGATGCTCCAAATCAGTTTTATGGCTGGATATTTTTTCTTCATCTGGACAGAAAAATATACAGATTTTTATTTATGAAGAAAGAGTTAGAGATTTCCAGTTCGAATAATTTGGATGGAAGATGAAGATGGAAATAATAATCCAGATAATCTCCTATAGATAGAAGATTATTCCTGCAAACTCGTTCCTTGAGCCCGCGTCCAGGCATTGAAGCATTCTCGGTCCTGCACATCGTCTTTAAAGCGACGTTTCCATAATTCAGCTCGACACTTGATAATGTTTGGTTTTGGAAAAAAAAAATATATATATATATATATATATATATATATATATATTTATATATATATATATATATATATATATATATATATATATATATATATATATATAGATATATATATATATATATATATATATATATATATATATATATATATATATATATATATATACATATATATAGATATATATATATATATATGTATATAATTATATATATATATATATATATATATATAAATATATATATATATATATATATATATATATATATATATATATATATATATATATATACGTATATATATATATATTTATGAAAAAATATATATATATATATATATATATATATATATATATATAAATATATATATATATATATATATATATATATATATATATATATATATATATATATAAATATATATATATATATGTATATATATATATATATGTATATATGTATATATATATATATATATATATATATATATATATATATATATATATATATATATAATACATATATGGTGAAATTTGTACATTATCACAAAATATTCACAATGTGTATGTCATATTATGAGCATTGCTGATTATTGTTTATTTCATTGAATATCAGCATTTGATACATAAGAGAATGAAATGAATTCCCAGTTGAAATCTTATTCCTCGATAATATGAAGCTCAATTGTTATTGTGTGTCTCTATAGAAATACAGCAAGATGGCTCTTGTAAGGCCATAGAATAATCCAATGCCCCTATTTAGCTCTTATAGGCCTAATTACAATAATTTCAATTCACAATAGTGACAAAATTTGATGATATGATCCCGTTGAGTCAAATATATAAAATATGAGATTGGATGATATTATAGAAAAGTGAATACGCACATGTTGATTTTGGGGGGGGGGGGGGGGAAGGAGCGACAAAATGATGACGAAACGGATATTCCAATTTGAGACTACGAGAAAAATATTTAGGCTCTGTAGTTATATGTCAAGCACGTCTGAATCATTGTTGATTATGATTTTGTCGAAATAATTCGAATGAAGCTCTTGGAAAAGATCTGGCAAAGGCTGAGAGGACATTAAATTAATTCCTCATTCTTCAAAAGGGAGATTCTGTGTGAAATCTTTCTTTCTAAAGGGATGCGTGACGACTCAGTTGAGGGTGAAATACCCGAGTTAAAATGTCAGAGATGAATTCAAAACCGGGAGAACCTTGTTGATCAGCAACCCTCCTAAGCTACAGAGCACACCA
This sequence comes from Brachyptera risi, assembly GCA_964007535.1. Classification (NCBI taxonomy): domain Eukaryota; kingdom Metazoa; phylum Arthropoda; class Insecta; order Plecoptera; family Taeniopterygidae; genus Brachyptera; species Brachyptera risi. The sequence goes on from OZ023326.1 coordinate 79,830,036, forward strand.
ACACCTTTTGATCTCGGTTCTACCCTGACTATATGTCTCATACTAATCCAAAACATACAAAATATGAAATCTACAAAACCGGTTGTACAAGTACATCGCACTAGTTTTCTGATATGCATTCATATAGTTTCCGCACGTTAACTATTGTAGGTCTGGAACAGGAGACCGGTAATACATAAAAGGTTCTAGAACGGACACCACCTGGATGTATAGCAAGCATAGCGACTCGGCCATTCAAGTCCCGCCTCAACCGAGGTAGATGTTTCTAGAACAGGTCGTGTTGAATGGGTATAGAGACATGGGAGGGGCTTCGAGGTGTTCAACTAGACAAACGCAGTTTATGGTTTATGCGTTGTAAGATGAGCGAGATATTTATGTGGATCATGATCGAGAATTCCACACACCTTGACTCCTATAGAATATACTTCATCAGTCAACTATCGAATCTAGGAAGCTGTGAATCTCATCCATGGACTTCTGTCAAGTGACGTCACTCATTGTTCAAAGAGGAAGACAACAATGTCCATCAGTTGGAATTGACCAATCAGAATATTTGGCAGTCCACCAGTTCGCTGTATTGCTACAGTAACGATTGCTTGTCATTTGTTACGTGCCAACACACTATAGGCTCCTGTCAAGTGACGTCACTCATTGTTGAAACTGACAGACAACAATGCCCATCAGTTGGAATTGACCAATCATAATATTTGGTGGTCCACCAGTTCGCTGTATTGCTATAGTAACGATTGTTTGTCATTTGTTTCTTGACAGAAGCATATAGGCTTCTGTCAAGTGACGTCACTCATTGTTGAAATTGACAAACAACAATGTCCATCAGTTGGAACTGACCAATCAGAATGTTTGGTAGTCCACCAGCTCGCTGTATTGCTATGGTAACGATTGTTCTCCATTTGTTACGTGACAGAAGAAGCCTTTAGGCTTCTGTCAAGTAGGCCTAACAAAAGACAAACAAAATTACTGACTGCACTAAAAATATGATTTTCAGTGAACGTAGAGGCACAGAAATACTCATTGTTGTTTCATTGCAAAAATAATTAGACTGATTGGTCCTACCGTTTACCCACAATATGTTGGGAGCTGAAGGCCTGTATTGGCGCTTTATGTCCTGTTTTGTTCGTTTCCTGCAGCTTTTACTCATGGGTTGTGAGATCTTAGAGTCCACGGGAGTCGATTTAGCGAAATATCAGTTTTTTGGTGATAACTTTTGAATGGTATAAGATATCAAAATTCTAATAAGCGAGAAACACAGATAATTATAATAGCTTCAAGATGATATAAGATATAACTATTCGAGCCATGTCGCGTGACTGTCAAGAGTATACAGCTAAAAAAAACACATTTTTTAGCTGTATACTCTTGACAGCTATGCGACATGACTTGAATAGTTATATATTATATCATCTTGAAGCTATTATAATTATCTGTGTTTCTCGCTCATTAGAATTTTTATATCTTATACCGTTCAAAAGTTATCACAAAAAAATTGATATTTCGCTAAATCGACTCCCGTGGACTCTTAAGTATATATATAGCCTCTTAAAATGACAGAAGCACAGGAAAAAAAACCTACTGAACCACCGACTAGAAAGAAAAACTAAATTACCAATTGAATAATTGTATTGAACATCGTTAATGACATTTAATCTCGCTGTTACATCAGGGATTCAACGATTTTCCGGATAAGTATTTACGTTTCTTATCCTAAACCTCGTCCTGAAGAATTATAACACCTGGAAAACATCACGACTATCCATTCATCATTCATCTTTGTTGTGTTGGTAGACGAACTTCTCCTCTCGTGAATACAAGTTCATATGAAATAAAAGATCAGTACGACTATATCTATAACTTTTTATCTCCATCTACAAATAACAATCAAGTTCGTATAGCTTGGAGTGGTATTCACTATTAACCATCTGAAAGTTATGTAAAGATCGATGCTACTCATAAATTTCGATATTAATATTGAATCTAGTTCGATGTAAAAAAAAATCCCACGAGAGTCACATGAAGGTACTTGCATCACGCTCATGGAGCTGAGAATCACCAGACAACAGCTATACACTATTTGAAGGAAAATTACCATTTGTATTTTTTGTTCTGGATACTTCGACGAATGCAGTGCATACAGCTACAATCTACGTAGCCATGGATTCAAAGTATCTTCCAGAAACACAAGTTTGATGGATGAGCGAAGCGAAGGCTCAATTTTATCCTACCCGAAAAAAAGGTGCTTTTTTTGTTTGTTTTTTGTTCACGCTCTACAGGTCGGACGAAAATTCATAATCAGTTGAAACTTGACATACAAAAGTGTCCTTATCTAATTAGATACTGTTTTGAGGCGCAATCGGTTGCACCACTTCTGAGAAAACTCATTTCAAATCCCATAAGAATAACCCAGAGAAAAAAGTCCTTGAAAAATATTATCTTCGAGATAATTCAATTTTCCATGGAATTTTGATATGATGATTATTCCGAACTTTCAGTCAAATCGGATCAGCCGTTTCGATGTAAAAAAAATTTGGTATCCATTTTTTTAATCACTTAGAGCTATTAAGATACCATTTGAATCCAAGCAACAGGTGTCACCAAAAATTAAAAAAAAGCCATCTTTATCATCATATGAATCAATTAGGAAATAGGAGGGCAGTGATGTAATTTTATGGATCTCAAGTTGGATATATATATATATAACCAATCCAAAGATATGTTGATATTATATTGTTCCAGCTCATCCATCAACGCAAAACACACAACGCGTTTGCCTGGTAATTAAAAAGGTTCACAACACAAGATTCCAACCCTTCCAATCCCTTAGTAACTGCCTATATTATAGGTTTCAACTCGCTGCACGTGCGGAAATGAAACATGTCTGAAATATAACTCTATGGAAATTCAGTACGGTACTAAAATGGTTGTAAAGAACATTTCATATATCTTACGATGTTTTAGAATATTTTTAAAATTTTTCAACATTTCCCAATTTAATTATTGAAGAGATATTGGAAAAAAAATGAAAATGAGAACTGTTAGACGTAGGCCTACCCGTAAGATATTCCACTATTTATAGGTATATTATCTCACCTCAACGTATAATTCATGAAAATTTATTCACACTTTCGTATTTTAAATTATGCAAAACCGGATCTGATCTGTTCTGCATAATGTATTTTATACTTGACGCTTCACTTAATGAGGCCTATATGGTTATAGTGAAGAGGATCGCGTCGTAAAAAGCCTTGGGAAGTGTAATTTTGAATGTAGAGCCATGACATGGGCAAAATACTCAAACTTGAATATTCAAAATACTAGGTACTAATACTTGAATTTCGGGTATTTAAGAAACAAGATACATTTGAAAAATTAATTTGAAATACAGAAAACAGAAACAAGTATATATCTAAATATACATCTGTATCAGAAGAGTGAAAAAACTTGAACCAATTTGAATATTTTTACCAAGGTGACGCATCTGCTCACATACGATAATAACTTGAAAACATGTCCTAATTGTATATATTCATAGTTATTCAAATGCTCAGAATTGTGTTTTTCACCGGTGTATATATATGGATGGCGCTCAATGCTCTAATTCTGTTCACTTCCCCGAAGTTGAACGAAGTTCTTTCTACGTTGGGTATAGCGTGAATTACTATATAGAGTATATACATGTATATATATATATATATATATATATATATATATATATATATATATATATATATATATATATATTATATATTTATATATATTTATATATATATATATATATATATATACATATATTTATAATAATAATAATATATATATATATATATATATATATATATATATATATATATATATATATTTATATATAAATATAAATATATATATATATTATATATATATATATATATATATTTATATATATATATATATATATATATATATATATATATATATATATATATATTTATATATATATATATGTATATATATATATATATATATATATATATATATATATATATATATATATATATATATATGTGTGTGCATGTATATATATATATATATATATATATATATATATATATATATATATATATATATATGAATATATATATGTGTACATATATGAATATATATTTATATATATATATATATATATATATATATATATATATATATATATATATATATATATATATATATATATATATATATATTCATACATCCAAAAAAAATGAGTGCAGATTCTGAGGGCTGATCGTATGCGAAATGTGAAAGAGGAAATTACTTGTTCAACATGCACAGTAGAAAAGTCCCATTATTAAACCTATAGCTACATTTCACTGTCGGACATAACGTATACTGTATCCTTAATAGACTTTCTGAATGGCTCTTGCTGATAAACTGAAAACAATGACATTTTGATACATTTTTACAGTATGTCATGCTGATACAGTTCCGAATAGAACATTATCAAATTCCAGAAAACCGGCCATTTAGATCATGAGACAAAGTGGAAAGGAATATGTCGAAATTCTTTTCCCCATCAAAAACATTGAAATTCTGAACAAGTTCAACTGTTTTTTTATCTCCAGAAAATGTCAAGAGGAAGAAATGAAATTATGTATTTCACTATCTTTCAATAACTTAATTTACTCTATTAACTTCAATTCACTATTACATATTACATATTAACTTATATTAACAAATTACATATTAATATTAACATATTGAACAATTAACTTCAATTTTATTTTACAATAACTTTTTTTTCTCTTATGTGAAGTTACACAACTGCAAGGTTGCAAAGATGATATAAGAACGAACATTCCACAAGTATTTAAATTGAACATGTATAAGCATGCAATTTTCACTTCATATCAGCAAATCAAAGTTCATCTATTCATTGTATACAACCAGAGTCAATGAAACGGTTCTACATTCTGTATTATTATTCTGTATACGGTATTCTGTACCTTCTGTATCTTCTGTTGTATATAGCCATGCTACTTTATGGAATCTGGTATTACTATTCTGACTATTCAAAATTGGAAGCTATACGAGTGTCATCCTATACAACAATGAGCGAGTATAATTCATTATATTCATTGGCAAACTAATTCACAACAAGAAACAAAAGTTGTACAAATATTAAATGTACAGTTTCAGAAATGGACACAGTTGGTAATAAAATAGCTTTATCATATTTCGAGTATATATTTTACGTGAATGTTCAAACCATTTCCGTTGCGACCTTTTGATATTCACATATAGCAATCGTAAAATGCACACGCGAAAGGGTAATAACTCATGTTCAAGTTCAACTCTTTGATGCTGCCCAATCAGTCAATTGTTGAACAGTTTTCCAGATTTATAGCAAAAGTTAGGTCGTCAGATACTTGTGTCCACGAAAGAAGAATAGGCCTACCAACTGAATAATGGTTTTTGTATTTGTATTTATTGGCATTTCATTATAGCCTACACCATTCAACTTGAATGACAATATAACATTGTACCTACAAGGGTTATACAAATTTGTCAATTAAAATAAAATATTAATATATAGGCCTATGACTTTTATTATAATAAATATGATCACACAAAAATTACTGATAAATAGTTCCTTAGATATTAGATACTACCTGGTCAACTGATAAACAAAGAACTCAGAACAATCTGTACGTAGACATTTACGTGTCACTGTTATCATTAATAGAAATACAATAGAAAATATTAGAAAACCAATAAGACTATGTAAAATATTCATTCAAACTATAAAAACAATTATCGATCAGAAATATTTTTACATTGGCTTTGAATACCTGTCAACTTGTTATTTCCTCAAAATGTTCTGGCAAATGATAAAGTTATAGATCTTATAGCCAGCAAATATTGGAACATTCTCTGAAAGTTTCAATTTGTGGTTAATCAACTTTCAAATCAAACTTTGGTGAACGCTGCGACTTCAAACATGTGACGCTTCTAAACGATGAATTTGTATACCGGAAATATACCGAAATATACCGGAATAAAGTCAACTCGGTCGTGTGGCACGGGCTTCGGGGTACTTATTAATGGAATGTGGTTAGGGTTCAGGTATAGGGTTGGACACCCAAACCCATGTCACACAACCGACTAGACGGGGGCGCTGAAGAGCGAATACTGGAATAGCGATACTACTAAGATTGAAGGAGGGCTTGACATGTAGGAATGCCGTAAACAAGCTAATTGTTCGGGGAATTGATTAGAGCACAAAGGAGCTTTTGTTAAGGGTTTTGGTTTAGGTTTTGATCGTTTCCTCGAATAGGCCATCTTTTTTCCGAGTAAACACGCGCCCAGCCACGTTCACTCTTGGTGGTATCTTTATTCCAGTATTCGCTCTTAAGGCGCCCCGTTTGCGAAGTGCCTGAAGAGCGTATGCTGGCATAAAGATACTACCACGAGTGAACGTGGTTTGGCGTGTTTAATTAAAAAGAAGAAACAATTACCGGCACAGTAGCTGAGTGGTTAGCTCACTTGCTTCGTGTGACCAGGGAGGTGAAGGGACATATCGGACCCGGTTCGATCCCCGCCACCGTCCATCTTTACAGGGGTTTTTCGTGGTTTCCCTCTCTAGTCTAGGTTAATGCCGGGATGGTTCCCACAATATAGGCCACGACCGCTTCCTTCCGACTATCCTTGCCACTACCCATAAAAACCTTCATCTCAACATCCCATCATCTCATTAATCATTCATCCGACGCCAATAGATCTTAGTAATCATTACAGTAAGTCGTTAAAACCCAATATAAAAAAAAAGAAAAAAGAAAAAATTGCAATACGGAATCAAAACACAACAATTATACGAATATAACGTTGCTATTTCCATTTGTTTCATGTTGGAATTGGCAACCTTCTCATTTCGTGGATTCAAGTAGGCCTATATATATTGTTTTCATTATTATGTATTCATATTGAGTTTACCGAGGCACTTTACTGATGACTATAATATGTATCCGCGTCGGTGAATAATATATGAGATGATGGGATGGTGAGATGAGAGATTATCTCATCAGGTGTTTTGGGTAGTATAGGAATGAATCGGTCGTGGACTGTTGTTGAGGAACCATCCCAGTATTGTTCTGAACCACGAAAAACCTCTGTCAGGTTCCTGAATGACAGTTCAGTGTATAAACCACTCGGCCACTCGTCTCAGTGCACTAGCTGTTTTTAATTCTTTGTTTTTTTTAATCTTTTTTTTTTGAGCTTCTTGCGAATGGAAACCACATGTGTAGTTAAGCTTTATGTGGGTCCCCATTCACCGGATTCAGCCTTCGAGTGAGTGTTTAATCCTCTTGCTCGCCACATCCTGTAGTTCGCTGATATCGCACCAAAAGCGGCGACAATTCGGTCGTTTCTATCAACCTTCAAAAGATCGCGTCTATATAATAAAACTTTCATACGCTTCCATAAAACCCCTTTCTATCAATATTGGCAGACGGCAGCCCAAGAGCTTACTCTAAGCGTTGACGCAAGGATGAACCCCCCCCCCCCCCCCCCAACCCCTATTGGATCGAGCCTGACCCTTTACGACCTATTCTCTATTGGCCCTTACTTCCTGATCAATACTTGATCAATGTTTTTATCGGATGATATAAACATACACTTTCATTGTAGTTTAAACAGTGATAGTCGTGAATTTTAATACCTTCGAATTTATTTTCCGTGAAGATAACAGTTGTAGAGCTCCATTGTTATGTATTCATTTAGTATTCATGGAGAATGTATCATTCTATCTGTATCATGTGTGTATGTATCTCCATTTGTATCGTATGTCATTCAGCATTCACATAAAAAGTTTTATTTTATTTTTATCATGTTTTATCATAGGGGTACTATTATAATAAAATGTATAAAGTATATTAGAATCATTCTATTTACGTTTCAGTGAAATGTGCCGATTTATGAAAACACACATTGCTCGCATAGAAATACAGAAGGGCTCAGAACTGTTTTCGTGAAATATTCTGTATACTTCACGCAGGGATAACTTCACTAGTGAACTATCGGTGAAATACTAACTGTAAATACGTCATGAAATTGCTATCCAATACGTTGCTATAATTTATAGCCATCTGTAATTCTGAGAACATTATCCAGATGAATAACTGTAATTCATACTTCAAATTAGAATACATATTCATGGTCAAATTCGAATAGTTCAAAATGAATAGTATGGAAAAGGTATACACTTCGAAATACAAGTAGGCCTACTATGAGAAAAAACATCGAAATATGATCCAATACCTTCATTATTATATTCCCCATTCCAAATTAGGCGTTCACAATTCAAAATAAATATTATAAAGTATGTATATCCCGGATTATCGAAAACGTAATGAAGTGTACGAACCGTAAAATATTCACGCACAAGCCCTTACATTAGAGGGGTGTGACCACAGCCTTCTTTGATCAGATCATTTTTCTCTGATGAAAGAAAAGAACGAATAAAGAAGGCTGTGGGTGTGACAAATGTTTTCCATACATTCAAACAACCCTTTCATTATCTGTGTTTATACATTCGAATATAGCATGCGTATGAAGGCAGTATCACGGTAAAATTATCTGACAGATTATTATTTCACGTGTTGAATTTACTCGAGTGAATTGGTGTAACGGAAAGTTCAGATATTTGCTGGCATTATGACGAAATTACCAGCACGGAACTCAGTCAGTTCTCAGGAGCGCAAATGGGGATTTCAGGAAATATCATTCTTTTTTCGAGATATATCCCGGCCGAAAGCCATGAGGTGTTGTCGAAATATGTAGGTCCCGATCGCAAGTTCCTCAGGCCACACACATAACAAACATAACCTTTTTTTTTTAATAACATCGAAACTTGATACAAAATCATTGTTCCCCACTTGAGGCTATGGATGAAAGATAGGATCGTTTGGACGGGGCACCACAAGGGCGATCTTACCACCCCATTTTGATTATTTAAAACGAATGAACTTCAACACCAGGACTGCGCTGTCTGTGACCATAATTTCCCGCCGCCGTAGATAAAAGTATTTCAGTATATAAACACACGAATGTTGATATCTTCCACTTTGAACTAAGTCTCTTGAGCAATGATCACTTCTTTCCATTAACAGCAGATGTAAAGTTTATCATTATACAAAATGGACAGTATAAATTAGTGATAGGCCTATCATACATAACCGTACACGTTGAACCGTTTTAAATGAATTCACATGACCGTTTACGGCAAAGGTTTTCAAATCTCAGGAAGTAAACTTTACAATATTCTCCCAACAGGTATTAAAATTCCACCTTCAAATCAATTTAAATCACTCCTCAAAGAGCACCTCACAATTGATAGTTTATAATATTCTGTGCAAGAGTTTGTTGATGCTGGATTTCAGTGAATTAATTCATATTACTTATTAATTTTACTCGTCTGTGTATATTGACATATTCGGAAATCCGTTTTTGTATTATTATTCAACTTATTATCTATATTATCCAGCTATCTTTATCCATGTATCAACGTGTCTATATTGTAGTACAAGTTCTATTGATTCTTCTCAATTCGGTATCAATCAATCTGAAATCTTTTAATGTATCATTGATTGTTGTATAATTTGTTTGATATACTATAATTACCAATTCGTTGATAAATCATAAATGATTGCTTACTGCCATACTCAATTGACGACTAGTGATTGACCCGCCCATAAACGTCACCAAACAGAACATCCAATCAATTGGGCTTTGTTATGTGGGAAATTTCACATTCACCTATCAGAGTATCTCTAAATTCCCACATGAAGTATAGATCCAGGTGGCCTGGCGATTAGCCACGCCTATCAATAGGGCCAGTTCCTGGAGGACCATCAAATTGATTATAATTCCTGAAATTGATATGATGATTTCTAGTTTTCTCTGGAAGTAGAGAAATTAAGAGGCTACTTTACATCTCACAACCCATGAGTAAAACATATGGTAAAACCTATAGGAGGACGCAAAAAGCGTCAATACAGGCCTTCAGCTCCCAACACATGGTGAGTAAACGGTTGGACCAATCAGTCCAATTATTTTTGCAATGAAACAACTGTAAGTATATCTGTGCCTCTACGTTCAGTAGAAATCATAATTCCATATCATATCACTCTGAAAAAATCGTAAAAATAATGAAAAACTGGTAGAAACATGTTGATTTTTGACCACTATTTTGAAAGGGTTGAAAACATACCACGAACCAAAGCTCTTCGTACAAGCACGTATTGAATACTCGTGATCATTTAACCGAAAAGTGTAAGTTGATACGGTGATTGGTTTTCCGTTGCCAACTTGGGCCCCGAACGTCTGCAATCAAGCCGGTAGGCAACATGTAAAGAGGCCTCTTAATATCGTCCTAATTCGTTAAAATTACGTTCCAGGGTTGTGATGCCCCTTAAAAATTATGGATCCAAACGTTTCACAGCAACCAGTTGCGAAGTGATGTATTACTCTACGTGCATATTGGCCCACCTGTGTTAGTTATACGATACGATCGAGTTAAACAGTTCTTGAGCACATATATATAACAACTCATCTCCAAAACTGAATCGATATCAGTCTCAAGTTGGAGCCTTTGATACCGGATCTTCCATTTTAACTGACTCGTACTTAATTAATATGAGCTTAAGGTCCAACCTCCATTACCTCATGGTCATGAAAAAAACATGATTTTTTGTCAGTCGATTCGTTTTGATGTGCTCAATAATAATATCCCAACAGATGATAGGCTAACCGAGATGAATTTTGAGATATATTGATTCAAATACTGAATGTTTCCCTATCATTTAACACACAACCTTTAAATTGTATGCGTTTTTATTATTCAACAGATCGTTAAAATATACTAAAAGTAATGACATTCAATCAAAAAACTTGTTTTATTGTAGATGAAGATGTTACAAATAGAATTATGCAAAAATAAATATAGGTACCCGTTCTCAATTATGAATCACACTCATTTTAAGAGGAAAAATAGTTGATTCTTCACCAAAATGAAGTCAAAATAGCAACTTAATATTTCATTAAAGCGCTGTAACTTTGGCCAAAAAAATATGACAGTGTTTCTGATGTAATTTCAATTCAAGAATTCACAGTTTCAATAAAGCTTGACTCATATTTTCCCAATGTAGAATTAATTTCAAAGTTACTTTTTGACTCTGCTGACCAAAGGCTGTTAGACTTTAAGCGTTTAGTATAGCGGATCGTTTGGTTTCTTCAATATGGTATCAGTGCCTGGGTTTACTTCACTAATAAATAAATCTTCCGCCGAGGAATTTATGTTTGTGAGGTTACTGGAACCGCGGAAAAACTATGACCCTACTATTTTACTTCTCATCTCTCATCCTGATAAATTTGATACACTTCCTAATGAAGTTATATGAATAACGATGTAATGTTTTGCTAGAGCCAAATCCGAAGTGTCAAATTGGAAATCAGTTAGGAGTGAGGCCAATTTTTCAGATGAGTGCAGTGGAGATTTCCATTTCATATACCGAAAAAAAATGGGCTTCGTGTTTATGTTTTTGGGGGGTATTTTGTGCGCGGCATAAAGGTCAGGGAAAAAATTCAATCAACTCAAAACTTTCTCTGCAAATTGGTATCATACCAGACTAGGTTCATGATGTTTTTCGAAAAAATTGATTCTTCGTTTTTTTTCGAAAAATAATTGGGAATTTTGAAGAATTCGCATAAGAATAACTTGGAGGAAAAAAATTTGAGAAACGGCACGTTCTTCGAAAGCTATCAAACTTACAGTGAATATGAAGAAAACTATCATACACTTTTTCAGAGATTTTTGCAACAATCGGATCGGAAATAACGAAGAAAACGCATTCAAAACGCATCATAACATCAATAAAAATTAAATCGACAGCAACAATTTGACCGAGTTAGATTGTTCGCCCTCGTGATGTCACAAAATATGAACACCAATCAAGTGGACAGTGAAGCAGGGGAAAGTAGGGAAATAACCAATCAAGGTATCTAACATTTTCCCTGCTTCGTATAAGTCACGCCCATCCACATTGGTCAATTATAAGTGTCACCAATCAATTCAAAAAGATCGAAATTGGTGATGGATGAACAAGAAAGCCGTGGAATAATTGATTCCGGTAGTTTTTTAAACGTCTCAAGTGATCCAAGGTCTATTGATTTAGATTGAGCTGATAGAGGTCTGTAGATGTAGATTGAACTGCAAATTATTTTCCATTTTAGATTCCCATATACTTCCAAGCTCATCTCACTACTCAAATCTCGCGGGTTCCCGCTAATTTTTAATCGTCTTGACATTTTATCCGTCCAATAAGTGTCTAGACTATCTAAGTGTGTGGTCTCTGACCTCTGTGGCAAAGTTTATGGTGGTCCTTGAGAGGCCGCAGGCGCTCTACACCGGCTCGTTGTTCGCTCGCTCCAGACTCGAGTTTAACATGCATCGTGTGCTAGGCGCAACCCATAGACTAGCCCGCCGAACTCATTTTCACGTAAACGCCGTTAATTCCCTTAGTCACACTTTTGATATATTTCAAAGTATATATTTTTTTTTCGGTATTCAAAAATATGCATCCAGGTTTTCGTGAACTAGAATTTTTTTCATTTTTCATTTGAAGAATTTGAAAAATAACAAATTTTTGGTTCCAAATTCTGTGAATGCGATAACCTTCGTTTTTCAATTATTAACAGAATGCAAAAACAATCATATTGATATCTCAAAAATTACGGCCGTGAGAGTTTGCGGCGTGAAATACGAGCGCCTGCGCGGCCTCTTAATAACAATACGTCTTTGATAAATTTCATGAAAAGAAGAAGAGTGAAGAGAATAGAGAAGGAATCGATACAAGCTGTGGTGTGTGATACAAATGACTCTGTTAATTACCTAAAGAAGATAATTTTTCCTTGTCGAATAGACACTGATTGGTCATTCATTAGTAATTAGTAGTTCTACATTTGCTTCTTCATCGACTCTGGTATATTCGAAAGCTCTACATACCTTGACGCATACAAATATACTTCATTGTGAGGCAAATGTCGAATCTGGAAAGCAGGAAATTTCGACAACCTAATTCTGCTATTATTCCTATCTATTTGATGAATGAAAACCGTTTATTGAATTGATTTCTTCAAAACAGCTAGTCCGAATTGCACACAAAGTTGTTATAATGTGTTTCATTCATGCGTATGTATTCAGAGAGATTCTAGTTTTCGAGAGAGAGAGATTTTATTTCTCAGAAATTTTTTGCCCAGCTCAATCTTATATGAGTGCTTTTTAGAAACATTGAGATGATATTTCTCATAATTGGTCCAACCGATTTATTCCAAAAACTATACAGCTCTAAGTTGGATGAGTTTGCGTGTACAAAAGAAATTTAATGTCGATCAGTCAAACCCTTGCGACCTGTGGAATGCTTACAAAAAAAAAGAACAGAAAAAAACACAAAACCATATAAGAGCGGGATGGAGACTTCGTTACGCTCATCCAATTAGGGATCGACATTATTTCAGAATATACTTCTTCACGATGTGAAGCAGTTCCACTGCAATATGTTCATCTGGAAAGTCACTGTGATCGTTGATATGCTATGTTGAATACGAAAATGTTACGCTATGAACGAGTTTCCTTTTAGTTGCTCCGACAGTGAGTCGATAAGTTAGTTCTGCAGTTTTCTCTGTCACCTTGTACGAAAGACAACTGAAATTCAATTGTTTGTATTTTCATGCACGTCTCACCTCGTCTACGATGTGTCTATCCCAAGACAATTGCATTGGGTATTGATCAGAACCAAAGTCCTTTACAATGCACACCGTCTATGGGTGACTCTTTGGATGACGGTACCGAAGCGTTAGTGCATGGTTATATATGTTGTGAAAAAAAAACGAGAAATACGAGAATTATTGGGTATCCAATCGAACTTACTTCGAAATTGAAGAAATAAAATGAATCTTGATGCAAAAATGCACTTGAAAATGCCATGAAATTATCATTTTTGAATATAATAATATTCTGCTCATATTTCCTCCTATAAATGTGAGCAGAGCACAATATAAAAAGAAGTGCATACAGAAGTATGGATGAATTATGAAGTACATGCGGGTATGTATTAAAAAAAGTTGTATCGATATGTCAACGGCAAACTACTGTTTACATAACTTGTTTTATTCCTTGTGTTGTTTTCAACATGAGGAAATTTATTAGTATTGTAATATGTAACATTTATGAAAATGTATATAGGAATGTAATAAACATCATTTACTATTACATTTGCTATCGTAGAGCAGTGGGAGCCGCAGGGCTCAAATGCGCATTCTGGTAGCTAATATATGAAGCTAATTGAAAATGAAAAAAAAAACTATTTGTTATTTCCTGATGATCAATATGCTGACTAAGATGCATTGAGGGTTGCGTTGGTTTGCCGCCGGGAGATGGTGACTTTTCACCAATTCGAAAACACGTTCCATTTCCTGAGTACTTTTCTAACAACCATTGATCGCTGCTGTATCTAGTGTTGTTTGTAGAAATGGCTGACAGACTGACAAACTTGATGACAGCTGTTATCAGCTGGGGTGACGTTAACGTAAAGTTAGTTCCTTTTATCACTACTACCTACGCACGATAGATAATTGATGTTGCCCGTAAATTGGTACTTATTTTCAACATGTGAGGGATAGGAAGTGAGGACATAGCTGTCCTGGGAG
>OZ023326.1:79849783-79871812 GCA_964007535.1 Brachyptera risi
AAAAAATGTATTTCATAACAACTGTCTCTCAAAAAATCTGGCTTTCAAACGAAGTGAACATCTCCGTAATTCCTACACAGAGTGTAGAATGGTGTGAGAGTTTCTCCTACTAGTATGCACATGATTAAACAATGCATCTGAAAAATACACACAGTTGCGATGTCCCGGTTTTCCATGATGTTCCTGTTTTTCTGGATTTACAAAAAAAAAAAATCCGCGCAATCTTGGTACTTATTTTTTAAAGTAATTCAACATTGCTCCTATGAAGAGGCAGTTGTTCTGAGAGACAGTTCTTCTGTGAGACAGTTGTTCGAGATTTCTTCGTTTTTTTCTTTCAAAGTCATTCAACATTGGTCTTACGGAGATACAGAAACGGAGAAATCTCGAACAACTGTCTCTCAGAACAACTGCCTCTTCATTAGAGCAATGTTAAATTACTTTGAAAAAAAAGTACCAAGATTACGCGGATTTTTTTTTTTTGTGAATCCAGAAAAACAGGAACATCATGGAAAACCGGGACATCGCAACTGTGTGTATTTTTCAGATGCATTGTTTAATCATGTGCATACTAGTAGGAGAAACTCTCACACCATTCTACACTCTGTGCAGGAATTACGGAGATGTTCACTTCGTTTGAAAGACAGATTTTTTGAGACAGATGTTATGAAATACATTTTTTTCTAAAGACAGTATTAGGTAGAGTCAGTATGGTTTGTAAGACAGTTGTTTGAGAGGCAGTTTTTTTTATGAATGAGCTAGAATATATCAACATATTATCTTGGATTGGTTATACATAATTTAACTTAAGATCCGAAAAATCACGTCACTCCCCTCCTATCTCCTCATTAATTTCCACAATAATGAAGGAGGCCTTATTCTAACCGTTTCCAATTAATTGTTGACACTTATTGCTTGGATTTAATTGTTATCTTAATAGTTCTGAGTGAATATTTTTTCATATCAAAAAGGCTGATCCGATTTGAGTGAAAGTTCGGAATAATGTGAATCATTACTGAAATTCCCTGAGAATTTGAAGTCTCTCAATCGAGATATTATTCACGAATTTTTCCTCTGGGTTATTTTAATGTTTTTTTTTTTAAACTTTGGAATGAGATTTCCCAGAAATGGTTGAACCGGTTACACCTCAAAACTAGACGCAGTATCGAATAGACCATTTTCATTATTCAATGCGCAGGCGCGTCACGCCTCTTAGCAGCCGAGATCGCTGGTATTGCATTCTGGGAGTTTTAGTACTGTTCAAAAAGTCGGCCCTCTTATACACAGGTTTAAATACGGAACACCAAGATATATAACTTGCATTATCTCTCATTTCACGCACTCTGACAGTGTGTAAATATCTTGTAATATAGTAGACATATGAATGTTGAAACTGCTATCATATTATAACTTAATACGTTCACTGTAACGCACAATAATAAAAATCATTAGTGCTAAATAGCATTAGCAGCATAGGACTTTGGAACGCGCATACTAACATCACGTTCTAGTTCAAACGATCACCGCTAGATGGTCATTTCTTTTCGAAAAAGGTATAATAGATGAGGACACTTGTGTATGCCGGGTTTCTTACTTTCCGTTCAACCTGTGGAGCGTGAACAGAAGAACAAGAAAAAGTGTTTTTTTTTCGAGTATGATGAAATTGAGGTTTCGCTGCGCTCAAACAATTCATTTTGTGACGATTGTCTCATAAAAATGCAATAACCTTTCTCAAATGAGTATTGATAGGCGGCCTACCGACTTTCCGAATGGATAAATATCTTTAAATATCTCCATTGATGTATCTCAGAAGTATTTATTTGGCAAACTGACAATTTTCACGATTTTTGTTTCCAGATTTGAACACGAACGTAAACTTTTCCACCATCGTTGCAAATTTTCGTAACGATATGTAAACATAGGCAAGTGAGATACGTACAATGGTGTCGAGAATAATGATGGCGGTTGTTAAATCCATCATTTACATTTTCTAGTTGAAGAATTCACAATTGCATTTGTAATTACGTTGACGTCAGTCGAATATTATACGTCATCCCATGACGTCGTTAAACAGGATTATTTCAGGAGACAGAGCTCCAGTAATATACTGAATATGAGCCATTATGCGTAGGTCAATGAACCTGAGAGGGGTTAAAGTATTATATCAATATGATTTTATCACTAATATACAAATAATATTTTCAGAATTGATGAATATAAAGTGGATAATTCAACAAATTGTTCATTGTTCCGATAGTGATGGTAATGATGATGTATATATATATATATATATATATATATATATATATATATATATATATATATATATATATATATATATATATATATATATATATATATATATATATATATATATATATATATTTATATATATATATATATATATATATATATATATATATATATATATGAATATAGATATATATATATATATATATATATATATATATATATATATATATATATATATATATAAATATATATATTTGAATATATATATATCTATTGACCTTCATATATACATATATATATATATATATATATATATATATATATATATATATATATATATATATATATATATATATATATACACATATATATATATATATATATATATATATATATATATATATATATATATATACATACATATATATATATATATATATATATATATATATATATATATATATATATATATATATAAATATATATATATATATATGTGAATATATATATATATATATATATATATATATATATACATATATATATATATATATATATATATATATATAAATATATATATATATATATATATATATATATATATATATATATATATATATATATATATATATATATATATATACATATATATATATATATATATATATATATATATATATATATATATATATATATATATATATATATATATATATAAATTGATTAAATACCATGAATAAAATGAAATATTATTGATCACGCGTGTGATTGAAAGATCCCACAGAATTCGAAATACGTCGAAGTGAATGTGAATGAGAGTGAGAAACTAAATACATATGGTTCTATAAATAGCTTCACATATTTGCGAAGAGAAGAAGAACCAAGTGATGCAGAAGTTACATTTCCATTTATCAATTCATCTATATACTGTTGAAAGTCATCTTCAACCTTCCTCTCATAAACTCTCCTGTCATTATTCAATCATCGATAATATACTGTGGCAGATTATCACGAATCAACTATAACTTTACGCTATAACTAATAACTATAACTTATAACTATAACTATAACTTATAACTTATAACTTATAACTTATAACTTATAACTATAACGACCAGAGCATCAACTAGATGGATCGATCATGATCTGCAATTATTGATCGTCTTTGAGTTTGACAAATATAAAATTGATGGTAGTCACTCAATCTTCAATAATGTGTATTGTCTCTCACAAACATGGTAATTTCTAAAATATATGACCATGGAGAAGTTGAAATATATAAATTGGTATGATGAAAGTTTTTCGCATGAAACTCTTTTGATGAACTTGCTGATAATGAATTCTTGGATCTCATTTCGGACATTTTTGGTACGAAAAAAAGAATCGTCGATACAACAATGACGACTAAGAACTCTTATGGAACTAGCTTTGTGCTGGTATTAAGATGGAAGAAAAGTTGATCAAGTATTTGTATTTATTTTGGATGTCACCTACCCCGGGTCCTTACAAAATGCAGGGCCGTATTTTAAGGCCTAGGCCCACCAGGCCCGGGCCTACGGCGACAAATCTCAGGACAAGGCCAATTTTCAAGGGACACGCCAACCCCTCTCAAATTGAGTAATAAGTGAATATATGTCAACAAGTCGTATATATTTTCATATATATATATATATATATATATATATATATATATATATATATATATATATATATATATATATATATATATATATATATATTTATATATGTATATATGAATATATATATATATATACATATATATATATATATATATATATATATATATATATATATATATATGTATATATATATATATATGTATATATATATATATATATATATATATATTTATATATATATATATATATAAATATATATATATATATATTTTCATATATATATATATATATATATATATATATATATATATGAATATATATATATATATATATATATATATATATATATATATATATATATACATATATATATATATATATATATATATATATATATATATATATATATATATATATATATGGGTATATATATATATATATATATATATATATATATATATATATATATATATATATATATACCCATATATATATATTTATATATATTCACGTTCCGAGATATCAACTATAATGCGTATAGAGCATTGGAATCAATGTTCTGTATATAGCTATACAGTTTTCGTCTAGTGTACACTAGAGTGACTATAGTCTTCGTAATATTTTCGTCTTGCCGTTTAACTAACTCCAATATTATTATTTCAAGTTTTCAACATATCGTATTCAGCAACAATCGAAGATCATAAAATTATCCTTCTCATCTATGAGTAATTTATAGTATTAGCCCAACACAATAATTAAAAATATGCTATTGAATAAGAACATAGTGCCCGTTATATTTATGAGATGGTGTACTCACTATATATTGAATTAACTACTTCAATTGTGAGGGGGCCGTCAAATATTTCCGGGCCAAGGGGCGCACAATATCTCAATACGACTATGTATATAGGCTACATGTACTCACCTATGCTCATCAAGAGGGCTCGGTATGAACTTCACGCATTCACGCTTCTGAAAGTTGGCTTCGATCCAACTTCGTGCCGCCTGAAAACAAATAAAATACACAAACAATCAGGAAACAATATAGTGTTTATGATTTATGGATGAATTAAACAATAATAAATTTGAAACTATACAACACGCTCTTCAAACCAAGAACAATTGAATGTGTATTTTATATTACTAACAATGAAATACGTTGTTACAATCGGTGCACGTGCACTGGGATACGCTTGTAGCAATCAGTATTGTTTGCTTAACGACCTCACCAACAGCTGGGTTATACGGGGGTACGAATGATCAGGTGAAGGGTGCCTCAGCTGACCGAGCCGCCGAGGGCATCAGCAATCAGTGCATCCAAGTTGTATGCCTTAGCTCGTGCCCCACTATGAACAAACTGTATAACTTTTGAAATGAGAGATCATTTTAAATGGTCAGGAGAAAATGAATCGCAAGAACAAGGAAACGGTTATTATTAGAGTCAGTTTCTCATGGCATTTCGTGAAAACTGTACAGTATGTTGAAAAAGAGTGGGCCTGACTACGTCTCGAAAATATGTTAGTTGCTTATAAAACAGAATTAAAAATATCCATTTCACTTTGCCCTATGGAACTATTCAATTACGTGTTGTAAGATGTGTGATGAAAGTGTGTGATTGTGTCGGCTATGTACACGGTAAAGTGATGGGGTATATGTTGTGAAAAACTATATTTTTGAACCAAATTGGAATAGTGATATTTTATACGATTCAATTGACGACTAGTGATTGACCCGCCCACAAACGTCACAAAACAAAACATCCAATCAAATGGGCTGTTTGTTATGTGGGAAAATTGGCATAGACTATCAGAGTATCTCTGAATGCCCACATGGAGTATAGATCAAGGTGGCCTGCCGATAAGCCACGCCTATCACTAGTGGTCAATTTAATGAAAATTTCCATTAGAACTAGGTGAAGGCCGTCACAACCCTAAGAGTGGAGTTGACCAAAAAATAATGACATCCATTTTGCTAATTTCAAAGAAAACTAGGAATCATTATCTCAATAGACCATTTTCATGATTCATTGCGCAGGCGCGTCACGCCTCCTAGCAGCCGAGATCGCTGGTATTGCATTCTGGGAGTTTTAGTACTGTTCAAAAAGTCAGCCCGCTTATCTGCATCGTTGAAGGCAAAACATCAAGATATAAAACTTGCAATATCTCTCATTTTTCTCACTCTGACAGTGTGTGAGTCTCTCAGTATACAATAAACATATGAATGTTGAAAACTACTATCATATTATAACTTGATACGTTCACTGTAACGCACAATGATATAGATCAAACGTGCTAAATTGCATTGGCAGCATAGGACTTTCGAACTCGGGTAATAACATCCCGTTCTAGTTCAAACGATCACCGCTCGATGGCTTATTCTTTTTTTTTTTCGATATTTCAGAATTCATGAATGATTCATTTGTCTTTCAGGACCCCGCACTTTTTCAGAATCGTGACGTACGGACATCTGTCAATTAATTCTGTCTATGTTTCGACACAAAATCGGTAATGTCCAAGTCATTACCAATTAATGGTCTCTGGGGGACAAGAAATCGACTTTAATTTCCGGAATCACGAATATGAATTCTAGTTTTCTCTAAAATCAGGGAAATTATTATATTCATCATTCATCAATATCCGGTTTCAGAATTATGATTACCTCTATAAGAGGTGTGAATAGTCTCTATGTACAATTAAGCTGTTACTCAGACTGGAGAAATCAGTTAATCCAGATTAGTTTATTGAATATAGAAAACTAGATTGCTATCCTTGAATAATTCGATATTTCCATTTCGAATGTGAAACACAGTGTTTTAGATTGGAAAGGAACAGAAGAAAGTATAACTTGAAAGAGATCGAGATGATTGGTCTGTTTGTTGGTGCTCGAGGAACCATTTCGAAGTTGTTCAGTGATATTTGAAAATGTTTTCTGATGGATAATTCTTCAAAATATGATATTGAAATGCCAGCCCTGAAGGATTCCGTTACATATAATAGATATATATATAACATATAACAAATACATATAACATCCCAAATAATGAGATATTGGATCGTATCCAAGAAGTTTAATCATCATATATATATATATATATATATATATATATATATATATATATATATATGTGAATATATATATATATATATATATATATATATATATATATATATATGTAAATATATATATATATATATATATATATATATATATATATATATATATATATATATATGTAAATATATATATATATATATATATATATATATATATATATATATATATATACCTGTATATATATATATATATATATATATATATATATATATATATATATATATATCACACGAATACTTCTATTTGCCGGTCGAGTTGACCCGATAAGACAAGATAAACGCAGGTCAGAGAACTTTGTACAACTACGTGAGAAAACTCGCGTCTAGTCTGAGGAAACTAACCGATAGCAATAAATCCAATTAATGGACGAAGTTAGACCACATAGCCTATGGTTTCAGCTTGTAATGATACTTTGAAAGCTTGACAATGCTTCGATAAACTATCTTCTAATTGTATAAAGTAGAGGAAAAGTTTTCTCACGATCCGTTATATTGTCGATTGATTTGATTTAGACCTACCCTTCAGTATTTTCACGTGAAGAATAAGTTGGATGAAAATTATTACGATCATGCACTTATTTTTGTTTGTGTATAAGAAAAAAAAATAGGAGCGCGAAAATTCTTCAGATTTGAAGGGTTAGAGAGAAAGAATCACTCCTGTTCCAATTATTTGGCAGGCTGAGCAAAATGCTGAGTGAAATTTTAATTAAAAGATACACGAGTTTTTTCGGTTAACACGCGCGTGTTTTTTTACAATATCCATGAAATTTTATTTTCAATCGTAGCTGCCTATATATATATGATTGAGAATATAATTTGCTTTGTGAAATCATAATATTGGGACGAATGGTGAAAATTGAACTTCCCTTACGTAGTACGCTGATGCATTAGAAGGAGTTAGGCATATTGGATAGCAAAAGTGTAATTCAAAATCAAGCCATGAATTATTCATAATTCTCAATCATCACTTTCCATGTTTCACCCTCCTTGATTATTCAAAGCATGGAATTTGAAAAAATTGGGAGTTGAAAATTCAAATTCTGATTGAGTACGTGAATATACTTGACACATTAATATGAGTTTATGCAACATATGCAAAAATCAGACATATTTCATGGCAATAAATTTCGTTCAATTACTATCATTTTATCTTACCAAAATGATATTATTTTTCCGAAACAAATAATTACATGATTCACATCGTGCTTTTTTGGATGACACTTTGAATTTTCTCAAATTAATGTTTTGAATAGCCCCCTTCAACCCCCTTCCCTAAATTACAGGCATGGAAGAATTATATGATACACAGAAATGTCAAGCCAATGACAAAAATAGACGCTATCTCGCCTCTTTCTCCCAACGCATTGTTATTTTCAAAAAACGAATTTTCTTTCACAATACTTGATTCACTCCCCATTTCGCTACCTCGATCTTCTTTCAAATATCGAATGGAAAGCGAAAGAATGAAAGCACTCGAGGAATGCCATGATCTAACATCAGTCACCTCTGGAATGTAAGGTTCGGAGATCGTCTGCTGGGCAAGAGCCGTGTCTGCAAAAGACTGGTGCATTCCATAGGTAAACTCCCTCCACATAGCCATCGTTTCACTTTTTCAAACGAACACTTAAACTTCATTCGGTACTCATTTTCTTGGACAACTGCTGTTAGCAATTACCAACTCACAAATTATATTTTATACACACTCCATGTAAACCTGCATAATGTCATTATTTATAGCTTATTATCACTTATTCCATTATTATTACAATGATATCTACAAACGATTTTCAGATATTAGAGAACATATTATCACTTGTTACTTTTTCAAATGTAGACTATATACAATACGCTATTAAAATTCTATTACAGTGCAATGAATGATTTTTGAAACATCTTAATAGCGATATTACTACATGAAATCTTCCGAAAGACTACCGCTAAAACTGATTATCCGAGATCTTATAAGAAAAATCTAATGTTTACTCAATGATTATGCACATAATAAAGGCATTTATAAGCAGTGCTTGTGTACCAACAAGTACATAATTAACAAATATCTCCATTGTACAAAAAATATGCAAATATTGATCACCGTCTGGAATGTATGAAACTTTGAAGGGTGGTAAATTCTAGGTTGATTGATTATTGTTTGCTTAACGACCCCACCAACAGCTAGGTTATCGGGAGTACGAATGAGCTGGTGATTATGAATGCATGAAGTGATGATTAGTGAGAGGACATTTTCAAAAACTAAAGCTTTAAGCGGGACTCGAACCCACGCCCAACGGTGACTTCAGTTTCTGAAGCGGTGCCTCAGCTGACCGAGCTACCGAGGGTGGCTCTCAAGTTGATTCAAATATGTTTATGGCGAGTACGAATTTTCTTGTAAAACGCTGTACACGTGTCGCGTTGCGTCAGATGAACGGTGTGGAGGGTTTTACTCGGGTATCTTTGAAGATGCTAGACATATATTTGTATGTCAATATCAAGGCATGGCTCGTTTCGTTCGTATTTTCCTATTCAAGTACGTATTTATTAATTGAAGCCTTCATGAATATTTTTCAACTAATTTTCAAATTCGAAACATTTTCTCAAAATAGAAATAGATGATTATAGTAATAACAAATGAAATGTTTGTATGAATTAAGCTCTGCACATGATTTATTTTCCAGTCCACGGACCAGGACCCTTAAGGTACGTTCATACTACTACAGCAACCTGCCGCATGTACGGTTTTTCCGTTGCGGTAAACACAAGCTTGTTTTCTTTCGTTCAGAGTACTACGGTAAACGACAGACGGCAAGTGAGCATGGTGTGCTATCTGTCAAAATGGACGACAACAGTGAAGAGTTACTTCTTCCACTTCTTTTGAAAAATAAAGCACAATTATTACCTGCAGCTGCAGCTGCACATTTACAGATTAGGAAAAGAAGAAAAAGGAGACCTAGAAGATGGGGTAGGCCCACTCGTCCAATCTTTCAAAACCGAGAAAGATTTGGCCGTTAATTTACTCCCATTCCACAAATGAGGTCAGAGGACGAGGACAATCAAAAGAGTTGGCGCGTCAAAAGAGTCGACCGCTGAACAGTTGGTTCTACACCCACCGTGCGTAGGAAAAGCGGTCTGAGCATGCACAGGGCCGTGATTAGGCCGACTACGTCACAAACCGCATCACGGCGAGCTGGCCGTACGGCAGAAAGTTGAAGTCAATTCAACTCGGACGGCTGTGCCGTATCGCCTGGTACGGCAAGTTTCTGATTGGTTCACGTGACCAGCCGTGACGGCAAAAACGTTTTGCCGTAGTGGTATGAACGTACCTTTATTCTCGAGATTCATGAGTTGTGAGTTGTAATTTGTAGAATGAGGTGAGATAGCTTCATCACTCATTTTCAGTGAAATTATTGGAATCTCACCAGAGTTTCACTCATTCCACATTTCATAAATGTCAAGAATAAGGATCCAGTAGAAAGATTCATATGAATCAAATTGAACCGCTCGACCTGTGCAGCGCGTGTGGGCCTATTTTCAATTCATTCATTCATTTTCTGAAACACTTTCTTCCACACATTGTCTCTAAAAGAACATGTTATATGTGAAATCAGTCAATGTAAATACATTTCAGCCAGGATGTAATAAGAACAGAAGAGAACAACATTCCAATTATTTCAATGTCGATGCCATTGAAAAATAAGAATGAAATAATTCAAGTTCATGGTCGATGGATGAAATTACAGTTGACAATACTGTGGTATGTCATTGACTGAGTGATACAGGTAATCTCCCATTGAATAAGGAAATGTTTCAACATGATGATTCTCGAGTTCATTTTCCAAACAAAAGATATATTGATAGATACATTGTTGATGGTGAGTTATCATATGAAACTTTTCCTGAGAAGATTGGGCTCTTTTCGTATAGCTTCAAGTTGATCATATTCGGATTGATACAAATAATTATCATCACTTCTGTTGATACCTTGAAGCTAAAGAACGAGAGAGTACGACTGTTGGAATTGAGTGGTAAATATCAAATATATACTGCTGGTACTTGTTGGATGAGCGTAGCGAAGATTCCATTTCACATAGGCCTGCCAAAAAAAAAATAGGTTTCGTTTTTAGGTGCTTTTTTTTGTAATTTTGTGCGCGGCATACAGGTCAGGAAAATATACTTATCAATTTGAAACTTTTTCTAGATATTTCTGTTATACCAGAATAGGCTGGAATTGTTATTCAGAAAAATCGGTCGAAAGATTTTTCCGTAAAAAAATCGTGAAGTTTGAAAAATCCTCGTAAGAATAACCCGAGGGAGAAATACTTGAGAAACAAGAATTTTTCAAAAGCTCTCAAATTTTCACCGAATATCAACAATACTATTATACACCTTTTCAGAGATTTTTGTAACAATCAGATGAAAAATAACCAAGAAAACGCAATTAAAGTGTACATTTTATTGAATATTTGGATCAATTAGTTTTGCAAAGTGTATATATGCGACAGGTTGCAGCACCATAAATATCAACAAGTTGCAGGTAAGGTTTTTGAACGTTTGAAGTTATTCAAGGTCCGTAGATGTGGATTGATCCGACGAAATACTTTTCATTCTAGATTTCCATACTTCTAAGCTCATCTCACAACGCAAATCCCGCGTTTTCCTAGTGTATAAAAAATTGTGATCATTCCGTAATTCGGAGCTAGAATCTTCTACTCTGTATAGACAGACGCGATCCGTTGCTTCAAAGGTCCAAGTCATGATTGATGACAAGAGGAGAAATGAAGAAGTATGCCATAGGAGTCATGTAGAGAATGCACTTGCGCTCATTCAATTATACAAAGCTATAAGAAATACTCTTAATAATAATAATAAGTTTTTATTCATTTTTGAGTAGTTAACAAAAGAAACACAGAAATAACAATTTACATATAAAAATTTTTAAAAAATGAGATGATTATTTAACAAAAATGAAATGACGAGGTTCAGATACACGAGTTTCTGCTCTTCCACCTAACCTTATGAGTATAATAACTAAAATGCGAATAATTATGTAATAAAAAGAACTATAGATTGACAAATGGAAAAGGAAAACAAAAAAAACAAAAACAGGAAGAGCTGACAGATTAGAACTAAATTAAACATGATTTTTTAAAACTATCTCTGAATTTTGCTTCATTAAAAGTTGTTCTTTGTATGATAATTTGAATAGACCTAGGGATTTTACTGATTTTAATGATGTTGGCATCTCGTTCCATCTTCTTGTACCGTTACTGTGAAGTCAAAATATTCATCACATAGATGGGAGTAAATAATATGATGCAAGTGATGTGCAAAAACAATTTTTTTTTTTTTGAGGATTCAACTTGCTGTATGAGGATATTTGAATATCCTATATTTTAATATTATTATATATATTCATAATTATATTTTTATATTATTATTATATAATTATTATATTATATTATTATTTGTATATATTTTTTATTAAATTTTTATATTATCATGTATTTATATTTATATATTTAATACATATTCATAATATTTGATATTGAAAATGGTATTTATCGAACTAATGTGATTCTGCTAACAAATGTCAACAAATGAATTTCAAGTCAACATTTTTTTTCTTTCGATCAATTCAATTTTTTTCAATTTCAACATGTTTTTTAATCTTATTACACATTCAGATGACAAATATGAAATAGAATAACAAACACAATATGGGAATAATAACAAATGAATTCAATACGAATATAACGGTAAATAATAAGAAAAAAGAACTGCCATTAGTGCGAAATAAGTTGGTTAATAATAAGAAGAAGCCCGCATAAGAACGGGACGAATTCTTGTGTGCGGGCAACATCAATAATTATGTATATCGCTTCAGTTCGTTCGACGCCTATATTTTGTTCCTACACCCTTATGTTTCCAGCATAAATCATTTTGAAAATTCAATATTGAATAGATATTAATTATTAGAGTGATATGCCTAATTATAACATTATAGGCATATCACTAATTTATTTTGTCGATTGTGTATAATGATAAACTTTACATCTGCTGTCAATGGAAAGGAGTGATCATTGCCCAAGAGACTTAGTTCAAAGTGGAAGATATCAACATTCGAATGTTTATACTGAAATACTTTTATCTACGGCGAAAAATTATTGTTACAGACAGCGCAGTCCTGGTGTTGAAGTTCATTAGTTTCAAATAATCAAAATGGGGTAGTAAGATCGCCCTGGTGGTGCCCCGTCCAAACGATCCTATATCTCTCATCCTTAGCCTTAATTGGGAAACAGTGATTTTGTATCAAGTTTCGATGTTATAATATATATATATATATATATATATATATATATATATATATATATATATATATATATATATATATATATATATATATATATATATATATATATATATAGAATATTAAACTTCGAAATGAATCCCAACCCTACGATACTCATTTCTTCAATCCTAGAGAAAATTACAAATCATCATCTCAATTTCAGATACTATTAATAATTCTTCTATACTTCAGAGGCCATAAGTCATAACTGGGATGTTGAAATATTGATTCTGTATGGAAACATAAACAGAATCAATCAACGCCTACGTCACGATTCAGAGAAAGGACCAGGTCCTAGAGAACAGATGAGTTAATCACAATGTCTGTAGGCCTAATTGAGATGTTGATTTCGAATTACCTCTGAAATTAGAGCCATAAATACCGTCAATAATCGTCGAAATTTTCAAGGTTGTCGTGTCCTTTGAAATTGTCTCCATGTGTGAGAGAGAGAGAGAGAGAGAGAGAGAGAGAGAGAGCGAGAGAGAGAGAGAGAGAGAGAGAGAGAGAGAGAGAGAGATATGCCATTCAGTAGCACTTGATCATCTTCCGAATGCATGTTACAATCAATATTTACCGATATCGTTAAGAGGCTACTTTACATCTCACAGCCCATGAGTAAAACCTGCAGGGAACGAACCAAACAGGACAAAAAGCGTCAATACAGGCCTTCAGCTCCCAACACATGGTGGGTAAACGATGGGACTAATCAGTCTAATTATTTTGCAATGAAACCACAATGCGCATATGTGTGCCTCTACGTTTACTAAAAATCATATTTTTCTATTCAATTACTCTGAAAAAATCGTAAGAACAATGAAAAACAGGTAGAAGAATGTTGATTTTCGACAATTATTTTGAAAGGGTTGAAAACATACCACGAACCAAAGCTCTTCGAGCGAGCAAGTATTGAATACTAGTGATCATCTAACCGAAAACTGTAAGTCAATACGGTGATTGGTTTTCCGTTGCCAACTGGGCCCCGAACGTCTGCAATCAAGCCGGTAGGCAAGGTGTAAAGAGGCCTCTTAATATATTTCAACAAACACCGCTGCATTTCCACATCGACTGTTTAGCACCATTAGTGAAATGGCGTGATGAGTATAAACTAGGCAAACGCAACATATGCGTTGTACGATGAGCGAAATATCTGAATATAAGGTAAAAGAGTCATTAGTAGTTCTACATTTGCTACTTTATAGACTTCAGTATTCTACACACTTTGTCCCGCATTTGCTACTTTATTGACTTTGGTATTCTACACACGTTGACCACCTTGACAAATATAAAGAAGAGTTCATTGTTGGGCAAATATCGAATCTAGAAAGCAGTGAATCTTGACTAGTCTAACTCTGCTATTATGTCCATATATTATTTTGATTTGATGAATAAAATCAGTTAAATCTGAATTTTTTTTCTTCAAATTGGCTGGTTCAAATTGATTACAAAATGGTGATAACGTGTATCATTATTGTGTTCACATTCAGAAAAAATTTGAAATTTTTTGAAGAGATTTTATTTTCAACATTTTCCGCCCAGCCAAATCTTATGGAGTTTTTAGAAGATGATATTTCTCAAAAGTGGTCCAACTGATATATTCCAAAAACTATACAGTTTTGAGTTGTATAAAGTATGAGTAAATTACGTGTCCAATCATAGTCCATGTTGAACTCTTCTTTCTCACGTATGGATCGATCCACATCATGGGTGATCGTATGAATTGAAATAATTATAATTATCCAATTCATTCATGGATTTCATCCACTTTGGGTTGAACGCACTGTGTCGATGACGTAGATCTATTGGCGTCGATGATTGATGGATGATTGAAAAGACACGAAGATCAGACAAAATATTATCACGTGAAAGGAGAAGGAAACTATCCCAGGTGATCCACGGAAAAACCTATGTTAGGATGGTTGACCGTGACGGGAATCGAGCCTAGGTCTCCTAAATGGCGATTCAGCACGCAAACTATACTGGTGACCAACCATGCAGTCACATTATTAAAATGACATTTTCAAATTCATCACCCCCTCCTCTTTTTTTTATAAATGATTTCTTTTTCTCATTTATACACCTCTACATAGCGTGGCTCATTATTGTTTTCAACACATTTCTTAATGGATGAGCGAAGCGAAGACTCAATTTCACCATACTCGAATGAAAAGATTTTTTTTTGTTCGCGCTCCACTTGTCAAACGAAGATTCAAAATCAGTTAGAACGTGGCATTCACAAGTGCCCTTATCTAACTCGATATTGTATAGTTTTGAGGCGCAATCAATGGAACCACTTCTGAGAAAACTCATTTCAAAGTTTTCAAAAATCCCGTAAGAATAACCCAGAGGAGAAAATTCGTGAAAAATATTTCATCCGAGAGAATTCAAATTTTCAGGAAATTTTAATATAATAATGATACACATTATTTCGAACTTTCACTCAAATCGGATCAGCCGTTTTGATGTAAAAAAAATATATAATGTAATTTTTGTAAATCACTCAAAGCTATTAAGATACCCATTGAATTCAAGCAACAGGTGTCACCAATTGACTGTGAACGATCAAAACCTTCTTCATCATCATAGGAATTGATTAGGAAAAATAAGATGGCTGTGACTCAATTGTTTGGATCTCAGGGCCCAGATTCACAAAACGTCATAACTTTGATCCGGCTCAAAGTTACGACAATTTCTACAGATAATACCATATTCGATCCATTATTTTTGATGCTATGATTTTAATTTTTGATTAAATCCATTATTATTATCAATCCATTATCAATTAAAATCAAAAAATCAAAAATGATAGATCAAATATGGTATTATCTCTGGAAGTTGACGTAACTTTAAACCGGATCAAAGTTATGACCTTATGTGAATCTGGGTCCAGGTGTATATATATATATATATATATATATATATATATATAAATATATATATATATATATATATATATATATATATATATATATATATATATATATATATATATATATATAAATAACCAATCCAAAGATATAAGTAGCTCATCCATCAACACGGAAACACAACGCGTTTGTCTAGTTCTCGTACCTCATAGCCTCAAGTTTTTGTCTGTTATTTCAGAATTAGTTACTTCATGTTGATTAACATTCTTCTAATTACTCTATCCATTGATCAATTATTCTGTGTCAATTATGGCAGTCATTGTAAGTGAATGGCAGAATCTCTAATGAAGATTCATGGGCATATATCACTATGCAGTTCATTATACGAGTATATATAACAATATACTGAATAGAAAATATGAAGACTTGATGAATTATACCGTCTACTATTGTCGTACAGTGCACAAGTAAAGTTATGTTTTATTTATAACCATGCACTATTGCAAGGTCAATATAATTACGACTGCTTTATCGACTCTGTATACTGTTGTATATATAGGTAAGGAGCAAGTTTGCTTATCGTCGATGGACGTCATTGTGGTATTCACTCAATTATGATTAAACAATTAATTATAACTATGGCAAACGCGGTATGTGTTACCGCGTTGATGGATGAGCTGGAAAATATCAACGTATCTTCGGATTGGTCATTATATATATTCATGCACCTTAAGATCCAAACAATTAGGTCACTGTCATCATATACCCTGATTAATTTCTATGATAATGAAGAAGCCTTTGTTTTAATTGATGATAATTAAGTGGTGACACCTGTTGCTTGAATTTAATTGGTATCTTGATAGCTTTGAGTGATTCACAAAAATCATATTTTATATGTTTTTACATCAAAACGGCTGATTCGATTTGAGTGAAAGTTCGGAATAATATGTATTATTATTCTAGCGAAATTTTCCTCGATTCTTTTCCTTTTTTCTCTTACATGATTTTTGAAAACTTTGAAATGAATTTTTTCAGAAGTGGTCCAACCGATTGCGGCTCAAACCTATACTGATTTCACATTTTTGTTCGACCTGTGGAGCGCGATCAAAAAAAAAAAAAAAAATTTTTTTCGAGTATGGTGAACTTGAGTCTTTGCTTCCCTCATCCAATTATTGTTCGCTTGACGATCCCACCAACAGCCGGGTGAAACGGGGGTACGAATGAGCAGGCGATTATGATAGTATGATTTGATGATAGGCGAGAGAACGTTTACAAAAAATCATGCCTTATGTGGGACTCGAACCCACGCCCAAGGGTGACTTCAGTTACTGAAGCAGTGTCTCAGCTGGCTTAGCTACCGAGGGTGACCTCAACGTATAAATTCACATACCATATACTAATATATTGACTGAACACAGTGATGTTTATTGTGTCCAATGTTTACTCGAGCGCACACATGAATAGCTAGAGTACAATGTACCATATAGTACGTTACAATGCAATGTTTATATGCCTACTTGATTGGTACGGTTGCTATCACATGGAGTAATCGATCAATGCTACATTGAAATATTCACGCACTAAAACCAAAAGACAATGTGCATATGAACTTCATCCATAGTCTATGACCACTGGTGGGTAATGAACTTTCAAAATGAACGCGTTCGAATTTTCTGAGCTTTTCAATGAACGAGCTACATCTACAGTCTATGATCTTGAACTTTCTTCACGTTCGATTTTCGGTGATCTTTAACGAAATAAAACGTTCATTTGAAAGTTCATAGTTTTAGATCACTCATCATCCTATTCGACACAATCGCACTATCCGCACTTCCCCGTCCAAATTCCGAGTGCTGAGATCGACTATTTCACGGTCTATCCCGAATGTATAATATTCCCTGTTCGGGATTTCAACACGTCACCAGGCGAGCCATGTATTATTTTTGAACCCTTTTTTCCATATAATTTTCAAGGTGAGTTTTTGAACGAACCTACGTTTTTTTGAATTTGAACTCGAACAGCAAAGTCACGAAAAATAACTTTGAACTTTTAGAAAAAAATCGATTCATTTGACATGAACTGAACTTTTTAAAAAGTTCCTTTCATTATAGTGAACTTCTTCAACACTGTCTGTGACAATATTAGCTGTGGAATATGCTTAGATTTCATTCGATTTTTGATTTCAGATTGAGACATCCATGAGACCGCAAGAGTAGGCCTACCATTCTCGGCCAGTATTTGATGATGATGATTATTGTTTGCTTTAGGACCCCACCAACAGCTAGGTTATATGGGGGTACGGGTGAGCGGGTGATTATGAATGTATGAAGATGATGATCAGTGAGAGGACATTTACAAAAACCCATGCCTTATGCGGGACTCGGACCCACGCTTATCGGTGACTTCAGTTTCTAAAGCGGTGCCTCAGCTGACCGAGCTACCAAGGATGGCACCGCTATTTGACATTACATGAAATCACTGCTGCCAATTCAGAATTACCACTCGAGAAATATCATAACAACAACCAGAAATGATTAATGGTAAGAAAGTCTGTGATCGTGATGGTATCATTAATGAAAAAAAATGTCGCTCAAGACGTTTTTTTTAAGCGTCATTTCGTTCATCATCACTTCATAGTTTCAATTAGGCCTACGACCCACTCATTCATACCCCCTGTTAACCCAAGGCTGTGGATGTATTGAATATATATATATATATATATATATATATATATATATATATATATATATATATATACATATTCATATATATATATATATATATATGTATATATATATATATATATATATATATATATATATACATATATATGTATATATATATATATATATATATATATATATATATATATATATATATATATATATATATATATATATATATATATGTATGTGTGATTAGATGAATTTCAGGTATATGAAGTTTAATTAGTATTCATTTGAAAATAAATGAATATAGCCTAACGTTTCGGTGTGGTTGCACACACCCTGATCACAGGCAATAGACTAATGAACTTAGGAATCAAAATTTTTTTTAAAAATCGATTTTTTTTATTGATAAGTTCATTGTCTATTGCCTGTGACCAGGGTGTGTGCAACCACACCGACACGTTAAAGGCTATATTTATTCATTTTCAAATAAATACTAATTAAACTTGATATACCTGAAATTCATTTGATCACATAAATATGGATCAAGGAATTACTTTTAAATAATTATATATATATATATATATATATATATATATATATATATATATATATATATATATATATAGATATATAAATATATATATATATATATATATATATATATATATATATATATATATATGTATATCATATATATATATATATATATATATATATATATATATATATATATATATATATTTGAATATATATATATATATATATATATATATATATATATACATATATATATATATATATATATATATATATATATATATATATATATATATATATATACATATATATATATATATATATATATATATATATATATATATATATATATATATATGTATATATATATATATATATATATATATATATATATATATATATATATATATATATATATATATACATTTGAATTAATTTGTTACAACTTCCTCCGCGACTTTACTAGTCTCTTCAACTTTCAACATATAACTATTTACTTTAGAGTTAGACGACGAGAGATCGCTCAAAGTTACCTTCACCAGATTAATGTGTGTACTGATTACCGTAGCCATGTGAGATTATTTAATCCACTCAGGTGAACATATCACTCCGAGCAGCCGACAGCCGCAAGTTCTGAGATGTGTAGCTCAGACTGATGAGTGTTGATCGTCGACAAGCCATCTCATAACCATGTATCGTCGTCACATTTCCGATTCATTTACGTCAAACTTTTCATTTGAATTGAAAATGTTTTCGTCCGCATTGAGTATATTTTAGCATGAGTTTTTATCAGAAGTAAGACCTATTAAAGCAATGCAACCCATAGCCTGCATTGTCATGCTAGTTATAGCTAAGATCAACATTACGTTATTGATAATATATCAAGTTTACAATTGTACAAATGAGAATGACTTGATGTGTGGTATAATGCCTTGTAACCAGGACCCTTACCTGATAAACTACTTGAAATTATTAACAATAATTATTATCCATTTATGTTATCTCGGTTCAAGGGGACATTTATGAAGCTATTTGTGTATTGATTTTTTTTTTTCGTTTTTGTTTTTGGAAGGAAAAGTTTCTTAGAAATTTTCTTGGAAATGGAAAGAAGTGATCATTGCATAAGAGACTTAGGCCTACTTCAAAGTGGAAGATTTCAAATTTGTGTGTTTTGTGACCGGATACATATCACAGAAACAGTCATTGTGTTCCGGACGTTCGGAAAATGAAATACTTTTATCTAATCGAAATGGGTTGGTAAGATCGCCCCTGTGGTGCTCCGTCCTAACGATCTCATTTTTTTCATCCATAGCTTCAATTGGGGAACAATGATTTTGTATCAAGTTTCGATGTTATTGAAAAAAATAAATAAATAAATGAAGTATATTATCAAGGGATCTTAATTGCTGACGAAATTCGGCTGAGTCGCTTCTACATTTAACCAGTTCGAAACATAATTTACATAAATTTCTTAAACAAAATTAAATACTCGAAAAATACAATAAAATACAGAGGGATACATAAACACATGAGAGTTGTCGCACACAGAGATATTACCATTCACGTTTTGAACGCACAACACATTCATTATGTAAACATACAACAAATTCACCGTAACAATTACAAGTATAACAAAATAACAAAATATTTCCAGTAAATTCACCACCCATTCTTTCTTTCTTTTTTCAATATTCATTCTTCCAAAAAAAAAGCAATAATGAAAAAGAAGCATCAATGGAAACTAAACTATGAATCTAATGAAGAATGAATAAATTGATGTTAAAATGATTCAGTGCTATGAAATATGTTTATCATCACTTTTAATTTCTAGAAGAAATGTTTACATCCATTATGAAATTATTTCCATTTCGAATTAGTAATGTCATCAGGTAATGCATTCCACGCTCGAGACGCAAAATTGAAAAAGTCGTTTCTGAAAGAAATTTTGCGTGTAGTGGGATTCCTAGATTATTGAGACGCGTGCTACCCTCCTGATAGAATGTGATGAATCACACATTTCAAGCGTGGAAAATTATACATTATATTCACTCCATTTTGAAATGCTCCCACCTGGACTCTGAGATGGATGGAAAGAAGAGGGTATGATACAAGTAGCAGATATATGTATGAGAAATATTGCAGGAGTATCGGAATTGGAGAGAAGAAGGAGAAAATTAACAAGTACAGAAATTGGCGTAGAATAGTTATTTTTCAAGATGGGAAGAGAGAGACATAGTTGGTACGGACTTATGAAAAGAATGGAGAGGAATATAGGAGATGAAATTGATAAGTACAGAAATTGGCGTAGAATTTGGCGTCTATATTGTTATAGTTATTCTTGAAGATGGGAAAAGAGACAGAGTTGGTACTGACATATGAAAAGAATGAAGAGAAATATAGGATACCCAGAGCAGAGTACGAGATGTCGGAAATGTGTGTAGATGAGAAAATGGGGAGACTGAGGAAAGGATGGAAGCGGCAATGAGAAGAACTGTGGAAGAGACAGAGGAGGCATGAAGTGAAGTTGAGAGCGGTGAATGGTGGAGAGGATAGAGAGAATGAAGGGAGGTGATGAGAAGAGTTGAGATGAAAGAGAAGGAGAGGAAAAAC
>OZ023326.1:79882012-79899512 GCA_964007535.1 Brachyptera risi
TATCTGGACCCGATAGAGAACATGTTGACAATACAATCTGTTGAGAGCGAAATCAAAACAATCAAGTTTCTCTGTCAATATGAAGCTACAACTCAATAGGGGGTCGCCCTTGGAAGCTCAGGCAGCTGAGGCATCGCTTCATGATTGACTAAATTGATTATTGTTTGTTCAACGACCCCACTTACAGCCAGGTGAAACGGGGTTACGAATGAACAGGTGATTATGTAACTGTGAAGTGATGATGAGTGAAAGGACGTTTACAGAAACTCATGCCTTATGTGAGACTCGAACCCACGCCCAACGGTGACTTCAGCTTCTGAAGCGGTGCCTCAGCTGACCGAGCTACGGAGAGAGGTTTCTTCAGAGACTCAAATCACTGTTGGGCGTGAGTTCGAGTCCCGCATATAAGGCACAGGTATTTGAAATTTGAAAACGTCCTCTCACTTATCATCATTTCATACACTTGCTTTTTCAAAATGAAGTTAGAGTCACGCTTAAGGCATGGGTTTTTGTTAATGCCTTTTCACTCATCATCACTCCATGGGTCTGTAATTACATGCTCATTCGTACCCCATATAACTCAGCTGTTGGTGGGGTCGTTAACCAAATCAGAATCAGTATCTCAATAGGGCAACTAAGACCCAGTATTACCAAGTCCAGTTAGTATTTATCTGAGTTGGTGAAAACAAATACCACAGGTAACCATGGTGATAACAAGTTTGAACTGTCAGATAAAGGCTGGCTAGACTTGGTAATACCGAGCTTAAGTGATTCAGTTATATTCTCGGAGCGTCTTTTTAAATTACAGAAAATTAATTATAACAATAAATGATTTGTTTGTCCATTTGATAGCTCAGGAGCAAATATTTATTCCATTTATTTTTTGTCAATAGATAGACTGTGTCCGTGTGGCAAACGTTTTTGCGGCTGTGTTTGAATAAACTCATCTATTTCTAATAAAAATTAACCGGGGTATAATATGAAAAAGTATGTAGAAGTATATTCCACCAGTTTTTGTCAAGCCTGAATATTATAAGAGGATATCAAAACACTGAAATTACAGTTTAATGAATAAATGGTGATGATTTCACTTCCCTGATTTCAAAGAGAACTAGAACTCACCATCACATATTTCAGAAATTATAATCTTCAGGGGGGGGGACACCACTGAAAATATGTCTATATGTTGGAATTTCCATTTTTTTTTTTTTAATGATCAATTTATTTGATATCTCTTTTTTGGGCTACTGAAGAAATAATGTGAATTAATTCCCTAGTATATTTTATATTCGACTTTTAATCATATAGTGTCGAACCAAATTAGCTTCAGAACCTAAAACAGTTGAATGTTTGATTGCTGTTTTCTCGTCATTTTTTTTGTCAACGTATTTTGAAGGGAGAAGTAAATGAAATCTATTCTACTGGATGGAATTGCACAATTTTTGTGTATACTTCATGAACTAGATGATGAACAAAGTCATGCATTATCAACAGTATCTCTTGAGAATATCATGCCTAAAATAATATTTGAAAATTTGAAAAATTGAAAACATTTTTTAAAAAAGTGTGAAATAGATAATTTGCCATTCTCAGAAAAAAGAATTTGAAGTGACACCAATGCATAACTTTGTCGATTGCACTCTCGAGAAGACCATGTGATTTTTGAAAACTACTTTTTTATAGCCGTTGTTCACCAAAAAGTTTCTCCGTGACCACTGACAAAATAAAGGTTTTAATTAAAAAAAAAAAAAGTTGTTAAGAAAATGTGACTTCATATCTTTATATTCATCTGGTAGTAATGTGGGACCGAAATAAAAAAAATCAACTCGATCGGGTGTAAAATGTAGAATTTAGGATTTTCAGTGTTGTCCCCCCTTAATTTTCCATCCTGCAGAGACCACGATGTCATGACGCAGGCAATACCGATTCTGTATAGAAACATAAAAAAAACTCGGGTAAAATATGACGACTCAGAGAAAGGGCCGGATCCTACAAAACAGATCAATTGGATATAATTTCCGAAATTGAGATGATGATTCTTATTTTTCTCTCAAATTGGGGGAAATAAATAACGTCTCAATTTGTTAAAGTCCAGTTTTTGGTTAGGACCTATAACGTCCTTTAAGATAACTGAAGTCATGTATCGTTTTGAGGTAATTAAGCCATTTGGATTCTATAACCAATAACGGAATAATTTGTATAGAAAAAAAGAGGTTCTGAACAAGCGTCCTCCCATCCCACAACAGCAGCGCGAGGAAGTTTTGCGTCTTCTTTTATTTTGGAAAGACTGAACGAATGTTGGGTTTCTTAGAGTCGCGTCGACAACGAGGTCATTTTGCTCAATGAATACATGTATATATCGCTAATGGCTGAAGGTCGAACAATTAGGTAACGTCAGTCATGAAAAGTCTGACAATTCTTTTCATTTTTTTATTTTTTTTTGTAGCAATGAAAAACAAATAGTTTTACACTTGGAGAGGAACTCATTATAGGCTACTTGTCTATAATAGTATATTGACTGAATAAGAAAGGTC
Organism: Brachyptera risi; assembly: GCA_964007535.1. NCBI lineage: Eukaryota > Metazoa > Arthropoda > Insecta > Plecoptera > Taeniopterygidae > Brachyptera > Brachyptera risi. The sequence continues at coordinate 79,884,547 of OZ023326.1, forward strand.
CATGTTGATGGCAACTATAGGCCTACTCCAAATATCTCGCATCCAAAATTATCAACATCATTTTTTAGGTTTGACCTGAAGAGAGTCTAAAAAAACAGAGCAAAATGTTACGTTTCTTTCTCATTGAAACATGTTACCATTTTCATGTAATAAAAAAAAAACGCTGAATAAATCATCAACCTATAAGACTTATGCCACGCCATATACGAACAATGATCCGATATACGAGCTAATAATATTGACGATAGAAATGTCCAGAATGATAAAGAGTGGAATTGATAATGGAAAAACATGAGACTGAGAAGGGTGGACCAGTGGCTAGCACGCCAGACCGTCATTCACGAGACCAGGGTTCGATTCATTCCATGGTCGACCATTCTGACTAGTTTTTCGTGGTTTCCTTCTGTCGTTTATGTTGATAGTGGGATTGTTCCTCAACAAGAAACCTCAACCGACTATCCTTTCCAATTTTCAAAAAGCTCATAGTTCCTTTCATCTCATCTACCCATCACATCATTCCCAATTCACAGACGCCAATAGATCTTAGTCACCAGGTACGTCGTTAAATCCTAAATAAATTCCAAAAAACGTAAGAGAAAGGCAGGAGTAATAATATTTACTTTTTGAGACACAGAGAGGGCATTTAAAGAAGCATTTTCGAATTGAAACAAACAATTTGATGCCGCCCTCGGTAGCTCGGTCAGCTGAAGCACCGCTTCAGAAACTGAAGTCACCGTTGAGCGTGGGTTCGAGTCCCGCATAAGGCATGGTTTTTTGTTAACGTCCTTTCACCTATCATCATGCACTTTATAATTTCATAATCACCTTCTCATTCGTACCCCCGTATAACTTAGCTGTTGGTGGGGTCATCAACCAACAGTTCGCTGGCGGAAAATGAGACGAACGTTCTGGACATATTTAGATTGACTTTACGACAGCCAAACGTCCGTGTAGCAAGTAGCAATTAGTACATGATTAGTTATACAGACTTGACGATAGCTTCATGGCTATTGATTGTGGCACGTTGAAGACCTTGGACCAGTAGGCCTACACACACTGCACAGCAAAGCCTTTGAAGTGAAGCTACCGGTATACGCATTATGAATGAAATTATATTATTTGTCTTTTATTTTTCAATAAAATAAAAGTTTGCTTTATAATGACAGTTATATAGTCTTGTTTGCTTTATAATGACTTTTACATAGGACTTGGAATTACTTGATATTTTTTCACGGATGGAATTGGCTGGGAATTTAATAACGGCGAGGTTCTTTAAAACGTAATATGTTTTTTTTTATATATATATATTGGTCGCATACACTGATACAGAAAGAAAAACACAATTACAGCAAAAAAACATCCATAAAGCCCTTCAGAAAAGGCTTAACTGTGGGTTAAAATAGTGAATTATAAGTAAAATTCAAATTCGGACGTATTTCTCAAACATTAAAAGTAATAAAGTAGTTGAAGTAAAAAGAAAAAAAGAAAAACATATAGTGATTTGTTACATTCTACTTACGAATTGTGTAAGGTTTCTTTGATTACTATTGATTTTAAGCAATCAAGTTACATCAAGCTACGATAGAGGTAGACAGTTGTACAAGATATAATTGAGGTATTTTAATTTCATAGCTATAGTATAGAATGGGCAACTTATTTGAGTAAATCGATATGATTATTAAATACATAAAAAAACATAAAGTCTCGTTCTGGTAGTGATTATCACCGTTATACTCATATTCAACACATGAAAAATGAACCAAACTTTTTCCATTTCTACTTCCATTTAATTCACTTCAATTACGACCTAGTTCTCAAAAATATATTCTCAGAAATAGTGTTTGTTTTCATACATTGAAAACTCAGCACAAAAGTCATTGTTCGCCAATTCAGGTTAACCGGTTAAGGATGACAAGGTAGGATCGTTGGGACGGGCATTAGGCACAAGAGAGTTTACCCCAAAAATATAAACTTGGATATTCTATATGAAAAAATTCGGGAAATTCTGGAAGCATATATACAGATCATCCCTGCCACCCCTACACACCTCCACATATTGATATGTATTCAAATTCAGTACGGTAGGCCTTTGCCAAATTGTCTTTTGTAGCTCGTGTGCGTTAAGAGCCCGCATCTTAGACAGATTTACAGGGTGCACTTCCGCCACATATATCTCAAGAACTACAGACATTACGGACTTGCGGTAAAATGCAATAAATAAGTGATATCCTCACAATTAGATATATGCTTAATCGAAAATTGAAGAATAATTTCACTATGGAGCAATAATTGAATCAAAATGTGCCTAATTTGATGGTTTTCATTGCTTAATTCCCGGTTACCGAATAATAGTAGAAATAAATTACAAACGCATATCCTTAAGTTCAACTTTGCTTATCAATATTTCAAATTCTGATTTGCCTGTAATTCTACAGTTTTCCCAATTTCCTTGGCCAAAATGTGTAATGTAACTGGATTTTGTCAAAATCATGAAATGAAAAACTTCCTCATCTAGCGGTGGTTACTGGAACTCTTTCAATATTATCATTTTTTCACTTTTCAACCCACAATCAAAATTTTAAACGCACATCGCACTCGAGTAGAGCATTTCTAAGAGAAACATGCTCAGCTAAGATGCGGGCTCTTAAGGCACGTCGCTTCAGAAAATGAGATATTGGGCGTGAGTTCGAGTCCAGAATAAGAAGTTTCTGAAAACACCCTCTGACTCATCATCACCTCATAGTTTCATTATCACCTGCTCCTATTTGTACCCCAAATATATTGGTAACATATAATGTTGGTGAAGGGTTGTGAAAGAAAGAATAATAGTTATTCATCTCATTCATTTATATTCGGTTTAACGGAAGAACTGACAACTATACGATACATTGGCGTCGGTGGATAATATATAAGATGGGATTATGAGATGGAAGGTTATTTAACTGAGTGTTATTAGATAGTGGGAAGGAGTCGGTCGTGGCCTGTTGTTGAGGAATCATCCCAGAATCAACCTGAATGACAGAAGGAACCACGAAAAAAATACACCATCAGAATGGTCGACCGTGGCGTTAAACGAACCTCCGTCTCCTGAATGACAGTTCAGCGTCCTAGTCTCTCGACCACTTGTCTCAATATCATATCTTCCAGCCACCATCGGTATAGCTCGGTCAGCTGAGGCACCGCTTCAGAAACTGAAGTCACCGTTGGGCGTGGGTTCGAGTCCCGCATAAAGCATGGGTTTTTGTAAATGTCCTCTCACTAATCATCACTTCATACAATCATAATCACCAGCTCATTCGTACCCCCGTATAACCTAGCTGTTGGTGGGGTTGTTGAGCAAACAATAATAATCATCTTTCATAATTTGTATTTATGATATTCATCGAGTAGAATTTATGTTATGTCATTCACATTGTGAAATAATGCGTCAATTACTAATTATAGCAATAGAATGAAAATTATCATAAAAGTAATCATTTCCGATCGTCCTAGTCTAAACTGGAACCTTCTAGTTTATAAATTCAACAACTTTCAGCGTCGAGCGACCGTTTTTCCCATCCATTAACTCGAACGATGACGCGTTTCGACCATGCGCCGCGAGGTCTGGAACAATGTCTTCGTTACAACTAAACCCCAGTTGTTCCCTTCAGGGATCCCTATTATGCGGTACGGTGAGTTTTCCGGTGTAACCAGGGACCAGCCCAGGGGAAAATGCAGAAACAGCACAATTACGTGGACACTAAACGTATATCGGCCAGTAGTATAGTTGAGCTAGCGTGTTTTCAAATGATGTCATCATGCCTGAGTACCTTATAACAAACATTTTTCAAAACTCTTCTGTTGATTTATCAATATGCAATAATAATAATGATGATATTGCTGATAAATGTGTAATATTCGACTTGTATTGCTATATACAAGGGAATAAGTAAATAAATATGTCGCTATCATGCAAGTGAGTATATAGGCCTACAAGTCTTTGTGTTGACATTTAGATTCCGCTACTACGTTGTTATATAGATTTGATATCACAATTCACAAGTATTGAAGCATGCATCTAAGTGGGTTTAGACCATACATTATTGAGAAAAGAGGGTCTAATATGTATACATAATATATATCATCTTCCATATTAAACTTGACGCTCAACAATACACAAGTAGGTCTAAGTAACTAAATCTGAGTTTTATAATTATGATGTGAAAATCGAAAATTTGAAGATGTATTCCAGAATTCAATCCTAATAATCGTATATTCCGCCCTACGGATAGGCGTATGATTGTCGAGATCCAGGGATAAACAACTAGTGAATTTGGTGTACACCTGGGAAGGGAGATTACGTAGGATTTCAACAAAAAAGATTTCACGTTATAGGCCTATATCAAGAAGATTTCAGGGGATTTCAGAAAGATTTCATGACATACACCAGATTTCAGGAGTTGTTAACCTCTCGGTCGAGATCAACACTTGACGAATGATTGCACAATTTGTCGTAATAATTTTTATTTTTCATTTATATTGGGTTAACCGACGCTCTGTAGGCCTATCACGAATTGATAGAGCAATGGAAAATTATCACGTTTGACAATTCGGTCGAACACAGCATATTTTTTATTTTTTACAGGCCATACCAACTTGAACAAGAATTTGTAACGATTTTTTTTTCAAATAATAACCACCCACGTTTCTCTTGAAAGATTTTTCGGAATTTTGATAACTTTTATACAAATTAGAAGAACAGAGAACTAACCTGAAACTTTCAGACGTAATATGTACTGTCTACTGTCTGTGAATCATTTGTTGGATACGATCCTTCATGCGCATGCGTATTCATCAGCTTATTCAACAAAACGAACAATGGACTGAGACGTATGGTCGAGTGGTTAATACACCGAACCGTCATTCACGAGACGGGGGTCGATTCCCGCCATGGTTGACCATCCTGACACGGTTTTTTTCGTGGTTTCCCTCTGTCGTTCAGGTCAATACTGGGATGATTCCTTAACAACAGGCAACGACCGACTCCTTCCCACTATCCAGACACCTAATAAAATAACCTATCATCTCACCATCCCATCATCTCATATATCATTCACCGACGCCAATAGATCGTAGTCGCGTCGCTAAACCTAATATAAATAAAATAAAATAAATGAACGAACAAAAATTCCGAAGAGCTCGTTCATACAACAACTTCAACAACAATATTTTAATTGAGCGCCAAATGGAGGTTCCACTGTGTACAATTGTGTCTCAAAACCTAATCTATATCCATCTTGAAAAGTACATGTATGGATCTTGTAGACTACAACGGTTAAAAATGTCTGTCAAACCAACCCGCGCAGACTGCCTTTTCTACTTTCAAGCGAGCTTACAGTGGATGGTTACAAATAAATCACCGATAAGCCAAGAAGAAACGACTCTGGGGATGAACGACCTCCCCGAGAGTCGAATACGGATCTTATATAAGAAGCTGTGTGATCTTGGTGCAGAAGTCAATGGCACTCACACCGTCACCACTGTGGTACTCGTACGCCGGCAGTAGGTACCACCAGAACCAACCTCCATAATCAATTATTCATTCAGGCACCCACGGGCATTGAAATTAATTTCGAAAAAATACTCCCGTTTTTCAGGTAAAAAATTTGAAGTCGTTACTTAATAACAAAATAATATAACTTTTTTCTTCTTTGTATCTGCAGCCTGCAGGCAAGGCCATATAAAAAAAGAGCAATTTTAGTAGACCAAAGAAAAAGAATTGTTAGGAAATTGAAGAGAAGTAACAATAGTAATTGAATATAAATGAGTTACCGTCTTTGCTTTGGAGGGGCCTCCAGAGCCTTTGGATTTCATATTCATTTATTTCTCTGGATCCAATGGTGAGAAATCGATCGCACACTAATATGGATATCATTATATATATTTTGAGGATGTAACAAAGATGTCGTTGCTTTTCTAACAGAAAAATACATCAACTTGATCAAATTAAAACTCATTAATATTAAATGACTATTCACACGTCCGGGATGCGATCCAGGACCCCGCACCGCAATCTCATCGAAATATCGATGGAGCCACTGAACCACACAAAAAAAATCACCAATGAGAAAAAAATACTCATGTAATTCACACTTTATAATTATATATGAAATCAAATTAGCACTCCTCTATTCGAAACATATGAATAATTATTAATAAACAAAAATATTCTTTTCTACGAGAATAAAAATGATCCCGCGTGGAAAAGGTCGTAATGCTCACATGTTCGTTTGAGGAGCGTGTGAGCGACACAACCTTCCTCTACGGTAGCTACGCGAGCACTGACCAGGAGAATAGAATCCGGCTCCGGCATGCTCGTATCGTAGCGCGCGATTTTCGAGAATCGATACTTGTGGAACAGGCAAGTAATAATTCTCTCGAAAAGATCGACGTAGCTGAAATCGATAGTTCTGGGCAGCGTTACACGTTGCTGATTAGTATGCCCTCTACAGGACATTACGATGACTATTATGTTGCTCTTTTGACTAGGTCAGGACTTGTTCAGTGCATGTAAGAGAGAGGTAGATAGAGAGAGAGAGAGACTACGAAAAAAATAAATGAGGAGATGGAGGAGAAATCGTTTTATCGCGACAAGAGATAATCTACCTGGAGAAGTAGCGCTGTGGTGGAGCTATGAACTAGTATGTAGAGGACTCCGGAGACTGGAATCCCAGGTGCTACTAGCAGGGACAGGTAGGGTCCCCGGTCCCGTGGGATTGAACCGGCCATGTACACTTCTAACTTCTAAGCTGGTAGAACGACGACTGTATATATTACCTGAGGACCTTTCTTCTCTGAAGTTATATGAAACTACTTTTAGTATCTTCTAGTTTTGTCAGTTTGAATGTATTTTTCTTCTATATTTAATCCAGGACAATTGACCACTAGTGATAGGCGTGACTTATCGGCAGGCCACCTTGATCTATACTTCATGTGGGCATTTGGAGAATACTCTGATGGGAAATGTCAATATTCCCACATAACAATTACAGCCCATTTGATTGGTTGTCTTGTTTTGTGACGTTTGTGGGCGGGTCAATCACTAGTCGTCAATTCAACCTATTGTTATTAATTAGGATCTTTTAACTTACATTTTTACCGATGAATATTTCACTAACGAAGTTGTTTCTCATAACTATCTCAATATTCTAGTGTTTTTTTTTCAATATAGTTCTTGGTTTTACTCATTTTTTTTCATCAAAACATTTTTTCAACGATGTTTTCATTTTATTCTGTCAATTCAATTCTCTAAGTTTCTTAGATTGTTCTCATACATTTTGCTATACTGTGCCCAAGTGGTACCGATTTGGTGGCATACTTTTTAATTATCATCTCTCTCTCTCTCTCTCTCTCTCTCTCTCTCTCTCTCTCTCTCTCTCTCTCTCTCTCTCTCTCTTTCTCTCTTTCTCTCTCTCTCTCTCTCTCTCTCTCTCTCTCTCTCTCTCTCTCTCTCTCTCTCTCTCTCTCTCTCTCTCTGACTAGTTTTCGCTACAAACCGATGGCAACTTTGGGCCTACACTCACAACCAACAATTAGATTTAATAAACAATTAATGATCAACTGATATAGTGATATTATGATCACAGCATCAACTAGACCGAATAGTAGCTGTCCTACAATAGTAGCACCTTTTGCTTGAACTCAGCAATACCAGAATGGTTTTTACATTAGATCTATGAATCATTACAATCAAATTGACTCAAAATTTCGTCAAGAGGATGATATTATCAAATGGGAAATGTTATTGAGAGGTGACTAACTTCTTGAAAATGAAATTGGCCCATTCATGACTGTGTAGACTAAAATTGTTTTCTTTGAAATTTATGTAATGTCTTTTCTATAATAATATGTTCATGTTTTCTTTCTCTCATCGTATTATTACGATATGTTATTTTCTTTCAATTTTCAATTCCTTCAATTCTATATTTTATTATTTCAGTATGTTAATTTAGTTGTGGTCTTTGTCATTATTTTAGTTTAGGATGGTGGTAAGGCACATGTTGCTACGGGGCTTGCTCTATTCTTACCATCAGCGGTACAATACATTAAAAACTTATGTATTATAACTTATGTAACTTTTGTAAACCTATGATATTGTGTATCGAAAATGAATAATAATGACTAATTATTATTATCAATAAAAAAATGAAACAAAAATGTGAAAATTACAAATTGAAATGAATGAGAATGCGTTCTGTACCCTGAGGTAGGCCTACATATAAGGATTTAACCACGTTGTAGTGATATCAACCAATCTTATCATAATATAATGAAGATGCTCCAACTCACATACTGATAACATGGAAGGTATTTGTGGTTTCTTGCGGTCAGTTCAGAGACAATCGTCCCGATTGCCTGTCACGATTTACCGGATCCCCCCGTGAACTAGATGAAAATAAAAGTGGCTACGGTACCGGTGGCATTGTTGAACTCACACAATCTATCATTCTCGTAATCTACTGGACCGTGTATAGCATTGTTGAGCATTGTTGTTCTAAATGGTTCGATATGAAAGCGATAGGTGCGCTACAGGCAATCGGGACCCTGGACTCGGGAACTGACCCCGGTAATATTTCACTTTCAAGACCCGAGTTGGGTCACCTCCTTTATATTATGATAAAATAGGTTGGTATTCACTACATCGTAATTTAACAATGGTATGATAATTCAACACGAATAAAACGGCTATATAGGTTCAGATAAATGAGCATCTGCACCTCCGCGTAATCTCGTGTCTAGAATACGAATGAGAATTTAATGAATTATGAACTATAATTTTACAAATGGAAAAGGAAATACAACAGAAAGAGATTATAGAACTAAGTTATATATATAGGCCTTACATGATTTTTCAAAACTATAGGAAAACGCGGGATTCGCGTTGTGAGAGGAGCTCAGAGGTATAGAAATGTACAATGAAAAATAATTTGTAAAAATAAAAAAAAATGAAGATATATATATATATATATATATATATATATATATATATATATATATATATATATATATATATATATATATATATATATGATGATTTGAATGATCATTGTTCGATGGATTTGACCGATTTCATTAACATTTGTTGCTCGTTTCACCTTCTTAGGCCATTGATTGAGAATAAGAATGAAGATTTTGAAGTGTGATGTTGATAAACCAAATTGGCGTGTTGACATACATTGTGATCATGAAGCTGTGACGTGGAAGAGATTTTGTTTTAAGATATTCTGAAGACTTGTTGATTATTGTATCCCTACATAAGCATAAGCACTGCTGTATTGAAATTTCGGCAATTAGACTTGTTTAACCATCCAAGTTTGATTTATTATTTCATTGCGTTGCAATTGGGCTCAGCACGGTGGCGAGTTCCTATATTAGTTCAGTTACTACAGTGCAATGTAATCGTGCACTCTATACATCAATAATCGACCACTAGTGATAGGCGTGGCTAATCGGCAGGCCACCTTGATCTATACTCCATGTGGGAATTTAGAGATACTATGATAGGTCAATGTCAATTTTCCCACATACCAAAGCCCATTTGATTGGATGTTCTGTTTTGTGACGTTTATGGGCGGGTCAATCACTAATTGTCAATTAGTATTACATCAGAAAACAACTTCAAAATTTAATTTAAACTTGAGAAATCACTTACAATACAATATTAGACCCATTCAAGGGGTAAACAAGTAGTGAACTTGGTGTACACTCAATTTCAGATTTCGAGGGATCCCAGGGAGATTTTATAGGATTTCAGGGAGATTTCATGGGATTTCAATAAGATTTCAAGAGATTTCAAGAAGATTCCAAGAGATTCCATTACAATTTACAAGTGTACACCAGATTTCAGAAGTTGTTGACCCCTCAGACCCATATTCTCGTCAACTATCCTCTTTCTGAATTCCGTTCCTGTCAATTATCTTCGCCCTTGAACACTCTTCAGTTTGGGTGACATTTGTTGTTTGAAGTGTAAGTTCAAATGATCATAAGTTTTTAAAGAGTAGACGTTTATGAGAGATATTTTATTGAAATATAAAAATGATTGTGATAATTTTTCAACTGTAGGCCTGAAAGATATACAAATTTTGATACTGACTATAAACGAATATTTTCATACCTTTGATATGATGTGAAATGAAATCATGAAATCAAATTTTTCTCAGGCATGCAGCTAAAAAGTGAAAATGTATTTTTCTAGCTATAGAATTGGGTGGAATAATTAAAATAGTTTGTAGGCCTACTCATACCACCCTAAAGGTATCAAATATATCTGTACTCAACAGTTTTTGATTGATTGATCATTGTTTTCTTAACGACCCCACCAACAGCTATAGGTTATACGGGGGTACGAATGAGCAGGTGATTATGAATGTATGAAGGGATGATTAGTGAGAGGACATTTACAAAAACCCATGCCTTATGCGGGATTCGAACCCACGCCCAACGGTGACTTCAGTCTCTGAAGCGGTGCCTCAGCTGACCGAGCTACCGTGGGCGGCGTCAACAGTTTTTTCAAAATTTTCAAATCTCATAATACCGTTCAAAAGTTATTGCAACAAAAAAAATATATTTTTCCATCTGAAAAACTGGGAAAATTTTGTGAAATGATCTAAAAAGTTTGTATATACTCATATCGCCTGAAGGTATTAAATATATCTGTGTATACCCATTTCTCAGAATTTCCACATCTCATACCGTTCAAAAGTTATCGCCAGAAAGACATATTTTTCTATCAGAAAAAGTGGGACAATTGTGTGAAATGATCCAAAAAGTTTGTATACTCATACCACCTGGAGGTATTAAATATATCTGTGGTCACCTATTTTCGGAATTTTGACATTTCATACCGTTCAAAATTTGTCGCCAACAAACTAATATTTCGCTAAATGACCACGTATTCAATACGTTCCCTCTTTCACACCCCTCGCCATAGAAAGAGAGAGAAAGAGAAGAAGAAGGAGCAGGAGAAGAAGAAGAAGAAGAAAAAGAAGAAGAAGAAGAAGAAGAAGAAGAAGAAGAAGAAGAAGAAGAAGAAGAAGAAGAAGGAGGAGAAGGAGAGAGAGAGAGACAGAGAGAGAGAGAGAGAGAGAGTGAGAGAATGCAAAAACGCACACAAGTACAGATAGTCACGAGGTACTTATCTTCAAATATAATTATGAGGATTGTTTTTCCTAATCTTATGAGTTAGTATGGTAAAAGATATGTGTAATCCCAACATTCTCAACTTTCAAAGTAAGACTGTGTCTACATGAAATATGACATCATGAAATTGCCGCTTCCCTCTGTAATCTTATCACATAGCTGTAAAGTTTACACGTCTACATGTACAAACATAGCAAGGGATGGAAGAACAACAAGAATCTATTTTTTTTTCCATTGGTCACATACACTGATACAGAAAGAAAAACACAATTACAACAAAAAAACATCCACAAAGCCCTTCAAAAAAGGCTCAACTGTGGATTAAAATATGGAATTATAAGTACAATTCAAATTCGAACGTATTTCTCAAACATTAGAAGTGATAAAGTAGTTGAAGTAAAGAGAAAAAAATAATTTTTACATAATCTCGCATGTATTCTGTATTCAGGTTAGAGCACTGAACTTATTCAAATGTTAAACTTTACTATAAATGATATGAATTATTAATTTTGTTCTAAAGAGCATGCACCTGTTCTGTTTTAATATTTCATTACACATTTTACTTCCGAAATTCAAGTTTCAATAACAGCTCATGTTTCACGCTATTTCTTTTTATTTTTGTTCTTCGTTTTTTCAGAGTTATACTGCGATGATCTGACACAATATAGATGTCTGATAGAGGATTCATCAGTTTTCAGGATCATTTAATCCACATATGAGCCACATAATAGATTCAAGTTGATATCGAACGTGATTAGATGAGCGTAGCGAAGTCTCCACCCCACTCTTATAGGGCTTTCTCTATGTGTGTGTGTTTTTTTTTTTTTTTGTAAGCACTCCACAGGTCGCAAGGGTTGACTGATCAACATGAAACTTTTTTGTACACTCAAACTCATCCAACTTAGAACTGTATAGTTTTTGGAATGAATCGTTCGGACCGATTTTGAGAAAAATCATCTCAAAATTTCTATAAACCCCATAAGATTTGGTTGGGCGGAAAATGTTGACAAATAAAATCTCTCCGAACGAGAAGAAATTCTCTCTGAATGTGTACACATAGATTTTACACATTATCACCATTTTGTATGCAATTCTAATCAGCCGTTTTGAAGAAAAAAATTAAAACCACTGGTTTTTTCATTAAATGTATGCAATTCTAATCAGCCGTTTTGAAGAAAAAAATCAAAACCACTGGTTTTTTCATCAAATGTATCATAAAAATATGACAAAATTAGGTTGCCGAAATTCACTGCCTTTTAGATTCAATATTTGCCCAACAATGAAGTATTTGTATATGCATCAAGGTGTGTAGAATACCAGAGTCGATGAAGTGGCAAGGGTAGAACTACTTTAACGACTTATGTACCTTATTCAGATATCAAGGTGTGTAGAATACCAGAGTCGATAAAGTAGCAAGGGTAGAACTACTTCTACGACTTTTATATTTTGATCAGATATCTCGCTACCCTCGGCAAGGGTAGAACTACTTCAACAACTTTTATAGCTTATTCAGATATCAAGGTGTGTAGAATACCAGAGTCGATAAAGTGGCAATGGTAGAACTACTTCTACGAACTTTATACCTTGATCAGATATCTCGCTACCCTCGGCAAGGGTAGAAACTACTTCAACAACTTTTATAGCTTATTCAGATATCAAGGTGTGTAGAATACCAGAGTCGATGAAGTAGCAAGGGTAGAAATACTTCGACTTTTATACCTTATTCTTCTTTTATTATTATTTCCTATTTTATTTTCCTATTATTACCTCATATCTAGCTCATCTTACAACGCATATTTCGCGTTTGACTAGTAGTAATAATATATATAGAGATATAAAAGTGTGGAGAAATTGAATCCATTGAATGTGTCGAGTAACTCATCTGAAGAACATCAGTGAATATCGAAACAAGGGTCTTGGATATGAAAATGTGGAAGAGGTATCACGAAGTTCTTTATCCCTTGAATGACGATGAGCAAATCATCGCTAAAGCTCGTCCAATAAAAATGTCACATTAGGGATGAAAAGGTCATGGTCTGTTATCGATGAACCGATACCAAATCTTCATCTTCATTCTCAATCAATGAAGAAGATGAAACGAGCTAACCATTCTGTTGCAGTCAATAAAATCCGTAGGACAATTCAAATCATCAGACAGGAAACAACTTTTGGTGGAGAAAAATTCAGAGATGGTTAAAAAAAATCATGTTCAATTTAGTTCCAATCTGTCGACTCTACCTGTTCTATTTCCTCTTTCATTTGTGGAATTATAGTTTATTTTACTCGATTCTTCTACGTATTCTATATTTATTCATTCTTTATTTATATTGAGTTTAACGGCGCACCCTACCGATGACTATGATAAATTGGCGTCGGTGAATGATATATGGGATGATGGGATGATGAAATGGAATTATATTCTATCAGTTGTTTTTGAATGGTGGGAAGAAATCGGTCGTGGCCTATTGTTAAGGAACCATCCCAGTACTGACCTGAACGACAGTGAGAAACCACGAAAAAACCTTGTCAGGATGGTCGATCATGGCGAGAATCAAACCCCGGTCTCCTGGATGACGGTTCAGTGTGTTAACCACTTGGCAGTACGTCTCAGTTCCGTATTCTAGATATGGGGTTAGGTGGAAGAGCAGATGCTCATATATCTGAACCTCACCGACTTTTTTTCTGTGAATCATTGTCTTATTGTTAAATTCCAATGTAAATTAAAGTTCCTGTAATTTCATGTAACCTACTGTACACAAAAATGAATGAAGTGTGATAATGATGATTGAAAAGTGATGGAAAAAAAAACTGTTTCCGTAACCGTTACTCACTGATGATCTCATTAGGGGTGGTTTCCTACAGCTGGTATCGAACTCAAACCACTTGATTAATGTTTCATTTAGACGAAGACTTTGCTACTTTCAGTAATATTCTTACATGAATATCAAAATATATATAAATGGAAGAATAAAATATCATGTAGTTTACGTATCGTATCACATTTGTCGTTTACTCTTTATGATGCGTAGTGTACAGAGGTACATTCCTGGTAGACTGGCAACTTATGCTACATCAAAGCGAAGTAGGTTGCCTGCTCAACAGTGAATGTTCTGGTATCATTCTGTAGAGATATATCAATGCATTGAGACGTGAACAACATTAACTTGCCGACAGTGAAGAGTATTAGGAAATCTCACAATAACAATATTGGATAGCACGAAAAAAAGTTAGTTGAATTAAAATATTTTTAGTTGAGGTTGATAACATTATAGTGAAGCGGGGGATGGAGGGGAAGGGGGGAACTGTTATTTTTTTTATTCTATTTATATATATATATATATATATATATATATATATATATATATATATATATATATTGAGTTTTAACGACGCACCATACTGATGGCTACGATCTATTGGCGTCGGTGGATGATGAATGAGATGATGGGATGATGCGATGAAAGGTTATTTTATTAGGTGTTTTTGGATGGTCGGAGAAAGTCGGTCGTGGCCTGTTGTTGAGGAACCATGCCAGTATCAACCTGAACGACAGAGGGAAACCACGAAAAACCCCTGTCAGGATAGTCGACCATGGCGGAAATCGAACCCTGGTCTCCCGAATGACGGTTCAGTGTGTTACCACTCGGCCACGCGTCTCGGTATGTTTTACTGTCTGTCGAAACGACACGCAGACGAATCGCATCCTCATGGAATATTCCATCTCATCTCCCCATTTCAAAATACGATGAATTCCGAATTATTGAGGATGAAAAAAAATCAAAAATTAT
>OZ023326.1:79904512-79922012 GCA_964007535.1 Brachyptera risi
TTCCGTATCGATCAATCTGAAATCTTGTAATGTATCATTATTTGTTGTATTATTTGTTTGATATACTAGAATCACTAATTCGTTGATAAATTATAAATGATGGCTTACTGCCATACTCAAATGTAATGCCATTGATGAGTTGTATTATAAGGTATGTAAATTGTGTACCGATTTCCTCGAAAGAGGGTTGAAGGAATAAACACTACTACTACTACTACTACATGATATTACATAGATTACATGGATAGTATTTTAATATCATATTGACCAACTATTCACGCTGATAGTTCAACTGTGATGTATTACTTTCATAATTTTTTTTTTTTTTTTAATCACATCGAAACTTGATACAAAATCATTGTTCCCCAAATAAGGCTATGATGACTTTCATAAAATGATGATACTTTGATAATTAATACCATATAATAGTTAATTATATATGTAATTGATTTACTAATTTGACTGATTCTGAAATATTCACAACTAACATATTCCAATTCTCGTACTGATTCACATTGTATAAATGAACACTTGGGTGAATGCTGATCAACAATAATGAAATGAATATATTGAAATCGAAATTGGAAAGGATGGAATAGAAGAACTAAATACAGAACATAAAAAAAAAAAATATGATGGAATTATTTAAATGGTAGATGATATAGGCTTGGGCCTACATTGCATTCAAGAGTTCATGGAAGTTGATATATATTGACAAAATATTTTAAAAATAATAATTTAATAAAAAATAATATGGCAAAATATCAGTTTTTTGATGATACCTTCCGAATGGTATAAGATACCAAAATTGTGATACTGGGTAAACACAGATGATTGTAATAAGTTCAAGATGTTATACGAACTATCTAACTCATTAGACGAGCTTTAACAAGGATTCAATTTGACATACTGAAAAAAATTGGTGTTCGTTTTGATGTTTTTTTTTTAATGTCTTTTTTGTCGGTTCTCCACAGGTCAAACGGCTACAGCTATCAACTTCGAACTTTTTTTCGTCATGGTCCCTCATCCAACTTAGATGTGTAAAGTATCTGGTAAATGTGTCAATGTACACATTTCTGGAAATTCTCAGCTTGATCGGGTCAGTCATTTTGAAGAAAAAACATAAAATGTGCTAAATCGGTACCACTCGAAGCAGCTTCTACCCATTTATAACTTAAATGTCACCCAATTGGTGAATTTAGGCAAAAGTTTGGCAAAGAAGTCGACATACTATTACTTTCCGCTCGTCCAACAACGCGTATATAGCGTTTTCCTAGTATGTATAATTGTCAAGCGTATACAGTTGAAAATACACACCTTTCAGCCGTATACGCTTGTCAATTATGAGGCATGAGTTATACAGCTATATTTTATTCCATCTCGAAGGTATTATCATTATCTTATTATCTATTATTACAAATCGTATCTATCAAAAAGGTGTTTTCATTCTATAGATGATTTTTCGACAGATAAAGAATAATGAATGAAATTCCAATTTCATTAACTCTTCAACTTGTAGTGAAGTGTGCGTATTGTATGATTCCATTTCCATGTGACTTTGCTGTTTTGAGTGTGAATGTGTAATTGACCAGTGATAGGCGTGGCTTATCTATTAGGCCCCCTAGATCGATACTTCATGTGAGCATTTTAGAGATACTCTGATAGGTAAATGTCAAATTTCCAACATAACAAAGCCCATTTTATTGGATGTTTTGTTTTGTGACGTTTGTGGGCGGACCGCGGGTCAATCACTAGTGGTCAATAGTTGTATCAAGTGTGATATTTTACTGTATTTGTATCTTTCTATTTGCATGTATCTCATATTTAAAGTAAAGAGACGATGCTGACGATGCCCCATGTTGTAAATATACAATCTAACGAAAAAATATGAAATTATTATCATTATCATTATCTGTGTTTACTTTGTATCGGAATTTCGATTTCTTATACCGTTGAAGAGTTATTATCAAAAACTGATATTCCACTAATAATCGACTTTGAGGATGAAGGAGAAGGTTAATACAAAATACACACCATATTGAAATACAAACAAAAATATATGTGAGTATTTAAATGGTAAGTTAGATGATATTCTTTATGAATATACAGCAACTAGCGAATCAAATAATCAAATTAATCATTCAATATTGAAATTAAGAAGTCAATATTGAAATAAGAAGTCAATATGAATCAATATTGAACATGAGGTTTATAAGTTCGCTATTCAACTTGGTTCATTGCATGATTGTTTGATTTATTCTCGTCTGATGATTCGAGATTTCTCCAATAGGTGCGTGATTGACACAAGATACCAATGATATCCAAGATCTTTGCTAGCTGATGAGGAATTCACAAGATGGACTATGGAGACACAAATACAGACAAAAATAAGAACACTTCTGATAGCAAGATTACATGGGAGCGCAACGAAAAGCATTGCTTCGATTAAATATTTGAATTAAAATTAATTGAATATATGGCAAATTGAATAATCAAGTTTGGTTCAACATGAGCTTGATGACTACGAGAATAAGAATAAACCAATAGCCAACTCTCAGTATGAACTAATCTGTATTATTATTAGATACAGAATGAATATTTGAGCGATGAGGCTTCGGATTGAACACATAGTCTTAGAAAACCATTCTATTTCTTCTTATTAAAAATTCTTTGGGGGTATGAGTCTTACGAAGAAGCATAAGAAAAGGGTCCGATTCATTTATTCTGTATTTTTTCACGTTCCAAATTCATATAACAGATAAACTTCGAGGAAACGTAGATTTTATCTCGAAAAAATTGAAAGATATGAATCTATTCGAATTTTAATATGCGTTGCTGATACTTTCACTCGAAACCTAAAATTAAATCCGGGAATTTTAGAAGGCTAGCGTTTCGAAAACTCCTTGAAAATGCCCAAAATAGCACTCAAGCAAGGCCTAGTCTTGAGTTCTATTTTCAAAACGCCAAGCGTTCTATAGATCGCTGATTTCGAACGTTCTAGTACGCTCTTTAGGCTACTTCGTGTTTTAGGATTCCTCACGCTCATCACCCCACTTTAGTCTGTTGGAATGATGGAGACGAACGTGGCCAAACTCCAACTAACCTGGATGGTTAGTTGGAGTTAGGCCACGTTCATTTAGTATACTCATTTCAGTCAGGACGGTTGACCAGGATGGAGATCGAACCCCGGTCTCTGAATGGCCGTCGTTGAGTGAGCCACAGTGACTTATACTTACCCTCAAAGCTCAGCTCAGGATACATCGAATAAGGGTTGTTTGAATGGCTTTGAGGAGTTGTTCGAATAATGTTTCAAAAATTGGAAGAATATGACAGTATCTTCTGGACGCGTCTCATCTATTTATATTGGGTTTAACAACGCCTGTGCGTATTTGCAACTTAATAAATTGTGGGATAATTAACTCATTTGCATCCTTTTCTCATGCTTCCTATCATACGCCTGTTGAATAATTAATGTATGTACTGATGATCACGGTCTATTGGCGTCAATGAATGATCGTGGGATGGTGACATGAAAAATTATTTTAAATGTATTTTTGGATAGAGGGAAATAGTCGGTCGCGGCTTGTAAGAACTGTTCCTAGTATTGTCCTAAACGGCCGAGAAAAATCACGAAAAACACCTGTCAGGATGATCGACAATGGCGGAAATCGAACCTCAGTCTCCTGAATGACGGTTCAGTGTGCTAGCCACTCGTCTCAGTGAACGGTCTTCGTTTATAACGGTTGAAAAGGATGTACAAAATTTGAATCGAACTTATCGCGAGGCGTGGGAAGGAATCGATCGTGACCCGATAGTATAGGAAGTCATACCAATACTTGATTATATTCATATATTTATATAAGTTTGATTATATAGTCATATTGTATTCAAAACACGGAAAATCTCCCTGAAGCTCGGAGTGTTAACGACTGAAATAAATTGGTGATTGATCGAAGAGTACTGATTCATTATAAAATCAGCGATCCGAGACGAAAATTATTTCTATTCAAATTTAGAATATAAAAACTGATGATTTGAGCTGAAATGACACTAATACCAGAAAGTTCACGTACAAATTGAACAAAATCATGACAGAAAAAGGGTATCACTTTGCGATTTGTAACCACACGTACACGCCAAGATCTCTACAGTTCTTAATGTAAAGTTGTGTTCTTCATAGTAGTTCTATAATTTACTTCATATTTTCCTAATTCTATGTCATTATCATAATAATCACTGTCTCTTGTTAGACGATTGTTTTCATCTATTTTGGTTATGTTAGAGTACGGAAATGCAAAAGATATACGATTCAAATATATTCTTCTATTCATTTTTACATTTCTACAATGGAGCAATTATAAAATATACAATACAATGCTCATGCATGTACCATATTCATATTATCAATGTTTACTTTTCATCAAAAAAGTGGATTTATATATGAAATTTGTTCAGAATCAATCTTGAGAGCAAGGAAAAAATATTTGAGTTGAAAATAATTTCAAATTTCAGGAGAAAGTTCTTCAACTGCCGAGAAGCATTCTATATGTGATATCTCGTTTGTATTCAGCATGTCGCATCTCTACTAGCATCTACTAGCATCTCTACTAGCATCTCTACTAGCATCTCTACTAGCATCTAGGTCAGTAGAAAGAGTGGTAAGAACATGAACATTTCGAAAATCACTGTCCAAATTTTCAAGCATAATGACAACACATCATTTCAATTTTGCCTCCCGACTCCACCAAAATTCAGATTATATGGGGGTACGAAATGAGCAGGTGATCATGAAACTAGGAAATGCCTTTCGACCATCTTATATGTCAATTACATTCGTCAAACGATCTCATAGTTGAATATTATCAACTTAAATACAGAAATAAACACAATATATCATACTCAAGCTATATTCTGAAATAAATAAAACGTTTGAATAAATTGTATACTCTTTGTATCAAACTTTATGTAAGGATCACGACATTTATCTCAATGTCAAGAAAGTAGGTGAATTACCTTTATCAACTTATCGTCTTTCAAATAACAAATTACATCGGTTGACGGTCATTACATCCCTTGAGCATAAATCAATATGAAAATACACCTAAAGCATACATAATATATTGTTATCTAACTAGAAATGACCTTGACTTAGCTAGATAGTACAATAATAGATTGAATATACTCTCATTAGCAATCGTTATACATTATTCCATTAATAATTAACCCTAAAGCGAGAAAAGAAAATCGACTTACGTTTTTCTTTCTCGAAATTATCCGTTCGAAATGAAAAAAGTGTACATGCATGCGAAGTGGTGTCTCGATTTTAGTAATTGACTCGATGCAGAGAATACAAAGCTTGGGGGTTTAGGTCAGACGTGCTCTGATGATAACTTCTCTATAGAATTGTACATGCTCATTCATTTGTGATGTTCTCGTTTTAATACATGGGATTGATGCATACAAATAATGTATTGCTATATACGTAGATGAAATTAATGAAATATTCATAGTTTCATGTTGAAATGTAAATTGATTGCTCAATCTTTCTTCGTATGTAAATATGCAGCTGTCAAATTGAAACACCATCTGCGGTTGTGATTGGTTTTAAATGAAGCAAATTATATAGTTTTCTGTGAAATTAATATTCTAATTATTAAACATACTTTTTTTCATGAGATCCGTTCATTCATTCAGGAAGGTTCCTCTCATTCTTGCTTTATATGGTTGGATAAACGAATTAACAAAGTGATTTTCGCTGGTATTTTTTCACTCAAGCGAGATTACATATCGGCACGCATAAATGTAATATTGACAGCATTATAAATACTTTGCCGAACGCAACATAAGCGTTGTAAGATGAGCGAGATATCTGATTAGGTAGAATAGTCGTTAAAGTAGTTTTACCCTTGCTACTTTATCAACTCTGGTATTCTACACACCTTGATGCAAGTGAAGAAGACTTCATTGTTGGGCGAATATCGAATCTAGAAAGCAGTGAATCTCGGCAACCTGAATCTGCTTTAATTTCCATATCAATATTTGATGAATAAAAACAGATAATTTAATTATTTTCTTCAAAACGGCTGATTCGAATTGAATACAAAATCGTGATGATGTGAATCATTTATTAATACAAATTCACAGAGAATTTCATTTCATTTGAAGAGATTTTATTCTTCAAATTTTCTTGCTCAGCCTAATCTTATGGGGGTCTTAGGAATTTTGAGATGATATTTCTCGAAATTCGTCCGACCAATTCACACCAAAAACTATACAGTTCTGAGTTGGATAAGTTTGCGTGTACAAAAAAGTTTCCTGTCGATGAATCAACCCCTGCGACCTGTGCAGTGCACACGAAAAAAAAAACACACACTGACAAAGCTCTATAAGAGTGGGATGGAATCTTCGCATACGCTCATCTGATAATTTCATGAAATTTATCTCTTCATACGAGCTTCCATAACAATAAATTGGAATGAATGTTGAGATTTCAGGGTGAAAATCACCCAAGCACTCGATCACCCCTGAACAACCGCCCAACCAACCACTCAATCAATTCAGAAAAGCAACACACACATTTCAGCAGTATCAGTGTATTAATTTGTTCGTCACTAAAAATATAAATTACAATTTGAATAAAGAAAATCCCAATTCTATAAGACGGTTGTCGACCGATACTGAGAAATCGTGTATCTGCAGACACAATGGATCGATCCAGATGATTAGAATCGAATTAGGCCTATGTTTCAGAAAAAGATATAATTGATGAGCGTAGCGAAGTCTCCATCCCACTCTTATAGGGCTTTGTCTGTGTGTTTTTTTTTTTTTTTTTTTTTTTTTTTTTTTTTTTTTTTTTTTTTTTTGTTTGTAAGCACTCCACAGGTCGCAAGGGTTGACTGATCAACATGAAACTTTTTTTGGACACGCAAACTCATCCAACTTAGAACTGTATAGTTTTTGGGATGAATCGGTCGGACCGATTTTGAGATACATCATCTCAAAGTTTCTAAAAACCCCATAAGATTTGGCTGGGCGGAAAATGTTGAAAAATAAAATCACTCCAAATGGGATGAAATTCTCTCTAAATGTGTATACATGGATTTTACACATTATTACGATTTTTTAAGCAATTCTGATCAGTCGTTTTGAAGAAAAAAAATAAAATGACTGTTAATATTCATAAAATAAATCATAAAAATTGTGACAGAATTAAGTTGTCGAGATTCACTGCTTTCTAGATTCAAGAGTTGACCAACAATGAAGTATTTTTTATATGCGTCAAGGTGTGTAGAATACCAGAGTCAATGAAGTGGCAAGAGTAGAACTACTTTAACGACTTTAATAGCTTATTCAGATATCAAGGTGTGTAGAATACCTGAGTCGATAAAGTAGCAAGGGTAGAACTACTTCAAGGACTTTTATACCCTATTCAGATATCTCGCTCATCTTACAACGCATATTTCGCGTTTGACTAGTAAACTGAAAAAACGAAGAAGCTAGCTGGAAGAGTTATCGATGAAATTATGTGGAGTGAATCATAATTATTGAGATTATATCAAAATGGCGGATTAGTCTTCAGCTTTGATTTCGAATTTTGTTTTCATTGCATACTATTTTCCATTTTCTCCCCTTTTAAATGTTTGTATGATTTCGTTATCATCATTTAATCATTTCGTTTTTCTACATTCTCTTATTCAAACCAAGTCGAATTATATTTGTTTTGTTATTCTCTGAAATATTGTTATCGATGATTTTTTTTAAATTTTAATAAATTAATTTTCATTCTGTGTTTTTGCAATCTTATAATGTAAGACAGAGTTTTGAATAAAGATACATATATATATATATATATATATATATATATATATATATATATATATATATATATATATATATATATATATATATATATATATATAAATATATATATATATATATATGTATATATATATATATATATATATATATATATATATATATATATATAAATATATATGAATATATATATATATATATATATATATATATATAAATATATATATATATATATATAAATATATATATATATATATATATATATATATATATATATATATATATAAATATATATATATATATATATATATATATATATATATATTTATATATATATATATATATATATATATATATATATATATATATATATATATATATACATATATGAATATATATATATATATATATATATATATATATATATATATATACATATATAAATATATATATATTAATATATATATATATATATATATATATATATATATATATATATATATATATATATATATATATATATATGGTAGTAATATTTCTGCGGTAATGCCACTATGTTGAAACTCTTCAACATAGTGGCATTACCGCAGAAATATTACTACCAACTACCATCGGCCACGAGAACCTACGTAAGCACATATATATATATATATATATATATATATATATATATATATATATATATATATATATATATATATATATATATATATATTTATATATATATATATTCAGATTGCTGTTTCTGTCTTGAAATAGCAGTGAACAAATTTCAAGATTGATATTTATGTGAAGAATGAATATTTTTCAGTCCGATATTAGGCCTATTATATTTGATATTTTTTTTCATTTTTCCAGTTCCCAGAAATCCATATTTCCATAGTGCATACATGCTCCGTGTACCTACATGAATAATTGCATATAAAAGAAGGAAATAAACAGTAAATTGCTTATTTTGAGAAACTAAAACGTTCTAAATAGCTGGTTTGAAGATTTTTTAAAATGCGCTAAATTACGGCATCGACCTTGTGTAATTTATTATTATTTGTGAAAGTCACTTGATGTTTATGAAATTAACTGGAAGTAATGAGGTATGAATGCATAGGATCAAGAAATGATCATCAAATTAATTGAAATTATTAACTAAGAGACCGGCAAACCGACGCAACTCTCAATATACATCTTGCTATTGACATTAATCGTTAAAAGTCATTAATTGTTTATTATTACACCAGTAACACCAATACAGTGGTGAAATGAATGATTGATGATTTCTAAAGAGTATTTCTATTGCTATGGATCATTTCAGTAATTTTATATGCACTTTACAATTTTCATTTTGATCTCTAATAAAATGAGGCTGTTAAATGTAACGAATAGTAACTTTATTTTATTTATATTTTTCGAATTGGGTTTAACGACGCACTCTACTGACGATTACGATCTATTGGCGTCGGTGAATGATATATAAGAGATGGTGAGATGTGAGATGAAATGGTATTTTATTATGTATTTTCTGGATAGTGGGAAGGAGTCGGTCGTGGCTTTTCATTAAGGAAACATCTCAGTATCGACCTGAACGACAGAGGAAAACCACGAAAAAACCTTGTCAGGATGGTCGACCATGGCGGAAATCGAACCCCGGTCTCCTGAATAACAGTTCAGTTTTAGTCACTCGGCCACAAGTCTCAATGATGAATGTTAACGAAATTATAGTCAAAAAAAGTTCGATTTCCCAATTGTCATCTTTTTGATTATATTTTGTTTCGGAAGAAAATTTAAAATTTAAAAAAGGTGAATTCAAATTCAAATTCATTGCACATTGTGGTATGATCTTTGTCAACATAAGATGGAACAATCCGACCTTGTCATCCTTTTCACCACTGAAGTTGAGAAATGTTTTCAATCAAACTCTTGGATTTTATTTTGAAATAATAACATTATGAAAAATTGCGATCATCATACATCCCATGCCCATGGTTAGGAAATATAAAATATAGATAATGCATGTATATTTAAATATTTATGAGAATGCTTAGGACATTGTATAATATTTTTATGCAAATATGCGGGTCAAAAATTAAGTTATGAGTAATAAAAATAATTTAAACATCACTTCATGCATCCGATCTTTCGTAACATCAACAGCAAATCTGCTTTGTTCGCCATGCAGTTCCATAATATATATATACATATATATATATATATATATATATATATATATATATATATATATATATATATATATATATATATATATATATATATATATTCATATATATTTTTTTTAAATAACATCGAAACTTGATACAAAATCATTGTTCCCCAATTAAGGCTATGGATAAAAGATGGGATCGTTCGGACGGGACACCAAAGGGTTGATCTTACCACCCCATTTCGATTATTTGAAACTAATGACCTTCAACACCAGGACTGCGCTGTCTGTGACCATAATTTTTCGCCGTAGATAAAAGTATTTCAGTATAAACACATGAATGTTGATATCTTCCTCTTCGAACCAAGTCTCTTGGGCAATGATCACTCCTTTCCATTGACAGCAGATGTAAAGTTTATCATTATACAAAATGGACAGAATAAATTAGTGATGTGTGTGATTAGTGAGTGAAGTGAATTAGTGATACGCCTATAATGTTAAAATTAGGCCTATCACTCTACTAATATGTATATATATATATATATGTATAGAATGTATAATATGTGAAATAATGTCCATAGAATGAATATTAATTTCAGATTTCACAGACTTTGTTTACAAATAGTCATTGTTCAATTTCTAAAATTGCCGTTTCATTCTTGGAGATCAACAAAGAATGTGCTAGATTGATTTTTATGCGATATATTATAACTATATTTCACCAGCCCAAACCATATATTCTGTATTCAAATTTTTTTCTCTTTCGCTAATAGCTATATAATTATAATCCATACTTCACCGTGAAATGCATATTACTATTCAGTGTCATGAATGAAGAAAACACATTTCAAAATTTCATGTTTTTTCAAGAAATTAAAATAGTATAAATGGATATAATTAAATCGAAAAGAGTATCAATTAACAACATGACCTTGACTTTTTCTATTATCATTTATGAAAGTCACTTTGCATCGTGCTCGAATGTTATTTAATTTAGCAACGTTGATCTGGTTTTGATTACATGGTCAACGTGTTGAAAATCCACTGATTCACTTACTTTTTTCGTTTTGACCGAATTCTTGAAAAATGTTGAATATTATAGGCCTACTGTGGAGTCAATTTTTTTCACCAACGTCAGAACAGAGTAGTTGTCTTTCCTAAGGAACAATTGTTATCAGAATTGTATGGGCCTCCTTTCTCACACAAAGGCTTCGGCTTATGTGGGTTTTGTTTTTCAATAACAGAATATATCATCCATCAATTTATCAATATATCATATTGAAATAAATTCTCTCATTTCCAAGTATTTAATTTCAGTTATTATTATTGTGAGCTAATCAACCAATTTCAGTCAATGTATTACAATTATGTTCGCTATATTCAGTGTGTTGATAATTATGTTCTGTATTTATCGTAAAAAACTTTGAATAAAAAACAAATAAACAAACAAACTTGGAATGTACAACTAGATTGAATCATTCAGGCTAGTATGCGTTGATGTACAAGACGAGATTGTACGAGAGAATAACTGAAGAAAACGGAAAGATTATAAAAGTTGGAGTAGAGTACATTTTTTGATAATTTTGTATCATATTTGAAGTTTTTTCATCTGAATAGAATATTAAAAACGAAAAATTCATCACTAAGAACTATTATATGGTTACTATTTTCAAGAGAAAGAAGGATGAAAAAAGAAGTGAAGATTCTTTTCAGTTTCGGTCATTCCACCGTTTGATATGCTCTGGTTTCTTTCATCAGAGTCTAAAATCATCACTTCATTATTGTTTCAAATCATCGAAGTAGTCACCAACACGTCGGATTGTTATTGATCACTATGATCATTAGAGAAATGACTATTTCATTCTCAAAATTGATTATTTACGAGAGGAGGTTACCTCTTTTGTTCACATATATGTTTGAAATATATATATTTTTTTTTTTTGGCTAATAACATCGAATTAACTTATACAAAATCATTGTTTCCCAATCAAGGCTATGGATGAAAGATAGGATCGTTTGGTCGGGGCACCACAAGGGCGATCTTACCACCCCATTTTGATTATTTTAAACTGATGAACTTCAACACTGTCTGTGACCATAATTTTTCGAAATAATTTATGAATGAATTCCTGAAATTCATCGGAGAATTGTCTGAACAGCTAAATATAACTAGGTACTGAATGTCAAATTTTTTCAATTATGCCTATCTCAAATATATCGTAGGCCTATTCAACGAACATATTCCATTCAGTATCTTGATAATGCACCCAAAATATACCCCTCATCATTTGTATTATTTTTTTTTTTAATAACATCGAAACTTAATGATACAAAATTAAGAGCCCGCATCTTAGCTGAGAATGTTCTCTTCAAAATGCTCGACCCAAGTTTAATGTGCGTTGAAAAGTTTGGTTGTGGGTTGAAAAGTGAAAAGGGGATAGTATTGAAAGAGTTCCAGTAACCACCGCTAGATGGAGGAGTTTTTCATCTCAAAATTTGGACAAAATCTAGTTACATTACACACTTTGGCCAAGGAAATTTAGAAAACTGTGGAATTACAGGCAAATCAGGATTTTGAATATTGATAAGCAAAGTTGAACTCAAGGATGTGTGTTTGTAATTTATTTCTTCTAATATTCTGTAACCGGAAATTAAACAATAAAAACCATCAAATTAGACACATTTTGATTCATATATTGCTCCAAAATGAAATTATTCTTCAATTTTCGACTAAGCATATCCAATTGTGAGGTTATTATTGCATTATTCATTGCATTTTACCGCAAGTCCGTAATGTTTGTATTTCTTGAGATATATGTGGCGGAAGTGCACCCTGTAAATCTGTCTAAGATGCGGGCTCTTAAGGCTATGGATGAAAGATAGGATCGTTTGGACGGGGCACCACAAGGGCGATCTTACCACCTTATTTTGATTATTTGAAAGTAATGAACTTCAACACCAGAACTGCGCTGTCTGTGACCATAATTATTATGAAAACTTTAAAACATCTCGGGAAAATAATTGCACAATAAAACACCAGATCAAACACTTGAATAAAAGTCAATAAAGTCGGGGAAGTGATCGATTAGTTCTGATCGGAACCCAAGGCGAACATAATCTACATGAGACTAGAACATTCATTGTTCTTACTGAAAGTGAATCCTATTTGTATTCCACCAAGACGACCTTGTTACAAGTCAATGGCCTCATTGTAATCATCGTACTCCTCATCATAATACGGTCAACGTGATTAAAAACAAATGAAACGTTTCGCTGACGAAATTTCACAGCCTACAATTCACACAGCCACCACTATTGTGAATATAAGAATGTATGATCAGTCTAATAATGACCCTACCAGTTCGATTTTTAAAACTCTTATAGTTGTAAAATGTACCGCCAACACAACAAAAACTACAACAGCTGACCGCAAATAGTCCCGCCGGGTCAAAAAACTTCCCAATCCCTCGAAATGATTCAATATTCAATGTCCAATTAATATAGCATAGTTTATAATATCCAATTTATTATTTTCATCCTGATATTCATTGTTTCCAAATTAGAATCCAATGAGAGGTGTCGATTTTTTTTCAACTTCGAGAACATAATAAAAAGCCATTGTTTCCCTCTAGAGGCGATTAGAATGCAAGTTTATGATGGTCTGAACGGGACACCACAAGAGCAAAAAAAACCCCACCTCAGAAAAAGACAATAAAAATGAATATTACTAATAGTGATTTGCAACAATGTATTTCCGTTCTCTATTATATAATTACGAATAACAACGTATTCTGATTGATTCTGATGAAGACGGTGAAAACTATAAAGTTACCGGGGTTCGCCTAACCAATAAATATAAAAGATTGCCGCCTACGCCCATTCACCACCGTTAACCATCACTTCAATAGGATTTATAACAAGAGAATCGTGTCAATTATAATGCGTCATCACAAAACTAATAAACGATTACGTTCAAAACACCTGTGGCATTCAAATCAGAATGTTTACATAAACAAATTACCTCATTCGAACATTGTTATTCAAATTAATTGGCTAAAACATCTCCATGTAATAAATGAACAATTAATATCATTATCATAGTAGCTAATTGACCCAAATCTTGTATGGCCAGTATTGTGACATGGTTTTGTTTTTTTGATGATGTTTACCTAGTGCATATATGTTGGAGAAAAGATGAGCACCATTCAAGAAAGTGAAACTATAGTGAGATGTTACTTCATTAATAAATTACGGCTCATAAGAGCGACGGGTTTATTGCGTACGCTGACGTAACTTTGACTCACTAGGTCTTGATGAGATTAAACTAGGCCTAGAACGAGGCTATACCTGAGCTAGATATTCATAAAACCGTGAAATACATGATTAAGATATTATATAGCTTTGGTAGAATGTAGAAAAACGACATGCACTTTGGAAATACTGTGGAGATAAGAATGTATGAGTATAATTTTATTTTGATGTGGTATAAGATTGAGAAAATAAGGATATGTCACTCATTTGACGGAGCTAGAACTTAATGCTTGGGCCTATAAGTCTATATCTAGATTGGAATAGAACGTACTGATTTTTTGGGAGGTGATATATAGCTTGATAGAATGTAGAAAATAACATGCACGTTGGAAATACTGAAGAAAAAATAATTCATTCATATAAGTTTATTTGGATGTGCCATAGTATTGAGAAAATATAGATTATCACTCTTTTGAAGGAAAACTGAATGTTCAGACCTATGAGTCTATATTTGGTCCACACAGCTTGATTAGGAAGTCCAGATTTCTTTGAGAAGGTATTGTACGCGTAATAGAATGTAAAAAAAAACATACACTTTGAAAGTACTTAAAAAAAAACATTTATGAATGAAATTTCTCATGTGTGATGAAATTGAGAGAACATGAATTGTTACTCATTTGATCGATAATTTGATATGTATGCTCATGTTTAAATTTGGTCTAAGTAGCTCGAATAAAACGTCCAGATTCTTTTAGAATGATATTTGATTTGTTTGATCATTAAAGTCATACAAATGTGGATTGTCACTCAATTTAAGTGAGTATTAATTGTGTATTAACACATGGGTGTAGTTTCTACACCAATAAAAATGCAACTTATATGCATGGTTACGATTCGAATGGCTTCAATATCCGTGTTTTAGAAGTGATACCGATTCTTATAACAATTTTCTCTATATACAGACGATAAGTTGTATGAAGAATTCTAGTATTTTGCTCTAGTATTTCATGACATTCTTGGTATTCTTGGTTAAACAGCTACTTCATATGCTACTATGGTTTGTTTGTACGCATGTACAGAATGTATACACGTAACTTACATATAAACAACATATATGGGTGGAGGTGCCGGGTTTAATTTATTCAGATCTCAATTCGAACATGATAACGTAATAATGAAGTAACAAGAACACAAATTACATTTGAATTTAAATACTACTGTACTTGACTCAAGTTATTATATCACTTAACTAATTGACGAAAATCCGGCTGGTATAATTACATATATATACATTATTGATAATTAGTAACTAAATCATAATTATGTATAATTATTAATAATATCAATAACTAGCAAACTAAAAAAACATCACTGTTCTCTCTTACATTCATAATGATAGTTATAAATAATTGGTTATGTCAATGTTTGGTAATTATACTGTAATTATTACCAAGTCTATTGACAAAAATTAATGTACATTTTTACGACTTTTCACCTTTTCAATTTCACCGTTTACACCAGATGTTGATCGTATCAGCTATTGATCCAGGCTGTTCACAGCTAGACCGGGGTATATGCCGGGGTAACCCATGCGGGCATTGTTGTTGTCGTTTGATTGCGAGTAGCCTAAACCTTATTCATCAACATTGAAAACGTGATGCGAAGGATTTGTTTTCCAATTTACGACTCGAAATAGGCGTGACTTTACCAGTTGGATCTGTTTCATTTGTGGTCATTTGAAGATACCCCGATTGGATATTTAAATTTCACTAGTTCTAACAGCCCTGTCGATTGGATGTTATGATTTGTGACGTCAAGGGGGCGGAGACTGCGAGTCGTCAATTGGGACTAAGGATGCAAAGAAGAATCGCTCACAATTGATCAATTGTGAAGAGCGTATAGGGGTACCGGAATAAAGTCGACTCGGTTGTGTGAAATGGGTTCGGGTGTCCAACCTCATCTGAACCCTAACCACATTCCATTGAAAAGTAACCCAAAGCCTATGCAACTTCACCTTCTTAGTATGTTGACCAGAAAAATAAGCAACTGGAAACCCAAATCACCCTAATCTCACTGAAACAATCCAATTGCTACAACCTAATCATCCTTCAATTCAATTTATTGGGTTTAACGCTTACAGGACATAACGTCCAATCGAAAACGTCCAATAATATTAAGGTCCAATTGAATTGGTCCGATCTAAAAAAACGTCAAAGAAAATCTTCGGTCCATTTATGAACGTCAATTTGCCAGTGGACAATTTTTCCGGCTATCCTTTAATGGGAGTCTGACAATTTGCCAGGGTGATCAGAATACAATGAGGGGGCGGGACAATTTGCCAGGCTGTTTTTGATTTATTTATACGCGTTTTGAGTTTATATATAAAAGAACATGATCAATGATGTGGACAAAGCCAGGTTGCGGACAGTAGGTTAGGTTTTTGGGGTTCTAGGTTAGTGTCCAAATATAGCGTATATACTGCCGGCAGACGGAAGGGAGCTTATATACTTTAAACGACTTGGCAGGGAGCTTGGGTGAGTGGTGAGATGCCCATATTTAGGATTGGACCTTAAATAATGGACCATTTGTCCTGGACCATTTGGAATGGACCATATCTAATGAACGAGAATTTTATTGGACGAAACGTATTGGACGTTATGTCCGCTAACCGGTTTAACGACGCAGTAGATGACAGTAGTATAGATGACTATACGATCTACGGGCGTCGGTGAATGATATATGAGATGGTGGGATGATGACATGACAGGTCATTTTATCAGGGATTTTTGGATAATGAGAAGAAGTCGGTCGTGGCCTGTTTCTAAAGAACCATCCCAGTATTGACCTGAATTCGACAGAGGGAATTGACGAGAAACCCCTGTCGGGATGGTCGACCATGGCGGGAATCGGACCCTGGTCTCCTGAAGGACGATTCAGTGTTTTGACCACTCGGCCACTCGTCTCAGTATTCTTATCTCGTGGATACAATTTGGTATGCCGTCCTCGGTAGCTCGATCAGCTGAGGCACTGCATTAGAAACTAAAGTCACCGTTGGGCATAGATTCGAGTCCAGCATAAGGCATGAGTTTTTTTCAACGTCCTTTCACTTATCATCACTCCATAGTATTATAATCCCCTGCTCATTCGTACCCCCGTATAACCTAGCTGTTGGTGGAGTCGTTGAGCAAACAATAATCATCATCAAGTAGGTATATCTATATATATAGCTCAAGTAGGCCTATAGCTCAAGTTGATTATGATGATGGCTCATGTTATAAA
>OZ023326.1:79924463-79946963 GCA_964007535.1 Brachyptera risi
CATCTGAATTATTCCAGTCTATTCCCGTCTGATTTATGATAGAAGATTTCCCGACACCTTTCTTGAAACTGTGAATTTTTACTTTCAAATATACTTCAGTATAGGGTTTGATGACGCACTGTAATGATCAAAATATATCACACCAAAGAAACTAGATTCTGACGGATATTGACGATATTCATTTCCCTTATTTCAAAGAAAACTAGAAATCATCATCTCAATTTCAGAAATTGAAGAAAAACTTGTCCCGGATAAATCATGAAACATGACGTAGGCCGAGAGTCGATTATTCATAGAAGCACAGAATCCAGCCACGACTCAGACACCAACTGGGTCGTGAAAAACATTGAGTGGAATCTAATTTCTGAAATTGTGACGATTATGTCTAGTTCTCTCTCAAATTGAGAGATAAAACGCGTTAGCTATTCGTTAAAATCCACTTCCAGGGTTGTGTCATAGACTGAAGTTATTAAGATAGTTCACAAGTTCATATACCGTACATGACTAGAGCATTCTGGAAATATCACCTTTATTTCAATCGCTCTGCATATCAGGAGCTCTCTTTCTGAAAACACATGCAATGTTCATAGGCCTCTGATTGAATGATTTTTGCACATGTGTCTGGATATTTTAGTTTCTGATCATATATGGGCAATTTTTATATTTTTCAGAATATGGGTGAAAGCATATATTTTGTCATCACACACATATATACATATATATATATATATATATATATATATATATATATATATATATATATATATATATATATATATATATATATATATATATTCATCTTTCACATTTTTTTCAATATTTATTATAATATCCTGATGACATATTTCATAATTAGACTAGCTTTAGCGAGGATTCAATTTGACATACTGAAAAAAATTGGTGTTCGTTTTTATGATTTTTTGTATGTTTTTTGTCGGTTCTACACAGGTCAAACGGCTACAGCTATCAACTTCAAACTTTTTTTCATTATGGTTCCTCATCTAGCTTAGATATTTATAGTTTTGTGGCATTATCGGGTGGTAACTTTTATTTTTATGAATTTTAGAAATTTCAAAAATACCTATTAGAATAACACGACGGAAGAAAAATTTTGAAACATTTATTTTCAAAAAAATTGAAATTTTGTGTGAAGTTGAATAACATTTTGATACACATTTCTGGGAATTCTCAGCTTGATCGGGTCAGTCATTTTGAAGAAAAAACATGAAATGTGCTAAATTGGTACCACTCGAAGCAGTTTTTACCCATTTATAACTAAAATGTTACCCAATTGGCAAATTTAGACAAAAGTTTGGCAATGAAGTCGACATAATATTACTTTCCGCTCGTCTAACAACGCGTATATAGCGTTTTCCTAGTAGTGATAATTCGTTGAGAATACTACTCAATAACATATGAACTGTGATGAATGATATTTCAAAACTGGAAATCACGCTACACAAGCCAAATCAATCATGCATTCCTAAGCCTCTCAATCAATATTGCCAAGCAACAATTGAAGAATTTGAGGGAAATCAGTTCTGATTGGCTTCTGTATGCGCATTTACCGTTGGGTTCATGTATTCAATTACGTCTGCACCATAAACAAAAATATCGTACGCCACTGTTTAGGCTGATGAAGAATAGGTTGAGAAGTATATTTATAGCACCCATGAATAAATATATATATATATATATATATATATATATATATATATATATATATATATGTATATATTTATATATATATATATATATATATATATATATATATATATATATATATATATATATATATATATATATACTGTATCGTCACTATTATATTCGTCCAGTACAAACACCTCACATACGTGAGCAAAGGTGCTGAATAGTAAATATTATTGTACTCATTCTAATTCATTACTCTGAGAAAATCTGTCAAAATATATCCATCAAGTTTATAATAAATTATGTAACCACGCTTCTATAGAGAACAGTAGCAAACTCTTGAGAAATAATAGTTATTTAAAAACAGGACAACGATTTTTCATTTAAATGAAGTATTATCTAATCTGCCCTTAACGAGTGGGCAAACGCCCTGGGCGTCATCTCATGTGGCAATATCCCACAATATAACGTGTATAACCTACTGAAGAAACCACAGGCGTCGCGGTATACATTACGACAGGTACAAAAAAAAAGTTTGACGTATACGCATTTTTTTTTTTTATAACTAACTTGGTAGCATTTCAACTCATTACACGATAACAGTTTCGTTGATTGAAATGTCTTGAATTTTTTTCTGTCTCCTGGACAGTTGTTGAAAACTCGTGGATAATGATGGCGTTGAAGTTTTTACTTTTTGCTCAGGAGCTCGCAGGTATCTAAAGGCTTCTTCAAGTGAACTCACTGAACTTTAGCGGTCTTGGTTTTCAGAAAATCAATCCTGATTTTTTTTTCATTTTGCTACTATGGAGATATATAAGCTAGGATTACATCGATCTGATATTTTGATTGAATTGTCGTATACTTAGCTCGGCGCGTAATTGACGACATACTCGAACGATTGGGTTAGTCTAAAAAGCCTTCTCCCCCCCTCCCCCTCATCCTTACGAAGACATAATTAATCTCATATTGGTCTTGATGATTCTTTAAAATTTATACTTTCTCAATTGCAACAGAATTTAGAATAAATTGAACGGAATCATCATGAAACTAATACCTATATCGAGAAAATAATCTCACAAAAATCACTTTTTCCAAAATTCATATTGGGTTTAACGACGCACTCTACTATGACCACGATCTCTTGACGTCGGTGAATGATATATAAGATGATGGAATGATGAGATGAAAGGTTGTTACATTAATTTGCTCTATGATAGTGATGATAAGTCGGTCGTGGCCTGTTAAGGAACTATCCCCTGACCTGAACGACAGAGCGAAACCACGAAAAACCCCTGTCAAGATGGTCGAGCATGACGGGAATCAAACCTCAGTCACCTGAATAACGTTTCAGTGTATTAACCACTCGGCCACATGTCTCAGTCAAAAATTACTTTCGAATCAATAGGCCTGTACGTTGACTTGATGCAATTCCATTCCTCTCAGTATGAAAAAGCTCTAAATGACCTCGCTGTCGACGCGTCTCCAATCCTAACACCAACTATAACTATTGAAATGAAAAGAAGAACGGGAGAGAGAAATTTGAGAGCCCGAAATGATAGATTGAAACTGAGACGAGTGACCGAATGGTTAATACACTGAACCGTCATTCAGGAGACTGGGATTCGATTCCCGCCATGGTCGACCATCCTGCCAGGGGTTTTCTGTGGTTTCCCTTTGTCGTTCAGGACAATACTTAGATGGTTCCTCAACAGCAGGTCACGACCGACTCCTCCCCAATATCCAAAAACACCTGATGAAATAACCTCACATCTTACCATCACATCATCTCATGTATCATTCACCGACGCCAATAGATCGTGGTCATCAGTACAGTGCGTCGTTGAATACCATATAAATAGATGAAAAGTTGAATTGAAGCTGGAAAACGAGGATGAAAGTTTAGGATGGGAAATACCAAACGTATGACTCCAAACAATACGTAATAGGTTATGAAATGCATGTCATGATATTTTTGACGAGATGATTGAATCTGGTATTATGAATGAGTATAAGCGCATTTACGGAATGATTTATACCCATATGTGAGATGAAACGTTATCGATCGAAACCTCATCCTATTTAAATGAAAAGTAATACTCTAGCACGTTATGAAATTGAGATTTCTCCTTCATTATGGTTTTCCCCAAAAAACGAAATGGATACAATTGTGGATTGATTAACTCATGAATTGTATGAATTGTATATTGTTTGGATGAGGATGTTCGTTTTGAATTTTGAATTTTGAATGTATTACAAATTTTGTCAATCTCGAAAAGTTTTTGAAGTTTTCATTCAAAATTTCATATTCACAATTTATAACGACAAATTTTGTCAATCTCATAACTGAAGTTTTCATTCAGAATGGCATATTCAGAATTAATAACGGAATGATGATTGGATGAGCGAAGCGAAGACTCAATTTCGCCATACCCGAAAAAAAAGTGACAGTTTTATTTTGTCCGCGCTCCACAGGTCAGACGAAAATTCAAAATCAGTTGAAACTTGGCACACACAAGTGTCATTATCTAATTCGATACTGTATAGTTTTGAGGCGCAATCGGTGGGACCACTTCTGAGAAAACTCATTTCAAAGTTTTCAAAAATCCCATCTGACAAACCCAGATGAAAATATTCGTGAAATAATTTTCATCCGAGACATTTCAAATTCTCAGGGAATTTCAATATAATATTCATACATATTATTCCGAACTTTCACTCAAATCGGATCAGCCCTTTCGATGTAAAAAAATATATAATGTGATTTTTTTAATCACTCGAAGCTATTAAGATACCAATTAAATCCAAGCCACAGGTGTCACGTCTTAAATGTAAACGATTGAAACAAAGCCTTCTTCATTATCATAGAAATTACTAATGGAAAATAAGATGGCAGTGATGTAATGGTTTGAATCTCAAGGTGTATATATATAATAACCAATCCAAAGATAAGGTGATATGTAGCTCATCCATCAACGCGGCAACACATAACGCGTTTGCCTAGTAAGTATAATCTTCATCATGAATCATAAATTCACTATCGTTTTGATACAAACCACTTGAGTTCAATGTTGGTGATGGATGAAAAAAGATGGTGTGGATCAAGGATTGTATGAATAGATTTTTTTTCAAATATAGTTATTTCCAGAAATACTGAGATATCCAAAAAATCGTGACTTCAAACAACCTATCACCGAGAGATGTTTCTATTCATTCTCGACCTACGTCAGAGAATTACAAATATTATATCGATTGGTTCGACTTGAGCCATCCATAAGTACACACATGTCTACAATTATCTCGCATATTACAACTGAAAAGGTCACGTCTTTCTAACTCAGTACTCTGATTAATAACAGACGGTAGTGTATAGGCCTTACAAGCACGCGGCAAATCTCACGTGCTCTGTCTGCACGCACACACTCGCACACTCACACACATGCACACATGCATGATGACGCATGGCCGAGTGGGGGGGGGAGGGGCACAGAGGAAAGTGAAAGTAACGAAAGTATGCTCATATATGTATACATACACATACGCGTGAGGGGAAAGTTTTTTTTCTTAAGATCTCTGACATTTATATTAATAATTAGTAAATCATTAATCATACAATGAAATATTGACGAAAAATATATTTTATTTCCAATATGTCCAGTAAATAAGAACATTTGAGTATCAACTATATATATACATACTCCATGTATGAACTGCTTCCATCTATACTTATACAATTATCTCGATTATTTCAATTTTTATCGAAGCTTTTTTCTATACCCGAGAATCGAACAGTGATCTCCCAGCTTTCGAGAGAGGCGTGCCAAACTTTGGACCAACAAGAAAGATCAAACTCTACAAATTATGTTCTCAATATTCATGGTTTAAATCGTGACATGATGATAGCCAAATGAACTTGATATTGATATGTTGATTTCATCTCTCTTTCCATATAAGGTTTTATATCAATATTGAATGTTTTTTATTGAAGCCCACTATTATCAAGTCCAGTTAATCTTTATCTGGGAGTTAACGAAAACAAATAGCATAGGTAACCATGCTGATAACAACTTCAAACTGCTGGTTAAAGCTACTACGACGTTGGTAATTTTGTCACTCAATACCTCTAATACATATATTTAATTGTGAAGACACTTTTTTCTTGTTAAATTCTCGAACTATCATTACAAGTGTCTGATGAAGTAATGGTTAAGTTCATGAGATTTCAGAAGGTGATAAATGGTGTCATTTTGATGATGATGTAGGCCTACTCTAAACAATACATGTGATGAGTGCCTGCGTAAGATTCGATAGTGGAGCTGACAATTCATTGGATGAGCGAAGCGGAAACTCAATTTCACCATACCCGAAAAAAAGTACTTATTTTTTTTGTTCACGCTTCACAGGTCAGGCGAGAATTCAAAATCAGTTGAAACTTGGCACACACAAGTTTCCTCATCCAATTTGATACATACTGTATAGTTTTGAGGCGTGATCGGTTCAACCACTTCTGAGAAAACTCATTTTGAAGTTTTCAAAAATCCCATGAGCATAACCCAGAGAAAAAAATTCATGAAAAATATTTCATCCGAGAGAATTCAAATTCTCAGGAAATTTTAATCTGACAATGATAAACATTGTACCGAATTTTCATTAACATCGGACCAGCCGTTTTGATGTAAAAAAATATACAATGTAATTTTTGTGAATCACTCAAAACTATTAAGATACCAATTAAATCCAAGCCACAGGTGTCACCTCTCAACTGTAAATGTTTAAAACAAAGCCTTCATTATTATCATAGAAATCAATAATGAAAAATAGGATGGCAGTGAAATAATGGTTTGGATCTCAAGGTGTATATATATATAATAACCAATCCAAAAATAAGTTGATATGTTCCAGCTCATCCATAAACGCGGCAACACTAATTAACGCGTTTGCCTAGTATACTCTAAGCAATACATGTGATGAGTGCCTGTATGGGATTCGATAGTGGAGCTGAGAATTCATATTGGAAATCATTCGAGATAAAATATTGGATATTGAATTCCGTGTTTTCTTGAACATCAAAGTTTCCAACATCAAACAGTCATTGAGGTCAATTGTTTTTTTGTGGAGGGTAAATATATATATAAACTTACATCACGTGTGTTTTTAGAGAGCTTCAAGAGCTTTCTTTTGTTGTTGTTTTTGACTCTAGGAATCGTGCGAAGAATCAATGATATCGACTTCAGGAAGGCGGTGATCACAATAAGTGAAACAATGTTAAAGACCGGCACAGTAGCTGAGTGGTTAGCTCACTTGCTTCGTGATCCGGGAGGTGAAGGGACATATCGGACCCGGTTCGATCCCCGCCACCGTCCATCTTTACAGGAGTTTTTCGTGGTTTCCCTCTGTAGTCTAGGCTAATGCCGGGATGGTTCCTACAATATAGGCCACGACCGCTTCCTTCCCACTATCCTTCCGACTACCCATAGAAACCTTCATCTCATCATCCCATCATCTCATTATTCATTCATCCGACGCCAATAGATCTTAGTAATCATTACAGTGCGTCTTTAAACCCAATGAAAAAAAATAAAATAAAGATATGTATGATAAATCAACAGTCAAACCTGTTCGTGACTCATAATAAATCTTGATTTACATTTTACTGTACAAAATTGTGATCTTGTTTAGATAAATTTCAGTCCTGTTGTTGAAGTTCATTGGTTTTAAATAATCAAAATGGGGTAGTAAGATCGCCCTCGTGGTGCCCCGTCCAAACGATCCTATCTTTCATCCATAGCCGTAATTGAGAAGCTATGATTTTGTATCAAGTTTCAATGTTATGAAAAAAAAAAAATGGTTCCACTATAGTCAGCGTTGCCACAGACAGTACATTTGTGCTGTTTCTAGTACAAAATGTAGTTCTTATAAATATAGTACACTTTTCAAAAATTATAGCTATATCTAGTACTATTTGGAGCCTGTTGTTTTCTATATGGAAATTATCAAAAATTCGTCCATTCTTCTCTATTATTCATATAACATGTGTATTCATCAATTGCAGTCCAACTAACAGAAATGTATATACCTATGACTGCCCAGAATGATTTTCAAGATTTCTAAAAAAATTATATAGTTCGACCTGTGCTTCTATTTCGAATTATTATTACAGCTTCCAGAAAATGAAGTTTTCATCTAATGAAAAAGAACTGGATGTTTTGTCAAGAGTTCCTATCAAAAAAAAGTATTTCTAAAGGTGATTCGGACAATGTTTTCACGGTTCACATCGCTAAGCGTCGCTGAGAAAAAAAAACAATTTCATATGATGTCATTTAGTTTTGTCCGACATCAACAAGGCTTTGGAAAAAAGTTGGGATAATAGTATTATTTCCACCAATTTGGTAGAATTTTTGACATCCAGTCAATAGACTTCTGTTAAGTAACGAATGACAAACAATAGTTACCATAGCAACACAGCGAACTGGTGGACTATCAAATATTCTGATTGGTCAATTCCAACTGGTGAACATTGTTGTCTGACTCTTTAGACTTCTGTCAATAAACAAATGAGAAACAATAGTTACCATAGCAACACAGCGAACTGGTGGACTACCAAATATTCTGATTGGTCAATTCCAACTGGTGAACATTGTTGTCTGACTCTTTAGACTTCTGTCAATAAACAAATGAGAAACAATAGTTACCATAGCAACACAGCGAACTGGTGGACTATCAAATATTCTGATTGGTCAATTCCAACTGGTGAACATTGTTGTCTGACTCTTTAGACTTCTGTCAATAAACAAATGAGAAACAATAGTTACCATAGCAACACAGCGAACTGGTGGACTACCAAATATTCTGATTGGTCAATTCCAACTGGTGGGCATTGTTGTCTGTCAATTTCAACAATTAGTGACGTCACTTGACAAGCCTTCAGGCTTCTGTCAAGTAACAAATGACAAACGATAGTTAACACAGCAACACAGCGAACTGGTGGACTACCAAACATTCTGATTGGTCAATTCCAACTGGTGAACATTGTTGTCTGACTCTTTCAACAATTAGTGACGTCACTTGACAAGCCTTCAGACTTCTGTCAAGCAACAAATGAGAAACAATGTATAACACAGCAACACAGCGAACTGGTGGACTACCAAATATTCTGATTGGTCAATTCCAACTGGTGGGCATTGTTGACTGACTCTTCCAACAATTAGTGACGTCACTTGACAGAAGCCAACACATTTCATTATGACATATGTATGAATTGAACAGTTTGTCATAGACTCTGATTCACAATTACTTCACTCCAAATCAGAATTAGCGTGGGATACAATTTCTTTCCAACGTGTGAATACAATACATTCGATTATTGAGGATCGAGTGTTCTTTGTTTCACAGGCGTTGTACAAGTTGAATGCGATAATTAACAGTTCGGTCAACAATGTCAATTAGATTCGGAAAACAATTGATTTGACATCTATTGAAGTCATTCTCATACATTCTCAAGAACTAAATCCCCACTAACTTCAATATTTGTATGATTGTAAGGTCATATTGATTCAAGTTCAACAAAATGAAAAATTGAAAACAATTCCTGCAATAATATATGGACAAATATATATATATATATATATATATATATATATATATATATATATATATATATATATATATATATAAATATATATATATATTCATATTTGAATATATATATTCATATAACAAATACATATATATATATATATATATATATATATATATATATATATATATATATATATACATATATATATACATATATATATATTTATATATATATATATATATATATATATATATATACATATATATATATATATATATATATATTTATATATATATATATATATATATATATATATATATATATATATATATATATATATATATGTATATATATATATATATTTATATATATATATATATATATATATATATATATATATATTCATATATGATTTTTGGTTATATCAAAGTTACACATGATACAAGCAACACCTATATGGTCTCCTGGAAGGTTTTGACGAAGCGATTAGAGTGAGAGGCCCTAGGCGATGCATCAAATTCGAGACCAGAAAGTAGGTCAGTCTCTCTCTTGACACTGGATAACATGTCATTATATTTGGTGAATTATGAGAATATCTTTATGCACTATGCATTATGTGAGACAGTTTCATCTTGGGTATACTCTGTTCTTGAGAACTTATCCCATTCCATCCATAATTTGTATTCTTGTTAGCTGTAAGTGACTGTAACTTGTCCGTAAATCTGATCATATATACTATACACCAACCCATACACAATTATGTCAAATGGATTAAGATGACAATAAGAGATGTTAATATTGGTGAAAGTATGTATGTATACATGAGTGTGTGCTCGGATTAAAGCTATCGTATCATGGGTATAGGCAACATCGTTCAAACAAACTATATAGCTGTGCAAACAACTATATATTAAAAATTTAAAATATGCTCTTACTGCTGTACAAATATCACTTTTTTACTGTGTCAGTGTATTGATTGCATTACATATGTCACTTAAAGTTGCAATCATGAATTATGTTTGATAATGTTTCCATGTATAAAAACATGAGAGCAAACAAATGTGTGCACTTCTTTCCTCTTTGAGCTTTTGTTCTGTCTTGTAATTCGTTTTTGTAATTCGTGACTTTTGTTCTGTCTGTGTTGGTTTGTGTATTGAAGTTCTATGTGTAGAAGATATCTCGTACAAATCGTGAAATAACAGTACACTACTCGATCAAGAAAACGTCGTTGATCACAGTGATCATATTTACAATATGATTTAAACTTCAGTCGATCACCACGTGATACTGAAAGACCCATCAGTTCACTCTCGATGTAGTGATACCAACCTATTTTATCATGACATAAAGGAGGTGCTCCAAATCGAGTCTTGAAAGTGAAATATTTCCGGGGTCAGTTCCCGAGTTCAGGGCGCCAATTGCCTGTAGCGCAACTATCAAACTATATAAAACAACAATGCTCAACAATGCTATACAAGGCTCAGTAGAATTTTAATGTTGGGACTTGGTTTTTCACGAAAATGATAGATATTGTGATCCAACAATGTCACCGGTACCGTGGCCACTCTTATCTACATCTAGTTCACAAGGGAATCCGCTAAATCGTGACAGGTAATCGGGATCTTCGGCTCTGAACTGACCGCAAGAAACCACAAATGCCTTCTATGTTATCATTATGGGAGTTGAAGCACCTTCTTTGTATTACCATCAAATAGGTTGGTAATACTACATCATGGTTCACCCTTAGGTTTATTAGCTCTGGATGGAGACTTCTTTAGGAATAAGCAAGATGCATTGAGGGTTGCGTTGGTTTGCCGCATGGAGATGGTGTCCTCACTTCCTATCCCATCCATGTTAAAAATATGTGCCAGTTCACTGTCTACGTTTAAAGAGCTATTGACCGTGCGTAGGTAGTAGTGATAAAAGGAACTAACTTTGTTTACAAATACACGTGTAATGACGTTCACTACTGCTCAGTTGTCTGAAACAGTCTCGTAAGAAGTAAAACGGAGATAGTGAGGTTAAATAATTGTCTATCATTCAAACTGTGAAGTAATTTATATGGTAACACAAGTTATATTACTAGTAACTCACATCTGGACGATTTATATATGTGATCGGAATCGTGTGAGAAGTCCGCATGCCCCAAACAAATGAGTATTCATATTTTATTCCATTGCATTATCAGTAAATATCCTTTCTTATAAGCCTGTAGCGTATTTGTTTATTTCCATCGCATCTTGGATGCCAACATGCACCACATCTTGGATGCCAACATGCGCTGCATCCAAGATATGTCAATATTCGAGGTATATAGGCCTATAGAAGGCATTCCATCAAGTTTCCACAAATGTACAAAACACCACCAGATAGAGCAGCAATCCATATTACACAGAAAAGTCCTCACGAAATGGTACGAGTTTTCAATATAAGTGAAGGTACCATCTCCCGGCGGCAAACCAACGCAACCCTCAATAGCATTAACCACAATTACCCACTTGGTGACGTCAAATATCAGAGCCACATTGAATTTTAAGATTCTTCAATGTGAATTTTAATGACATATTGTAATCAAGAAGACTGTTTTCGTACATTTCTTGTCCGAATG
This sequence comes from Brachyptera risi, assembly GCA_964007535.1. Taxonomy (NCBI): domain Eukaryota; kingdom Metazoa; phylum Arthropoda; class Insecta; order Plecoptera; family Taeniopterygidae; genus Brachyptera; species Brachyptera risi. The sequence goes on from OZ023326.1 coordinate 79,936,298, forward strand.
TGTCTAAAAATAGAATTGTGGTAAATGCTATACATCTTGGGAATATAAGCATGAGTTGTGTATCCATGTGGCTGTAATCCAAGGTGTATAGAATGTTGAGATCGTGTCTGTTGTGCCCCGTTAGAACGATCCTGAATTGTCATCCTTAGCTTTGGAGTCGGTTCTATCATAACTTGATTGAGATGAATTCATGGTCAATCTTTGTGAGTCTTTTTATTTTTGATAACATCAAAACAGAAAATGAACTGACCGGGGTAAATTTTGAGATCTCGGTTTGAATGCTGAATATTTCCCTATTAAGCGACTTTCAATTTTTTTTGTATTCATCTATGTTTTATTTGAATAGTTGATAATTTTTTTTTTTTCATTTTAACAAAAGAACAATGATGATAAAATTAATAATAATGATGATAATAATTATTATTATTATATATATTTATCACGAGAAGACTGTACAGTTACAGAATTATGATCTTCAATTTTCGATGATTTTCCCTAATTGAACTGTCTAAATCAAAATATACCGTGAGTGATATAACTTTCAGAGGAAGAAATGTTCGATAATTGAGAGCGAAAATATAATGAGAAAAAAATATGCAAAAATAAATATTGATAGCATGCTCATTTTTTCGAATACGCTCATTTTTGGTAGAAAAAAATGTACGATATTTCACCGAAATCAAATCAAAATGTCAATGTTTTTCATACAGTTCCTTAATTCAAGAATATACTTGTTCATAAAAGTTCAACTTTTATTTCCACAATGATGAATTTTTGTCACAATTACCTACTAGTTAATTGACTACTGGTCGAACGATGAAAACGATTATATTTCCAAACAGCACCGAATGACTTTATGCAGAGTTTTTAATGTCGATAAAAATTCAATATGTACACTGAAAACTCCTGCTTTCAAAATAGAAATAAAGGAAGAACTACTCAACAGAGATCAAAGAAAATGTTGTAATTCTGAGAAGACTTCGTGCAGATGCACCGTTCGACCATTTTCAAAACTGTGTTCCCTATACAACCCGATATGCCTATGCAAGCGGCGTCCATACCCTCTAGACAGTGTTTCTACTATACACAAAATGAACGTTAATCTTCCTATTATATTTCTTGATACCATATCATATTTGTACTTTTTGCCTCTCTTATATATTTGTTATATTCATATTTTATTTTTCCCATTCAGTGTTTGTTTTATACTGTGTTCTTCTTGTTCTCTCATTGTTATTATATTTAGGTTTATATTTAAAGCATGTCCTATAAAGAATTGATAACTCATGAAATTTTCATGCTCCACCCAATAAACAAACAATAAACAATACACATTGATGAGTATTATTTTTCACCTATAATATATATTTTTTGTAGTTATTAATTTTTTACAAGAATTATAAATACACTGAACAGTCAAATCATATCCGCAAAGTTTTCAAGGAAGAAAATTGACTGTGGGAGAAAAAAAAAATAGCGTGTATATTTTTTTGATTCAAGATTTTATAAATCGATTCATATAATGCGATTAAGAGAGAGTGAATATAATCGATAAATTGGGTGAAAATCATGATAGTGGATGGAAATAGAAATTCTATGAGCACTCATCATTCTATAGAATTTTTTAAAAGTATACTGAGCGACTGAAACAATTGAACCACAGCCCTCTATACAATAATGAATGTGACTGATTCGAAATAGAATATCTCAAATTTCGAAAAGAAAAATCGACCACACAGCCGTCAAATTGGCTAGTTGAGAGGCTAGTCTTCAAAACTGAAAAACAGACGCAGGTTTCACTCTCGATTGACCAATGTAGATCGTCCGCCCTCGTGATGTCACAAAATATGAAAACCAATCGAGTGGACAGTGAAGCAGGGGGAAATAGGGAAATAACCAATCAAAAGGTATCTAAAATTTACCCTGCTTCGTATAAGTCACGCCCATCTACATTGGTAAATTGAGGCCAATTAATTTTTTTTTTACTCATCACTATTCAACGTTTCATTATCACCCACTCATGCGTATTCTTCTCAAGTGACCCAGTTGCTGGTTTTAAATCTTCAAATTCATTTAATTCATTTGATACATTCAATACATCTCATAAATCAATCAATCATTCTGAGCATAATTGTTATGATGTTTTTTCCAATATCATTATTTTTCATTCAATAAAATTGAATTATTACAAAAGATCTCTTGAGTGTCTATAAAACCCAATTGAGGGTTTGAGTTCACCTGTAGAATGAAGTAATAATACTCTCTCAAAAGATGATACTCATCTTCTTTTACATGCATTAATAATATCTCAGTCACGTGTAACAAGAGATTTCACATCGAATATAGATACAATAAAAATTAATGTGAATGTAAAAACAATGAATAATTGATAAAGAATTTGAAAATATTGGTCTACGTGATCTACATTAGTAAAATCCGGCACCTCCACCAAATTGTTTCATAATGAGATGCATAAAATATTTGTTTTTTACGCAACATTTAATAGTAAAACGTGTGAATGGAAATTAAGAAATATTTGCACATGTTACGTCTTTAAAAGGTGTGCCAATTTGTGTTTTATTATCCAGGTACTCATATCCGTACTCGCCCAAGGGTATTCTAACTTTACATTAGCAATTAAACAAGGTAGTAAAGAAACTCTAATGTTTGACTAACAAAGACTTTGCAACGATTTGTCACATTACTCGAACAAGGTGCTGAATAAAGCAAGGCCTACATAGGTGATTAATTTGTTAATTAATTAATGTAGATTGATCGTATTATTCCAATTGTATTGCCTTCATGAAAAACAAACTGTATTATCAAGTTTCCGTAGAGAAACACTAAAGTGCAAGAAGGAATTTCCAGATGAAATTAATGTACAAACTTGGATAATGATTATTTGTTTGATTGCAATGCGAATGATTTGTGAGGATGTCTTCTCCACATTTTAAAAAACAAAATAACATCATAATTCTTGGCATCACGTTATATCAATAAAATTACATAATTCAGAAGTTGTTTCATGGAATTCACTTTTCTCAGCCCGATCAAGTGCTTTATGCAATTATTTTATAGCACAATTCACTTTTTACTTACATTCTCGCAAATGAAAGCGACATCGCAATTGAAAAATGAAAGAAAAAATCGACAGTAAATTTGAAGATTTCAAGATGTTAAAGAAGATGTCGTCCATGGGTACGATAGACACACCGGCACTATGACGTATATATTATTACACGTGAAACCGCAATTGTTGCGGAGAAAGCACCGGAAAGATGTATTTGGACGCAGATTATTCGGCGGTTATCTACACAACCATATAACTTTCCATCATCAGAAGTCTGTGACAGCTTTGATATCCCTCCCTTCCATCACAGCCTTCGTCTCTTTTCATAATACCTTCAATAATGTATCTTTAAGTCGCGATGAACTTTGACCCCCGGAAGCAGTGTTCACTGTAATCATATGAAGTCATTGTATTGACCCCAAACAAGTGAAGTGTGCGAGGAATGTTGTCAAGATTTTTTTAGTACTGGTTGTTGAATATCCTTATATATATAAACACGTAATTCATCTCTATTATGAAGAAATCAAGTGTAGATATTTCGAATTGTGATGACTAATTATAAAACATTCAACCTATTTATTCTATATTCATTTTGGTTTGAATATCTTCCGCGGTACAATTTGTTTTCATCTATATTGCATGGACAAGTGCGGGAATTGAAGTTGTTTATTAATTCATATTGGGTTCAACGACGTACTCTACTGATGACCACGATCTATTGGCGTTGATGAATGATATTTGAGATGGTGGGATGATGAGATCGAATATTATTTTATTATGTGTTTTTGGATAGTGAGAAGGAGTCGGTCGTGGCCTGTTGTTAAGGAACCATCCTAGTATTAACCTGAACGACAGAGGGAGACCACGAAAAACCCTGTCAGGATGGTCGACCATGACGGGAATCGAACCTTGGTCTCCAGTGTACATTCGGCCGCACGTCTCAGTAATGTGAATGGAGGAAATGCTGAGCGATAAAATTGGGAGAGCACGTAATATGCATCTCTGTTTTTATGCATAAGAAGGTTGTGAAGAATATAATCACAACTATGGAGGATGAGTCTAGCACAATGTATGAGAAAATGGTGTAATTTGTATAGCGGTAATATAGCATATTTTCCGTTATTCATGTATAACTGCATTGCTGCACAGCTGTGAAACGCAGTTACATATAATTATTTTAATCATTATTTTATTTTATTCCAAAGGACATATACATTCGATGATTTTGATGTAACATATATGGAACGTCAATCAGTGAATGAAAAACAGTCACACAGTTGAAAAGTAAAAACAAATACATTCTTACAATTTCACATATATACAATCATTCATACTGTTTCAAATAAACATATTGATACGTACAATTATAGCATAGTCAGTTCATTATGATGAGTATTATCCAAGAGTAATGAGATGATCTGATGGTATGTGTATGTGTTGGTCAACGACCCAATCAGATACTGGGTATTTGGGGGTACGAACAGAGGAGGCGATGAATGTGTGAAGAGACAAAAATGGCATACGAAACTCGAACGCCATCCCGACTTACTTTGAATAACTATAGATATGTATCCACGATCAGGCCTTATCTAGCTCTACCAGAAGAGTAGCTATGAGAGCATATCTTGTGTTTACAGTCAACATACTTTTTTCTTGAAATTTGATCCGATAACTTAATACTCTGTTCAATAATGATGGAACCGATTACATTGATGTAACATATATTCACTATCACGAACCTTCTTCAACGTGAAGCATATGAGAGTCTTCACCAGAATATATGTATATCGTCCCCATACATATATATATATATATTCATATATATATATATATATATATATACATATATATATAATATATATATATATATATATATATATATATATATATATATATATATATATATATATATATATATATATATATATATATATAGATTATATATATATATATATATATATATATATATATATATATATATATATATATATATGAAATATTTATATATATATATATATATATATATATATATATATATATATGAATTATTTATATATATATATATATATATATATATATATATATATATATATATATATATATATATATATATATGAATAAACATATATATAATATATATATATATATATATATATATATATATATATCTTTATGATACCAAGCTTCCTGTATCTATATTATATCAGTTATTTCATCTTATTATCATATCATTCGTTTTTGTTCTTGTATCCACGATGTGGTTCAGCGCAACTGTTCGAGTAGTACAATGTTCACTTAACGACCCCACCAACAGCTAGGTCATACGGGGGTACGAATGACCAGGTGATTATGGAGCTTTGAAGTGATGATAAGTGATAGGACATTCACAAAAATCCTTGCCTAATGCGGGTTTCGAACCCACGCCCAGTGGTGACTTCAGTTTCTGAAACGGTGCCCCAGCTGACTGAGCTACCGTGGGCGTGGCTAAGTTTACCAACTATGAATGACATCAAAATCCATTGACATGAGCATCAATCTGTCAGAATCTTGCTGAAGACTCACGAACTTGGTGGATAAGATGCTTTTGGAAGATGCAGGTGCATTTATTATCTTATATACACTATCCACGAAGTCCTGGTGTTGAAGTTCATTGGTTTTAAATAATTAAAATGGGGTGGTGAGATCGCCCTTGTGGTGCCTCGTCCAAACGATCCTACTTTTCAGCCTTAGCCTTAATTGGGGAACAATGATTTTGTATCAAGTTCCGATGTTATTTAAAAAAAAAAAAAACGAAGATCATGAAAACCTAAAAATGAGTCATGAAAAGAATGAACATGAATGGACGATTTCTGTTTTTTATCATGTTGGTAGACTCTCATCTTCCGTGGAAACAAGTATACTCTAAAATATCAGTCAACCTGATTCTTGTTACTTTTTACGAGATTAAATATATACTGAAATGAAGTAATATCCACATTAAAACTTTGTCCTAATTGGAGCGTCGATTTCACCGTCTTCAATTTCCACCAGCAAAACGGAATGAGTGAAGTTAATTGAAAACGGTAATCATCCATCCGCACTGCTATTAATTACAACGCCATTAATTATGAACACATATTTTTTAATCACTATCGCAATAACGGAGATGGAAATGAACTCCGAAGGCAGCTGAGTGGAATCGTTATAGTCAACATATAACACAAATAATAAAACATCCCTTGGGTTTCATATCACTCAGAAGTGTTGATAGCAATAATCATTATCAACCGGCAGTCAGGAAATCCAATCAGGCACTTCCAAGAACTGGGCATATATGTCATTGTATTGTGATAAAAATGGCACGGGTTTCATATATATATATATATATATATATATATATATATATATATATATATATATATATATATATATATATATATATATATATATATATGTATACATATATATATATTTATATATAAATATATATATATATTTTTTTTTAATAACATCGAAACTTGATACAACATCATTGTTCCCCAATTAAGGCTAAGGATGAAAAGTAGGATCGTTTGGACGGGGCACCACAAGGGCGATCTTACCACCCCATTTTAATTATTTAAAACCAATTAACTTCAAAACCAGGGCTGCGCTGTTGGTGACCATAACTTTCCGCCGCAGATAAAAGTCTTGAAGTTTCCGAAAGTCCGGAACACATTATAAGTATAAACCGTTTTTGTGATATATATCCGGACATTATCAGCATTAGTATTAAGAGTAAACAAAACACACGAATGTTGATATCTTCCACTTTGAACCAAGTCTCTTGGGCAATGATTAACTATATGATTAAATGTTATATGACTATATGATATATATATATGATATATGATATCATGACTATATGATGAACTAATGATTAAATATATATATATATATATATATATATATATATATATATATATATATATATATATATATATATAATATATATATATATATATATATATATATATATATATATATATATATATATATATTTATATATAAATATATATATATATATATATATATATATATATATATATATATTTATATACATATATATATTTATATATATATATATATATATATATATATATATATATATATATATATATATACATAAATATATGTATATATATATATATTTATATATATCCTAATATATCATTCTTGACTATCAGTACAAAATATAATTTTTTTTTCTTACAACATCAGTCAAGTAATTTATTCTCCCCTTTCTTTTCGTTTGAATTATCACTCATCCTAATATTGAAAAAATTGTGATTTTCAACTTTGTACATCTGAATGTTTCAACTTCAATATAGCGAGCTCTGCTTTAACGTTATCTATCAGCCTAAACAAATCTGAGAAAATATCGATCAATTCTGACAATCTGTCAGATTAACGTTCAAGAGATTTCAAAATACAATTTCAAAAAGACTCGTCACGGTCAGTTGGTTTGCTCGACGATGTTTCACGTTGCTTCCAGTTTGAAACAATAATCTACAACGTTTCATTCAATTCCAAATGGAATTAAAATTGGTATTTTCCATTTTCTCTATATGTTTTTTCATTCATTTTTCATTTCTTTCTCTTTTTCAACGTTTCCAGTATGAAAACAGCTCAGAACCAATTATGATGATAATAATGATGACGATTATAATACTTTTGATTCTAGACAGTTTATTACAGTTTATTATCTTCATTACAAAAAATTGTATTTATATTATTATTCCAATTAATATTGATTTCATTTAATCGTTTCACCAAATAAATATATATCATACACGAATGAAAATGATGAAGTTCGATTTTTGTATTTATGATTTCAAATATAAAAATACCGGAGGGAAAAAGTATCGGAAAATCATATTGGTGGTCAAGAGAAGTTTTCTCCAATTCTCATTCCACATCGCAATGACCTAAATATCGCAGCAGTTATTCTTCTCGAGTTATTGATTGTTTTTCTTCTTCTTTCTTCTGGTGAGCTACACTCACTCACATTCACAATAGAAATAAAATGGATATATCTCTTAAAACAATCTGTTCACACTTCATTCATGGTTCGACATGACAGATTCACATAATAATATATACACAAACAGTATTTATAAATGGATTTATTATGTTTTATATGCATAGAATAAACATCATTTCATCAGAATTAATAGAGCGTATGTTCATGAACAAATAACTTGTGACTTTCGATTTTAAATATCAACCTAAAACAGTATGTAGCAATGACTAAGTGATTTTTATCTTAAATTGTGCACGTGACCGGATTCGAGTCTTTTGTTTGAATAAGCGAGATGAAGTGCTAATTTGTGTTCGAAAACTGTCGTAATATCCGCACCACTCACGTTTTTACAACACGAAAAAAATGATCACATAGTAGACCAATCAAATCGACATATTGATTTGTTTCAAATTGATTATAGATTATATTGTTTCATTGTTATCATCATTTCACAATTACCTCTGAAAAGAATCAATTATCTCCATTATTTAAACACTGCCACCAAAATGGTTGCCACTAGGACACAGCATAACGAATTGTATGAAAACAATGCATTATTTTATGAAAAATAAAATAATTCACAATGGAATGATAATAAAGGATGGGTTGGTAAAACAAAAGAACAAACCTGAATATGAATCAATAACACTGAAGAAAGAAAAGAAAATTAAATGAGAATTGAATTAAATGGCCGTATGAATTATTTCGTAATATGACAATTAATCCTCTCAAAGCCAATAAACTCTCTATAGTATTTATCATTCCTGTTTATAGGAATAGGCACGATGTAGTGGTACCAACATACTTTATCATAACATGAAAGAGGTATACCGACTCCCATGCTAATGACATGGACGGTATGTGTGGTTTCTTGCGGTCAATTCAGAGCCGAAAGTCCCGATTGCCTGTCGCGATTCAGCGGATTCCTTTGTGAACTAGATGTAAATTAGAGTGGCTATAGTACCGGTGGCGTTATTGAACTTACAAAATCTATCATTTACGTGCAAAACAAATGCAACTGCTAATCATAACTATACTAAACAGTGTATAGCATCATTGAGCATTGTTGTTTCATACAGTTCAATATAAAAGTGATAGTTGTGCCATGAAGTTAAGTCAATTGGGACCATGGACTCAGATTCTGACCGCAAAAATATTTCACTTCGGAGACGCGAATCGATACACTTTTTTCATATTACGCCTATTGGAAAGAGTCGATCGTTGGTTTGTTTTTGTGGATGTGTGAGTGTGTATGTGTTTCTCGCGAACATCACAGGTCAAATTTTAAAATCAATTACTTTTATTTATCAATAAAATCAATTTACTATGGAGACAAACTTTTTCACTGGCTAACGTGTTATTATGCGACTTCATAATATTTTAGGAGAACTGATTTGACACTTTTAAGAATCAATCTGTCAGAATTTTGATAGGAATGAGGAGATGTATAGATGAGGAAAAATGCTTCCATTGGTTCAAGAATTATATTGCTCCATATCGGTTGAAATAATTTTTATTTCCATTCCCTTTCGGAAAGACTGCGATGGTATGAGCATATGCTAAGAATGGACACAGAAAGAATACCCAGGCAAGAATTCCACAGAGTATTGAAATGTAGAAGAAAAGCTGGAAGACCAGGAGGAAGATGGAGAGACCAGATGAGTATAGAAGAGTGAGGAAACGAAGAGGTGTGTATGAGAAGATGTGAAGAAGGAAAATTGTAGGAATAAACGGAAAGTATGGCGAATATTAGTGAAGATGGAAGAAAAAAGTGAAGGAGAGGATATGAAGTGAAGGAAGATGATGCTAAGAGGAATATCGGCCAGCCGATATCGATTGAGAGGCTCCAGATGAACGGTGTTCAACAACCGACCTGATTTGTTGAAACTGTAAGATCGACATCCATCAATTTTATAATTCATGACATTCATTTATACTAGGGTTGCCGTTCGACTTCGATCGATTCGATCGATTTTCGATCATGGGTTTTCGATTCCATTTCGATATGTACTTTTCGATTTTCGATTCGATCGATATCGAAAACTTTTCGAAGATCGAAAACGTACAACAGTACAAGAGTGGCGCGAGACGTCACGAGTAACGCGCTCGCTTCCATTGGTAACATTATACTTATATATATAGCGCGTGCGGGGTATATAAACATGGTATTTTGCTACCTGACACGTTTTTTTTTCGATTCGATTTCGATTCGATTTTGAATCGTCAATCCGATCGATTTTCGATGAAAATGCCATCGATTTCGATTCGATTCGATCGATTTTCGATATTATGAAATTCGATTCCGATCACGATTTTTTGATCGAACGGCAACCCTAATTCATACTTTTTACTTTTCAGCTCCTTCAATTATTCATACGTGTTTTTATATAGCAACTAATATCTTCTGATCTATTAGATTGATTGATTTAGTATTTATTAGCAACAGAAAAATACATTTCCACTAGTGCTAATTTAATAAATGGACAACACATACATGAACACAAACAATAAACACAAACATAACACAAACATAAACATAAACATAGGTACAATAA
>OZ023326.1:79949463-80006963 GCA_964007535.1 Brachyptera risi
TTTTTTTCCAAAACGGCTGGTTAGAATTGCATACAAAATGAAATCAATGTGTATCATCTATGTATACATATTCAGAGAAAATCTTATCTCATTTGGAGAGATCTTATTTCTCAACATTTTCCGCCCAGGCAAATCTTATGGGTTTTTTTAGAAACTTTAAGATGATATTTCTCGAAATTGGTCCTACCGATTCATTTCAAAAATTCTACAGTTCTAAGTTGAGTGAGTTTGCGTGTACAAAAAGAGTTTCATGTTGATCAATCAAACCCTGCGACCTGTGGAGTGCACAAAAAAAACACACACACAGACAAAACCCTATAGGCGTGGGATGGAGACTTCGCTTCGCTCATCTAATTGAAATACTATCAGTTTCAAATTAATGATCATAAGGAATAATTGTTATCCTCTACAGAAACCTATGGCTGGCGTCTCCATTTTGGCTACACATTTCTATTGTTAATATTCTCAACATCAAGTCCAAAGTATATAAGCTATGGTAATGATTATTCGAATACAAATGAAAATTGAAAAAAAAGAAAATGTAGAAGAGAAATGATCATTCGAAAAAACCAAGACCTGGAAATGATCTGAAAACTTGATAAAAATATAATGGTGAATATGATTGGATGAAACATTGAAGCTGTTATACAGTTCTTGGAAGTCTGTCTACAGTTTTTTGTGATAACTTTGAGACACATGATAAATTAATTTTCCCAGCACAGGAACACAAAACTAGCTATTTAATACCTGCAGGATATTATACGTAAACAGTTTGTAACAATTGTATCTGGTAACTTTTCCATACTGCTGGAATAATATTCTTATTTTCAACTGTATTTCCTTGAAAATGTCATAATTACAAGGCTAATCACCAGGCGTCAATGCACATAAGTTTGAAGGATTAAAGGAATTTATGTTTTTGTAATGCTTTTTTTATTGGGTTTTAACGACGCACTTTAATGATTACCAAGATCTATTGGCGTCGGATGAATGATTAATGAGATGTAAGATGAGATGAAGTTTTTTATGGGTAGTGGGAAGGATAGTGGGAAGGAAGCGGTTGTGGCCTATATTGTAGGAACCATCCCGGCATTAGCCTAGACTACAGAGGGAAACCACAAAAAAAACCTGTAAAGAAGGACGATGGCGGGGATCGAACCGGGTCCAATATGTCCCTTCACCTCCCGGATCACGAAGCAAGTGAGCTAACCACTCAGCTACTGTGCCGGTTTTTGTAATGCTAAAATTTCAATAAACCTATCGTTGATTCTGACGAATTTCATTCATCATTCCAAAGTTGAAACCAAGAAACTCATACATGTCGCTTAATCGCCACATTTGAGCTTTTATCATTGATAATGTGGCGTTTCTCAATATCAGATCGAGATCGATTCGATCCCTCGCATGTCCTCGCAATAATCACCATAGGCCTACACAGAAACTGTTTATCCTCCCCAGAAAATTAAACACCATTTGTGTGCAACAAAATATATATTTGCATTACAGAAACCAATTTATAACCAAAATAAAGCAAATTAAATCGCCCTCTATAGCTCAGTCAACTAAGACACCGCGTGCGTTAGTTTGAGTCCCGCATAAAGCATGAGTTTTTAAATACGCCTTTATTACATTGTAATTCAACTATCATCTCGTATTCGTACCCTCAGATACCCCAGTTGTCTATTTAAGAAAACAATATTCAATCAATCAATATGAATTAAATTGTAATGATATTGTCGTTGAGCCACTGCAAACCTCAATACTCATTATTGAATTGTGAAGGATTATTATTTGATATATTAATTGATGTATTGATATATTGTATCGTGACAGAAACTCATAGGATATATTCTGATGTAGTGTCACTGTCACACGGTACAATATATTTTTTTCTTGATCGATCGATGTTACAAGGTTGATCTATGGACCCAACTGATACTGCATTGAGGTTTTGAATGATTGATTAAACAATCAGAACCAGAATGGCATAACTGTAATCAATCCTCGAATATTGAGTGATTGTTGTCCGTGAATGATTGACTGATTGAATTGCTGAACACATTTTTCGATGCATTAATATTTTCATCACATTTTTTTCATTGTTTATTTTGTTAAAAACTACATTTGCTTATATTGCAGTGCAGCATAATACATAAGTATATATTTATACATATATATATATTTGTGTATATATATATATATATATATATATATATATATATATATTTAAATATATATATATATATATATATGGGTACTTATATATATGTATATATATATATATATATATATATATATATATATATATATATATATATATATATATATATATATATATATATATACATATCTATATATATATGTATATATATATATCTGATGTTAATGGGCAGAAGTGATCATTGCCTAAGATGAGACTCACTTCAAAGTGGAAGATATCAACATTCGTGTGTTTTGTGTCCGGATACATATCACAGAAGCAGTCATGCTGTGTTCCGGACGTTCGGAAACTGAAAGACTTTTACCTAATTGAAATGGGATGGTAAGATCACCCTTGTGATGCCCCGTCTGAACGATCTCATCTTTCATATATAGCCCTACTTGGAAAACAATGATGTTGTATCAAGTTTCGATGTTATTAAAAAAAAAAAAAATACATATATATATATACATATATATATATATATATATATATATATATATATATATGAATATATATATATATATATATATATATATATATATATATATATATATTTATATTTATATATATATTCATATATATAAATATATATATATATATATATATATATATATATATATATATATATATATATATATATATATATATGGGATGTTATAGTTATGTCGAAAAAGATACGCCTGAACTGGAATTCGAACCCGGGACCTTCTGCCTGCCGAGCAGGTTCTCTACCTCGATAGCTTAGCGGTGGAGCACCTGCCCGGCAAGCAGGAGGTCCCGGGTTCGAATCATGATCGATCTTTTTCGACATAACTATAACATCTCAAATATCGATATATTGGATCGTATCCAACAAGTTTAATTATCACATATATAAATATTTCTATATTCATATATATATTTTTATATATAATAATATATATATATATATATATATATATATATATATATATATATATATATATATATATATATATATATATATATGTATATATATATAAATATATATATAAATTTTTTTTTTCATATATATATATATATATATATATATATATATATATATATATATATTTATATATATTTAAATATATAAGAATATATATATGAATATGAAAATATTTATATATGTGATAATTGAACTTCTTGGATACGATCCAGTATCTCGATATATATATATATATATATATATATATATATCTATATATATATATATATATATATATATATATATATATATATATATATTACCCTCTCACAAAATCATTCCACGTATTCTTGTTTGATGAAATAATCGATTTTTTGTCATGAATCATTATAAAAACCTTTCCTACTTCTGAAAATATCCAGCTCTGTACCGTATACAAAAGAGTGAACTATATCAAACATTGAAGTTATGTGTAAGAAATGCCATCGGAGGAATATTATGGTTGTGTAAAACAGTACTTGACTGATCGGTCTCTATAATATGTAATTGTTTCGTTCCAACTCACTTTCAAAATAATTCAATAGGCAAATTGTCAATAAACTGGGAAAACGCCATATATGCGTTCTTGGACGAGCGGATGGTAATAGTATGTCTACTTTTTTGCCAAACTTTTGCCTACATTCTCCAATTGGGTGACATTCAAGCTGGAAATGGGTAAAAACTGCTTCGAGTGCATGGTACCAATTTAGCACTTTTTATAGTTTTTCTTCGAAATGGCTCAGCCGATCAAGCTGAAAGTTTTCAGAAATGTGTATCATAATGTAACTCAACTTCACGAAAAATTTCATCTCTTTTAAAAATAAAAATATTTTCTTTTTTTTCCGACGTGTTATTCTAATGGGTAATGTTGAAATTTCTAAAATTTATAAAATAAAAGTTATCACCCGATGATGCCACAAAACTATACAGATCTAAGTTAGATGAGGAACCATAACGAAAACAAGTTTGAAGTTGATAGCTGTAGCCGTTTGACCTGTGAAAAACCGAAAAAAAACATAAAAAAAACAACATAAAAACGAACTCCAATTTTTTTCAGTATGTCAAATTGAATCCTCGCTAAAGCTCGTCTGATAAAATACGTTCATCGTTCTACACAAAGGAACGGTCACTGACGATGCTTGAATAATCATCTCCACTCTTACGCAACTAGAGTTTCAAAATTAATCATTTCATCGGATTCAATAAATGCACGATAGTTTCAAAATTTGCTTCTGTTCATTCTCATCTCTTTCACTCTGAAATGTGTACGATGCTTCATAAAGAAAAATCGAAGTCAACTCATTAAATTACTTGTATTCAAGAATAATAAGAAAATATCATTATTATAAATATTTTCATGATTATTATAACCAGGAAAACGCTATATACGCGTTGTTAGACGAGCGAGAAGTAATAGTATGTCGACTTCATTGCCAAACTTTTGCCTAAATTCACCAATTGGGTAACATTTTAGTTATAAATGGGTAAAAACGGCTTCGAGTGGTACCAATTTAGCACATTTCATGTTTTTTCTTCAAAATGGCTGACCCGATCAAGCTGAGAATTTCCAGAAATGTGTATCAAGATGTTATTCAACTTCACACAGAATTTCAATCTTTTTGAAAATAAAATTTTTTTAGTTTTTTTCCGACGACAAAAAAAGAGTACAAAAAAGAGTATTTTTGTAATTTCTAAAATTCATAAAAAAAAAGTTGATATCCGATAATGCCACAAAACTATACAGATCTGAGTTAGATGAGGAACCATGATGAAAAAATGTTTGGAATCGATAGCTGTAGCCGTTTGACCTGTGGAAAACCGACAAAAAAACATAAAAAAAAAAAAAACACAAAAAAGAACACCAATTCTTTCCAGTGAGTCAAATTGAATCCTCGCTAAAGCTTGTCTAATTATTCTATGAATCAGGACCCGGAATCAGATGTGTGCGTATACACATTCACAACAATGCAATTGTTACATCATTCATTATTCCAACCAGCCTAAAATCATACATCAGTATCGATCACATAATATAATATTGCCCAATGCCCAATAGTAATTTAAGTATAGATTGGTATTCAACTAATTCGTTCTCAGGCGTTGTTTTATAATATGATTTGCATAACACATCATAATGAACTTCCCCGAATAATCAATCAGCACACAGATTGTCTTATAAACCTTACATATCTATCTGGTAATTCTTTCTGGCGCCATAACGGCAACACTACTCCTCCCATCTTCACTCCTTTCATACAGATAGCCTGATGATTGTCTTAAATAAAAAAAATATATATAATGATTATATAATCACAGGTTGCCAGCCCGCTGACCAAATATTACTTTCCCCCCAAACGTCCTTGGAAGGCCGAATCAACTTCTCGACTACATTGTGATACACGTATAATGATCGCGCTTAGACCAGCTCGTATATTTACCACTCTCAAAGTAAATTAGTTACAGAGTCATGTTATAGGTTACTTATTACTAAATCGAAAAAATCCAACCTCCAATGTTTACGTGTAAATATCTACAATTATATAAATAAACAACAACGTAAACGCATTCCATTCTCGTTGTTTACAAATGTACAAAAAAAAAAAAAAAGATCATTCACTTGGTACTGACCGATTCAGTATTTTAATGTGACGTCATGGTTTCATTTCACTTATACAATAGGCCTATATGTGAAGAAGTATTGTTGTAATAAGAGAGAAATACTCGAGAGTAGAGATATTATATAGCTCCAGGTAGTATACGTTGGTAACATGCATGCTATACAACGTAGTAACTAGGTCACAGTGAGTAAAATATGATAAAAATAGTATTATAATCGTATCGTCGGACTTATCTAACGTTTAATTATGAAATAAGAAATTGTCTACTTTATAATAGTAATATTACCAGAGGTCAAATATTTAGAATTAAGAAGCAACAGTTGGTGTAGCTGTAATTATAATCATTACGATTGCGTTAATGCTTCGATACTGTCTGATTACTAAATTGACATGGTTTATTTCTATCTTTTAATGGCGGAATCGAGTAATAATGAAAATGTACGGTACTTTGAGTATTGCACATCAGTAATTGTGTTATGTAGTTACAACTGTTTGGATGAAAGAAAAAATGGGAAGAATGGTATTATCGTTGGGTATTCACTATTCAGTGTCATGCAGTGTATTGAAGAAAATTTCATTTTTAGAATAATCTGTGCAACATGTATTCCTCAGTCAGTATTTACAGTGTATCTTGTATGAATAGATTGCTGTTGTAAATTGCAAGTAATTTAGTAGCAAACAATGAGTTGCACGTTGGTGCCTCGCTGGTACTTTGTTATTGATCCGTTTGACCAGTTTTGTATCGGCCATCAAGCCCGTTACGGTACAATTGCTTCTTCACATCACGCCTTCAAAATAAATAACACAATCGAATCAAATAAAATCGTGTGTATACGCTACTTACTTGATAGAATGTATCCGATTTTGATTTGAGTTGAACATCGCCCGCAGTCACTCCCGTACCACAATAAGTCTGCCACAAACTTTCGTCCCCTAAATTCTCTTTTCTCACACTTTCATCACTATCACTTGTTTGTTTTCTATCTAATAATTTTTCATAAGTATTGTTATCACTAGCACCAGATACCCGACACAGACTGCCGTATATCAACGCGTTGCGCGCACTATTTTGCATATTGGCCAGATCCTCGTGTACGAATGTCGGAGGTTGTGAAAGATCCCGTCCTCTTTGACTTGAGGGCGAGTCCGTCGAGGAACTAGGAGGTGTGTGAGTACAGTCAGAAAACCCACTACTACTGGCGGCAGACGACGACGACGACCCGACAACCGGCTCGCTGTCGGAAGTCGTCGGCGACGTCTTACAACTAACACTAACGTAATCAGATCCTTTGAGTAATGTTCGACGCACACCAACACTTATAGAGGAACCTCCGCTGCTTCCACTCGAGTGGCTGAGGGCACGAGCCATCTTTGCCAATGACTCACTTTGGCTTAACGTAAATGAGAATTGTTTCAGTGCTTCTTCAGACGATGAAGATCTAGTTATAGTGTCTAAATTACGGTTTATTTTATTTGAAAGACTTTTGAGTAGTTCCTCGTGCGAAGTTGTATGATTACCTTCTAAAGCCTGATTTATGGTATTCGATAAGTCCCTGAGTATACTCTCTGATTCAGCATCCCGCCTCTCGACCATTTGACTAATATTCTTAGCGGCTCCGTTCTGAGTGTGTCTTGCGCCCACCCTCGGTATTGAGAGCAGTGGTAATGGGTTGTACGACAGCCGAGTGTAGAGAAGGAGGGCGTCGTCGACGATCGGATCCCGAGCACAGGGCAACACGTTGACATACACATGCTTGTCGTCGTCGCTTGGAGGCCACACTGGTCGAGGGATGCAATAGTCGATCTTTCCTTCTGGTATCGGACTGAGGGTGACCAACGATGACCCGCTGGGTTTTCGACTGTGTTTCGATTTCGTACCTCGAGGACTTCCACCTCTGACGGCTACTAGGATACTTTTGACGAAGCCCAAGTTTTGTTCGACGACTGTCACTGCGTCGTCTCGTAGAATTGTCGTTTTAGGAACTTCTCCACTATAGATTGTTGGGCCACTAGCACCACTACTGCACTCGGATGAGGAGTTGTAAAGGCCGCTCTCATAGCCGGAACTTCCGGACTTTCCTGTTGGCTCGGGAGAATTCTCCTTATGCTTGTCTCGGATTTTTCCCTTCGACTTTAGTCCATTTCTTCCGTCGTCATCATCGAATAGAGGGTTTACTCTGTGCACAGAAAGAAATAACAATTATTACCAATAGATCCTATACTCTCCAACAAAATGTAGTAATCTCTGGTGAAGTATGTGTGAATTCAGCCAATGAGACAACAAAGTGACCTGATGTCATTAAATATAAAGCATTAAAAACCTCTCCAACATAATATAGTCATGTGAGAACGAAAAGTTGTTTTATAGAAAAATACAGCATTGACTATTGATTTTCTTGTGATGTATTAGTGAAATTATCATTCAGTTCTCAATAATATCATTCAACATGAACAATTGGTTGAAATCAGTATTCACACTATTTTATGTTCACTCCGCTTCAAAAATTGATATTCATCCGGTATGAATGTACCTATTTTCTCATAAACCAAACAATGCTTGTACATTTTGTAGATTTTGAACAAGTATAAACTGAACTCTATTTCATGAAATCTTATATGATTAAATAATGAGGGCAAAGTGCATGAATTTACCCAATACCAATAGAATTTTGATGGTTATGAAACTACCTTGAAACTTCGTCAAGTTTCTTAACAATCAATTATTGAAAGCTAACGCTGGAGAAACTTTGAAATAACGCTAAAGACGCTTTTCCAAAGACGCTAAGCATCGTACCTATAGAAGCATTACATGCACGTTGATCATATCACACGATATGTTGATAGGACTCAAATTAGAATGACCAACACTTTTGTTACTAATTACTGTCCGGTTTAATTCATTTACAAGTTGTTACACCAGTTCATGAGATAGCAAGAGTTGTCTGTAGCTCTGCGGGATACTTAGCACAATTAGTATCTAGAAAAGTTCGTTGAAGAGAATTTAAACATTTTTTTTTTCATTCTTTTCTTTCAAGGTATATAAACCCCATGGCATATTGAAAAATCAGTATTGACAAAATGATATTGATGATCTCGGTCGATTACCGACAAGCCTCAGGGGGGGCGGTTCCCCGGTCGACTTACCTACGTTGCGAGATCAATCCTTCGGCTAACTTTTACCAGTGACTGCGATTCGAAATCGTACAGTTCGCCAATCATTAATAATTGTTATAACCATACGTGTTTCGGGATATTACATTTAATTGTATTCATAAATGTTTTTCCGTATTGATATTTCCAATACGATTACAAGTAACAGGTGAAAAGTGTTATAACTTCTGATAACTATTAACAATTTTCCATTTTTCTCTCGTAATTGATTGAGAGGAATATCAGCCATCTGGTGACGAATTTTTAATGATGTGAGATTTCAAAATCATTATTGTTTGAAATGGTATTTCTAATAGGGTCTATCAGGCTAGAAAACAGTATTCTTTTGAACTCTTCACCTCAAATTACGACGTTTTCACAGGTTTACAGTTGAAATTGTGAAAGTTATGAGATAAAATAAATTAGTTCTAATGAAGCATAAGTGGTATCAAAAAGTAAGCAATTTACTCAATCATAGAATTTTTAATCACAATTCTATCAAATATTATCATCTGAATATATAATATTCCGCTGAATCGATTCAACACCAAAATGACCTTCGAACCGATTCAATAATGATAATTTAAATCCCAAGTGATATATAAGCGATTAATGAATGGGTTTAAAATGATGTTAAATACATTTATTACTCAATGAATATATTTTCTTGAGCAATATCACTCAATTTCAAACACACTTTTCAATCTTCTAGGGCCACGTATTAATATTTCTTTGCAATAACCACACGAAGTCACAAGTAATTGGTACGGTTATTCAAATAGAATGAAATTAATGTAATAATGTGTATTCCAAGTTTAATGGTGTAGATGTGAAATTATATCGAATTGCATAAATCATTGTCCTATTTTTCAAAATGTTCGTGTAAATCTATGAATAATTTTCTGCCGCTGTGCTGGTTTCTTGAATATCCGTTGAAAATGCGATTCTATTAGTATTCTCCAAGTGAATTATGAATGAATCAAATTAGTTGAATCGACTGAAATCGAGAGTTGAAATAGTGAATTGATAGAGGTTGATGAAGCCCGAATGTCATCACAAAGTTTAATGTGTATGGTGTAACAACTGATGAGCCCGTTGGTTTGTTACAATTGCCCTGTATTAGAAGGCATTTGTAACAAAACACTTTGCTACAATTGTCAATTTTTTCCCTCGATTTAGTATTTTTTTGAGACCTTTAAAATCAACCAATAATTGACTCCAGTCTCCACTGACAAATATTATCATGAAAGACATCTTGATATCTGGAATGATTCATTTTTCGAATACAATTTTTTCAGGAAAGTTATTCTGTACTTTTTGTGTTCAATCCAAATTACTGGAATTATCAAGATATGTTCGAATATTTTCAAGTAACAAGATATTTTGGCCATCATTACGATTATTAGATGAGCGTAGCGAAGCTTTTTAGATGAGCGTAGCGAAGCTTCCCATTTCACACCCTGAAAAAAATGGGCTTCGTTTTTATGTTTTTTTTTTTTTGTAATTATGTACGCGGCATACAGGTCAGAGAAATGAATCAATCAACTTGAAACTTTTTCTGAACGTTGGTGTCATACCATAATAGGTTGGGATTGTTTTTCAGAAAAATCGGTTGGTAGGTTTTCCCGGAAAAAGTTCGGAAAGTTTGGAAAATCCTCATAAGAATAACCCGGATGGAAAATACTTGAATATGAAAATTATTCAAAAGTCTCAAAATTTTTACTGGATATGAAAAATATTATCATGCATATTTTCAGTGACTTTTGCAACAATCGAATGACAAATAACAAAGAAAACGCAATAAAAGTGTACATTTTATTGTATGTTTGGATCAATTAGTTTTGCAAAGTGTATATGCGACAGGTTGCAGCACTATAAATATCAACAAGTTGCAGGTAAGGTTTGTGAACGTTTGAAGTAATCCAAGGTCCGTATAAGTGGATTAGGCTGACAGAATATTTTTCATTCTAGATTTCCATACTTCTAAGCTCATCTCACAACGCGCATCCCGCGTTTTCCTAGTAATGATATGTTCACACTGATGATTCACTTTCTTTCTTTACGCATCAATCCAAAAACGAAATGGATAAGCGTCAGCTGATCTCTCGTTTTTGGACGTTTTTTTCAATGCTCGAGATCTCTAAGGTTGACGCTTTCGAAGGCAAACATAAGCCATCCGATTCGTACTGCCAACGTCGTAACTTTATACAGAGAATAAAAAGTCTGAAAATAAAACGGATGAACGGTATTTTGGTTCGTTTTTCACGAATTGCCATCTCAGAATAACCCTCCAGAAGCATCCAGAATAAGCCTCCAGAAGTATTCAGAATAACATCAATGCAAATTAATCCATTTCATGGAATGTGTTGAAGTGATACAAATGAAATGAACGAGTAGTTGATAATGTGTTTGTGTTCATTTAATATGATAATACATATTTGACATGATGCCACCGATTGACGGCATATCATCAATTAACAATGTATAACATTCCAATTTTTGAATTAATTTTTTTCCAAATCAATCACGTTTCAATCTGTCTCCAGAATAACAATGGCGTATGATTGAATCATTCTACCAGTATGATATATTAAACTATTCCATTATGGGGACGCCAAATACAAATTGATTGTGTGACTATATCTCTCAACTATATTGAACTATCTCATTCTACAGACCTTTATAAAAAAACAATTTTGTGACTATATCCGATTTATATTGAACTATTCTATTCTATAGACCCTATATACAAATTACTTTTTCGACTAGATCTCACTTGAATTAAACCATTCCATTTTGTAGACCCCATATACCAATTGATTTTGTGACTATATATTTCACATTTTAACTAGCCTATTCCATTCAGTAGAGAGATTAGACACCATGAAAAGTACTTTTGTGACCCTATCTCATTTGAATTGATCATTTGATTTTGAATTTCATTTGATTTAGATCTCATAAAAATGACTTCCTTCATATGTGATGCGGTCTAAAGCAAGGGACAGTATGGTGCATTGGCTATTTGCTAAATATCACCAAGCAAAGTGATCGAGTCAGCTGTGAAAACAGGTTCTGTTTTTATTACCTTCGTCACTTCATTTTGTATTTCATGCTTGCTATGATTGGTGACGTATAAAAACAATCGAATAATTATAATGAATTCATAATTAAAATTATTTGAAAAAATTGAAATGAAAGAAAAATCTGGTCACGAAATTGTCTCAAAATTTCAACTCTCGAATACAAAATATGAATACAATTGTATCTCGGGCAATTCGCAGGATAGAAATGTTATAGTTTCTGGTGTGAGATGATCACAAGCATATTAAGCTGCATCAACTGGGCGCATGGAACAAAAATCTCTCCTCTCACCATAAGGTATCTTGCCTCAGACCGCATCACATATTGAACTATTCCATTCTGTAGACCTTATATAATAGTTGCTTTTGTAACTATATATCTCACCTATATTGAACTATGATTGGATTTGTTATCAAATACAATTAAAAAAATGAAGAAGAAAAAAAAAGATCAATTCTGTGATGAACACAAGTACAAAGAAAAACACAGAAGAAAGACGATTTCGAGAGGAAGAAGAAGAAGATCAAAATGATAAGAAGATTCAATTTTTTTCGATCCCACTGTGAATGTTTGAATCGTTCCTGAACCCTGGCATTATCACCTTGAGACGTATTGATTTTTTAATGAATTGTCTTATTTTCAATTATTCTTTGGGATGGTTGGATCGCCCTTGTAGTGTCTCGTTTGAACGATCCTACCTTTCATCCATTGCCTTTTCAGAGGGAACAATTATTTTGTATCAAGTTTCGATGTTATTAAAAAAAACATATTGAACTAATTCATTTTTTTTTAAATGAAAATGATTTCCGTGATTATATCTCACCTACTAACAGCATAGATCTCCAACGGTCTTTGGTCACTCAACCGATTTACATTAATCGTGGCTAGCGGGTCATCAGTCACAATCTCAGTCAACGGACTCTTCCCTCGTAACCACTTGAGCATTCTCTCTCCAAGCAGGCTGAGGCGACGGCTCGACGCTTGCCGCTACCTCATCTCGCGCTACTCGGTGGGCATCGCGACGCTAAGTAGCGGTGCCGGCGTCACGCGCAACGGAGGCTGAAACAAAACAGAAGGAATTGTCGTGAATATATGAATATTTTATTTTTAGTGATGGTTATCCGATGAATTGGATTTGTTTTAGACGTTTTAGACTGAAACAAGAGAATGGGTTGTATATACATCTCCACATTTTTTTATATTGAGTTTTAACGACGCACTATACTGATGACTACGATCTATTGGCGTCGGAGGATTATGAATGAGATGATGGGATGATGAAATGAAAAGTTATTTTACTAGGTGTTTTTGGATGGTGAGAAGCAGTCGGTCGTGGCCTGTTTTTAAGAAACTATCCCAGTGTTGACCTGAACGACAGAGGGAAACCACGAAAAACCCCTGTCAGGATGGTCGACCATGGCGGGAATCGAACCCCGGTCTTCCGAATGACGGTTCAGTGTGTTACCACTCGGCCACGCATCTCGTTATCTTTACATCTGCTGATGATGGCAAGAAGTGATCATGCTCAAGAGACTTAGTTCAAAGTGGAAAATGTCAACATTTGTGTGATTTTGTTTACTCTAATGTCCGGATGTACATCACAGAAACGGTTTTTACTCATAATGTGTTCCGGACTTTCGGAAACTGAAAGACTTTTATCTATGACGGAAAATTATGGTCACAGACAGCGCAGTCTTGGTGTTAAAGTTCAATGGTTTCAAATAATTTAAATATTAAATAATTTAATAATTTAAATGTCCCAACGATTCTGTCTTTTATTCATAGCCTTGATTGGAGAACAATGGTTTTGTATCAAGTTTCGTTGTTATTAAAAAAAAAGTATACATGCATTGTATGAATATATATATATATGTATAATACATATATACGTATTATATGTTTATTGATATGTACCATACGTACGTATATGTAGGCCTATATAGTATAAGTAACTATGTCTATCAAATTTTCTACTCCATTTCAGATTTTATTCACAATTTGTTCCGAAGAGTCACTAATTGGTGCAGTTTCCGTGACCAAGGAGGCTAGAATGTACTAGTAGGTATCTTGTTACCATCGGGTACCAACGTAACATTTCGACATATTCATTTCAAACAGCCCGCACACGAGAGTTATTTCTTATACGCGGGCTTCTTGTTTTCAAATTGAGATCATACTCAAATTAGACCTCTTTTTTTAAATGAATCCATTCCATCAATTCCTCGTTTTTACTTCGAACGCTCCTAATTAATGTATATATTTATAGAATTGGGATACTGTACTATACTGTATTAATAATGTAGCCTATTATTATCATATAATTATACAACTATGTATGTATAATTTACGCTTGTAAATATGTTACTATTTTATTGCGTGAACAAGAATAAAATTATATATATATATATATATATATATATATATATATATATATATATATATATATATATATACATATATATATATATATATATATATATATATATATATATATATATATAAATATATATATATATATATATATATATATATATATATATATATATATATATATACATATATATATATATATATATATATATATATATATATATATATATATATATATATATTTATATATATATATATATATATATATATATATATATATATATATATATATATATATACATATATATATATATATATATATATATATATATATATATATATATATATATATATATATATAGGCCTAAATGAAATGAATGGAATGATCGTCGTGAATAAATGAATATTTTATTTTGGTGATTGCAATCGGACTTTTTTTAGACTTTATTTGCAGAAGTGCTGGTTCAGAGTAGAGATACTGGGGAACTTGAGAGTGGCCAACTTGGTGACTGTTTTCTATTGGCTACTGAAATATCTCTCGCATTGTCGCCATTCTTTGTCCAAAATTCAGATCAGATGTTTGAGAACGTGTGCTATAGACTGCATTACATCGGTTAGGAAACAACTTCAGTTGAAATTTCTGACATCTCATTGAATAACTGGACACTGGTATGTTACCAACACTTTTGAATAAAAAATTTGGATGAAAAATGGCGTCCTGCGCTGGAGTTGGCCACTTTCTCCCCCGGTATTCTTAGCCTCTCCGGTTGAGGGTAGAATAGGAGGAATGGTTAGTTGTTGAAACCTATTCCACAGAAACGAATGTGATGCTATCCTTGGTAGCTCGGTCAGCTGAGGCACCGCTTCAGAAACTGAAGTCACCGTTGGACGTGGGTTCGAGACCCGCATAAGGCATGGGTTTTTGTAAAAGTCGTTTTTCAGTTATCATCACTTCATAGTTTCATAACCACCTGCTCATTCGTACCCCCGTATAACCTAGCTGTTGGTGGGGTCGTTAAGCAAATAGTAATCATCACGAATGTTATATGAATAACTGAACATTTTCACAAATATCCTGTGCATCAACTGTTATTTTGCGTTATGAAGTTTATGATGTGCTCGATTTATCATATTATGTTTGAATCGAACTTATTAAAATATAGTTCATGAGGGTTGAGGCAGAATGATTCACAGCGATGTACGAATGTCAATCTTGCAATTTTTGATTGGTTTGTCTCAATATTTAAAAATAAATATTCAATGAGAAAAACCTTTCAGGATATGATCGATCATGGCGAGAAAAGAACTCGGATCTCCTCAATGACGGTTCAGTGAGTAACCACTCGACCATCCATCTCACTTTGCATCATGAAAGAAGTTCATGTATCATGTAATTCGTTCAATCATATAATTGCAGTTAATATATTGTGGTCACATGACTTATACAGATATTACTTACACGCAAATTACACGCAAATTACACGCAAAACACTGAAATATATTGATTCATTAATGTCATTTTGAGCATTATTTTAGCGCTAAATGACCTCGCTGTCGATTCGCCTTAAAACCCTAATATTCAATTCAATTTTAGCATTATTTCAGTCCATACTAGTGAAATGTGTCAGTGAAATGTATTAGTGGAACTCCATGTTTTCGTCGTGGATGTGATGATTGAATCATAATATTTATGTGACATTCACAAGAAGGATCTGATGAGTTTAAAAACATAATAGTAAAGTAATGTAATCAAATGACGTAGTTCCAAAGCGACTGATTGTACTAATAATAAAATGCCACAACTGCGACTTGTTGTTTAGAAGGTACCTGTACTTCCTGCAGAATTTCATTCACAACTTCAATTTCGATATTCGTCATTTTTTCAATGAAATGGTTTATTATCCAAGAACCGATTTTTCAAACTCTATAGAAAAATGTATCGGAAAAATAAAAACAGTTGGTGAAAATTTCATGACAAACGGATATAGAATGAAAAATATATTTCACCTATATATATATATATATATATTCACCTTTTAATATATTTTAAAATATATTTTATTTCACCCACTGCCATGCTTATGGGGATTTTACAAAGTTCCCGAATTTCTTTACGAAAAAACCGTTGAACCGATTTTGTTCAATAACAATCCCAGCCCATTCTGGTATGACCCAATAATCAAAAATAGTTTTGAGTCGATCGGTTACTTTGCCTGATCTGTATGCCACGCACAAAATCACAAAACAGAAGAATAAAAACAACAGACAAATAATCAAACAAACAAACGAACTAGCAAAAACATGGATTGAAGCCCGATTTTTTCGGTGAGTGGGATGGAAGTCTTCGCTACACTCATCCAGTTATTATTATTGAACATCAATCCTAAATATACACCATCATATTATTACATCATTTGAATGATTGAAATTATGACATTTCGGCTGCCCCGTCCACCTCATCCCTTTGGTTCAAGTTTCATACGAGAATCAAATTTTTCTTTTTTTTTTTTGATGAATAATTTGAGTGAGTATCTTCTGAATTCATACATTCAAACTCATCCTGAATCAGAAATTTTGGTTCTGCACAATTTCCTTCCATTGTTGTTCATATAATTTCTCCTCTTCTGAAGATTTTCATCAACAAACTTGGATCTCAATATTCGTTCTTTTTTCAATAAAATGATTTATTCTCTGAATATTATTTCCACAAAATTCACTTCGCTGCACTACAAGAACCAAAATTTAATGGAAGCAATTTCAATAACAGTTCATTTCAATCCACATTTTATAACAATAATTATCATATTCATTATATTTTCTCTAAATCAGTCATTAAAAAAAAAATGAAAGTGATCTAAAGAATGTCATAATGATTACGTTCCATTGTTTCTGGGCTTTA
Organism: Brachyptera risi; assembly: GCA_964007535.1. Taxonomy (NCBI): domain Eukaryota; kingdom Metazoa; phylum Arthropoda; class Insecta; order Plecoptera; family Taeniopterygidae; genus Brachyptera; species Brachyptera risi. Next base: position 79,966,749 of record OZ023326.1, read on the forward strand.
CACGGGTGAGATCCGAACTGATCTCCCACCTGTTTATTTCAGATTATTAATTCACTTTAGTTTAAATTGGCTGACATGGTTTGCATTACCTACGCACACGTGCTCTCGAGACAATTTATTTATTGCGCAAGCTGATTACTTCGCATTCCCACGTATACCGCCGTTATTTAGAACTAGTCACGTAGACCATTCGGTTTTCAAGAAATGAATTGTTCACTCGCAATTGATTTGTCAATACAAAATACATGATGAGTTTATTGAAGGTTATTTAGAGAACCACACTTTACTGATAATACTTCACAATGCAACTTCGCTCATTTACAATGTTCTTTTAATTCCAGTGAGAAAAATTCATAAATAGAACTCTACTGTACTTATATATTCAAACACTTACAAGTCAGCTTTCGTGGTGGACTCTTCTCGTTTTTATCGTTGACAAAATGAAGGTAAGAGTGTTTATCGATCGAAAAAAAGCTGTCCTCATTTTCATTAGAGATTCACTTTCTTATTATTAAAACACCGAAAGTAACTTATAAATCTGTCAAATCACTGAATTACATGTTTTTATATATATTTAAAACACAGTATTAAAATAAATATATACATTTCGTCGATGCATTCCGTCGTAGAATTAAGCACATTCTAATATTGCACACTTACAGTAACTTCATTTTGAAAAGACCTTAACCGAGTTAGTGAGATAATAATAAAAAGAAAATGTATATAAATAAACATAATATCTTTAAGGTATTTAAACGTTAAAATATATTATAGAAGTTGAACTCAAATTGAGGTCGATTTATGCTAAGTACCTACTGACTGAGTGTAGCTATATGTTGTGTTTTTTTTTGTCTCGACGTCTCACATCGTGCACGCTACCTGAGCGAGCAAGTCGACCGACCAGAAAGAGTGTGATATTGAAACTGAAAGTATACGAACAGCCGGTCGAAGTCTGGGCTGTGATTTCAGTGAAACAGCTATAGCGATTCTGTAATACGCGAGGCGTGATATTGTTGTGGTAGTCATATTTAGTCGGGCCATGGTCATTGGAAGTGTGAGTAAGTGGGGGCATCGGGCAATAATGCTCGTCGAAAATTCTATTGTTGCAACTTGAGAATATTGGAATGAATTATTCTTTGTTCTTCGTGAATGAGTTAGTTTCAATATCCAATAAGACATATGGAATTATTATTTGGATGAGCGAAGCGAAAACTCAATTTCACCGTACTTTGAAAAAAAAAAAAAAATTTCGCGCTCCACAAATGAAACGAAAATACACATTCAGTTAGTATATTTGGCTTAGGATACAAGTGTCATTATCTGAATCGATACTGTAGAGATTGGAGGTGCAATCGTTTTACCAATTATGAGAAAAACATTTCAAAGTTTTTAAAAAACTCATGACCCGGAGAAAAAAAAATTCGGGAGGAAAAAAATTATCCGAATCAAATTTCAAGGAATGATGATACACATTATTCCGAAGTTACACGTAAATCGGATCAACCGTTTCGAATTTTGATGATATAAAATCATATTGAAATTTTGTTTCAAATCGATCAAACCAATCAGGAATTTTAGCAACAAGTTCACTACAATATTTCAAGTTCATTTCAATGAGTTATGTTTAGTATTATTTAGACATAGGGCCTGATATGCAAAAAACGACTTCAGTTGCCCCCGTTTCAGCCAACTATAAGACACTGCTTGCACAAATAAAGTGAAATCGAGCTCGGGTTGAATTGAGGCATGATTTTATTTCGGATTCAACGACGCACTGTATCGATAAATACGATCTATTGGCGTCGGTGAATGAAATATGACATGGTGACATAGATGGAAGGTTATTTTATCAGAGGTTTTTGGATAGGAGGAAGAAGTCGGTCTGTTTTTAAAGAACCATCCCAATATCGACCTGAACGACCTGACCTCGAAAAATTCTTGTCAGTATGGCCAACCATGGCGGAAATCAAATAGCGGTCCCCTGAATGACGATTCAGAGTTCTAGCCGCTCGACCACTCGTCCCAGTGGTATAGTTTCTTGGACGTCATTCGTCTATCATGCTCATACGTACCCCACATATCCTGAATGTTATTGGGTTCGATAGATAATTGATAATATGAATTTTAATAATTTATAATAATTTTTCCGGATATATATATATATATATATATATATATATATATATATATATATATATATATATATATATATATATATATATATCACAGGAACGGTTTTTACTCATAATGTGTTCCGGACTTTCGGAAACTGCAAGCTTTTATCTGCGGCGGAAAGTTATGGTCACCAACAGCGCAGTCCTGGTGTTGAAGTTCATTGGTTTTAAATAATTAAAATAAGGTGGTAAGATCGCCCTTGTGGTGCCCCGTCCAAACGATCCTACTTTTTATCCTTAGCCTTAATTGGGGAACAATGATTCTGTTTCAAGTTTCGATGTTATTAAAAAAAAATAATATGAATCCCATACTTGTATATAGGCCTACTCCGAATAAGATCGCCTACAAACTGAATGAATGTAAAAACTACGGTTAAGTCTCACACATGTAATGTCGCTATAGAACGTCAAATATGTAATGCTCCTGAAAGATGCAGTTGATTGTCTACATCTAAATTCGTATACCTCTTCGTATACCTTGACCTGAAAATCGTGATATCCTGAAAATACAACTACTATAAGGCCCGATTTTACCAATCTTAGTTAGGGAGCTAATCCAATTACTATTAATTAAAGGTACGAAAACAGAATATGTAACCAATTGTGATAACATGTTAATCCACTAACTACTGCCTCATCCAGATTCGTAAAACCGGGCCTAAACCCTACATATATATGACGGTATTTCTGTTTCATCTACTCTCGTGGATGAAAGTATACACCACTTTTGACGTCATACTTTTGTTTACTTTCAACTCTTTTGACAAAGGTATGTGTGCTTGAAACGAGGCTCACACAAGATTGCATTTCTTGAACCACATTTACTTTGATTAGCTTCAACGTTGGCTCTTAGTATGAAAGTTGATATTTCCATACAAGTTTTTGCATGCAATTTTTGAAAACAAAAACCATATTTCGTTATCATTAACGGACACCAAGTTGATATTACTATCAGAAACTTCTGTCATGATTCAGAGCCCAAACCTACTACTTGCCAATTATTTGGGTTAGGTTAAATTAGGTCAGGTTAGATCAGGTTGGGTTGGGTTGGATCAGGTTAGATTGGGTCAGGTTAGATTAGGTTGGGTTGGGTTAGGTCAGGTTAGATTGGGTTGGGTTGGGTTAGGTCAGGTTAGATCAGGTTGGGTTGGGTTAGGTCAGGTTAGATCAGGTTGGGTTGGGTTAGGTCAGGTTAGATCAGGTTAGGTTGGGTTAGGTCAGGTTAGATTAGGTCAGGTTAGATTAGGTTGGGTTGGGTTAGGTCAGGTTAGATCAGGTTGGGTTGGCTTAGGTCAGGTAGGGTTGGGTTAGGTCAGGTTAGATTAGGTTGGGTTGGGTTAGGTCAGGTTATAGATCAGGTTGGGTTGGGTTAGGTAAGGTTGGGTTAGGTCAGGTTAGATCAGGTGGGTTGGGTTAGGTTGGGTTAGATTAGGTCAGGTTAGATTAGGTTGGGTTGGGTTAGGTAAGGTTGGGTTGGGTTAGGTTAGGTTTTGTAAAATTATATCCATTTCGAATGAGAGTTATATATACGGAAAATTTCCTCCACAAACAATTTGATGAATAGTTATTGAATCAAAACATTGAATAACTCATTCAATGGGACTGAGGTAAGTGGTCGAGTGGTTATAACACTGAACTGTCATTCAGGAGATCAGGGTTTGATTCCCGCCACGGTCGACAATCTCAATTGACAGTTTTTTTTTCAGGTTTCCCTCTGTTGATGTCAATACGGGTTGGTTCGCCACGACAGACTCCTTCCCACTATCCGAAATACACATAATAAAATCTTCTCTCATCTCACCATCTCATCTCCTCATCATTCACCGACACCAAAGAATCTCAGTCATCAATAAAGTGCGTCGTTAAACCCAATATAAATGAACGAATAACTCAATCAAAGTTTATAAATCATAACTCTGAATAAAATCTTCGAAATTCGTAATTTCATAATGTGTATATATTCTCAGAACAGGTTTCAATAAGTAACTCGACCGGTAACTTCATTCTAAAACGTTTGCATTAAACGTGTTTACCATGATAATTTATTTATATTTGGTAAATAGTTTGTTTTTGACTTTGAAAGTTGGCCTACTTAGACAGATTGTACGTACCTCGTCTTAACACTACTTCGCAGTACCACAATCCCAGTCGCAACATTCTGATTGGGCCTGATCATCTCATATTACGTAGACTTCAGCAGTTCAGGGGGAGAATTCAGGTAGACTTTACTCTCTTAAATTGCTGTCCTATCGTAAATATAAGACAGAGCTAATTCGAGTACGTTTTTGATGTCGTATATGACCATTTACGATGTGTACATTTAGGCGAATGACTGTGGCTGTCGTATTAAATTTACGCTAGCTTGAATTTAAGTGAGTAAAAAAGGTACCTGAATTCGCCCCCAGAATCGTATTTTTCATTAACAAATGATAGTGTACGAATTTGATTTATTTTTAATGGGTTCTAAAGATGCACTATACTGATGACACGATCTATTGGAGTCGGTGAATGATATATGAGATGATGAGATGGTGAGATGATGAGATGAAATTTTATTATGTGTTTTTGGATAGTGGGAAGGAGGCGGTCGTGGCCTGTTTTCAGGGAAATATCGACCCGACCGACAGAGGGAAACGGCGAAAAAAACACTCTGCCAGGATGGTCGACCATGGCGAGAATCGAACCCCGGTCCCCTGGAAGACGGTTCAGTCTAATATCCACTCGGCCACTTGTCTCAGTTTAGCGGTGGGATGATTTTTACATATTGAGTTTAACGATTCACTATATATAATAATTCAGATTATTAAATTTCAATTATGATAAGTTTTAATATTTAAGTTTAGATAATTTTTTCTTTTTCTCTTTTAAATAACTTTTTTGAATATTTTTTCCTCTCTTCTTTTCAAATTTCATTTGTTTCCACTTCTTATTCTATATGAATAATCAATCACAATATTCAATTTTCTAGATTTTTGACCAATATTATTATTAATTTTTGCATCAAACACTTTTGTATTGTCATTTTGCTCTATTTATTACCATGTTATTTCCATTTTTATATTATTCTGTGTCTAATGGTCAACCTTCTGTGAGGCAGAGACTTTATTCTTCATTAATAAAGTATTCATATATATTATTCTTATTTTCACTCGACATTGTCTAATCTGATAAGAAAAACGCCCTAATCACATGAATCTTTCTGTCACATCTTCTTTCTGTCCTGAAAATACTTTTTTTTACTGTCACAAATTAGGTAATCAATTATTGATTTCATTGAGAAATCATAGTCATTTCTGAGTGAGTGGGTGAAATCAATACATTTTAGACTTATCTACATTAAGAGGCTACTTTACATCTCACAACCCATAAGTAAAACCTGCAGGGAACGAACAAAACAGGACAAAAAGCGTCAATACAGCCTTTGGCTCTCAACACATGGTGGGTAAACGGTAGCACCAATCAGTCTAATTCTTCTCGCAATGAAACAACAATGAGTATATCTGTGCCTCTACGTTTTCTGAAAATCATATTTTTCCATTAAATTACTCTGAAAAAATCGTAAAAACAATGAAAAGCAGGTAGAAACATGTTTGATGTTTGACAATTATTTTGAGAGGTTTGAAAACATACCACGAACTCAATCTCTTCGTGCGAGCACGTATTGAATACTAGTGATCATTTAACCGAAAACTGTAAGTTGATACGATGATTGGTTTTCCGTTGTCAACTTGGGCCCCGAACGTCTGCAATCAAGCCGCTAGGCAACATGTAAAGAGGCCTCTTAACGTCACGGATATGTTAGTTATGTATAAATTAGAAGTTGTGTAATTGTGTATGGATTGTTTTAACATTATCAGTTTATATTGTCATTCCTATTACACATGATATTCTGAGGTTACGGGTATAGTGAAGTATATAAAGAATATAAAAATTCAGACACAAACTTCGATTAGTTGAATCCAATAGAATCAACGCTGAAGATTGAAGGTCTGGGAAGCGCGCCAGACTATTTTCCTCCTTGAAATTAATTAACGGTACATGAATCTATAGTCTTTTCATTCATTTCAAGCATGAAATATAAATTTGAATCAAATTGGAATCTAATGATTATATGGTAATGTTCTTTATCTCTGAGATAATTGCATCATTTTTTTTTTGTGAGGAATAACTTTGAACATTTACAACATACATATAAAAAAAGGTTGAAACAAGAAATTTCACAACTTTTCGACTAATATCGAAAAGCATTATATTCGAAACCAAATACCACAATTTTGTTGAGTATATTTACCAAGAAAATCGAATAAATGAGTCATGAAATCATTTTTTCAGATCACACTAGAATGGACAGGGGATTTATTCTCACTGAAGGATAAACCACAGACCTGAATCAATTCGTACAGAAGAACGGGTGAAATGATATCTTTCTTGATTATTATCATCAAATTTTCAGTGATAATAATATCTCACGCTTGTATCCATTATGATAATGATAATATCATCATAATGTTTTAGTTTTGATCATGATAAATTTGTATAACCTCTGTATCCACAGTATTATGTTGTCGCACAAAGATTTGGTGTGAACATGGAATGGAAATGAATATAAATACAGAGCAAGTCGACACAATAGATATCATTATCACCATAGTCAATAGGCCTACATGTGACAAATGATTTCGAAGAACTATACTAAATATTCACGTTTTACAATTCTCGTTGGAGATTTCTATGAATATATCTGAAAAAAAACACTGAATCGCATTTTGAACAACAAGAATGAAAGTACCTATATATATATATATATATATATATATATATATATATATATATATATATATATATATATATATATATATATATATATATATATATATATATATATATATATATATTTAAGTATTTTCATTCTTGTTGTTCAAAATGCGATTCAGTGTTTTTTTCAGATATATTCATAGAAATCTCCAACGAAAATTGTAAAACGTGAATATTTAGTATAGTTCTTCGAAATAATTTGTGACACATATATATATATATATATATATATATATATATATATATATATATATATATATATATATATATATATATATATTTATATATATATATATATATATATATATATATATATATATATATATATATATATATATATATATATTTACATTAATATATGTATATATATATATATATATATATATATATATATATATATATATATATATATATATATATATTCATATATATATACATATCAAAACCAGATGACCAATTAAATTAGGCCAGGGGGTGTTTCCATCTCTTTTTCCAGGACAAACTTCTCATATCAATCGTTTCCTGCCAGTTCCGACTTCCTCCTCTTTTTCAAACTGATATTTCACCAAATCGACTCCAATGCGCTATAAAAGGACATTTTATTTCGCAACCCATTTCGTCCGTCTCGTGCTTGTTCGTGAACAGAGTGGGCTTAGTGGTCACGAGTCAAGATGACGACCGTACGGGCAGCCGGCTGATGTTGTTCAAGAAAAAAAAAGAGTGTCTCCAACATCTTACTAAATTGCTTGACCTTTGACCTATCCTACCATCGAACGTCCTCAACCTCGTTCCGTGGAAGGTGCTACGTGACGCATGTTATATGTAGTTGAAAAATCTAACACCGTCTTTATATAAATATAATTGTGCATTTCTTCTTTCCTGTAACTTGGTTTTAAGGATTTTAGTGTCGCTTTACAGCTGTACACATGTGGCCGAGTTGTTAATACACCGAACTGTCATTCAGGTAACCAGGGTTCGATTTCCGCCATCATCGACCTTTCCCGACGTTTTTTTTTGTGGTTTCACTCTTTGGTTCAGGTCTATAGTGGGATGGTGACTCAACAACGGGCTACGATCGACTCCTCCCCACCATCCAAAAACACATTATAAAATAACCTCTTATCTCATCATCCCATCATCTCATATATCATTCACCGAAGCTAATGGATCTTAGTGATCAGTATATTGCGTCGTTAAACCTGATATATGAAAAGTTACAACTATACTTCCTAAATATTCGACAGAGTGTTACCGAATGGATTATTTGTTGTTAACACGAAAATTTTCATTACGAAGAAATGTATAGAAAAATGTGTTTCAGATTCTCCTCATTTCATCACTGAGGTAGTTTCTTTTTTTATTCTTTTTTTTTAATAAAATGCAAAATCATTGTTCCCCAATTAAGGCTATGGATGAATATAAATATATATATATATATATATATATATATATATATATATATATATATATATATATATATATATATATATATATATATATATTCATATTGGGTTTTAACGACGCACTATACTGATGGCTACGATCTATTGGCGTCGGGGGATGATGAATGAGATGATGTAATGATGAGATGAATGTTTATTTTATTAGGTGTTTCTGGATTGTGGGAAGGAGTCGGTCGTGGCCTGTTGTTAACGAACCGTCCCAGTATCGACCTGAACGACAGAGGGAAACCACGAAAAACCCCTGTCAGGATGGTCGACCATGGCGGGAATCGAACCCCGGTCTCCTGAATGACGATTCAGTGTGTTACCACTCGGCCACGCGTCTCGGTGGCTATGGATGAAAGATAGGATCGTTTGGACGGGGCACCACAAGGGCGATCTTACCTTACTGAGGTAGTAAGATCCTAATCACACCTTCTCACCAATTGACGTTTCATATGTGTCAAAATTTGTATATGTTCATTGGAATCAAATAAAATAATGATCATAAAATTCTTGGGCTCAATTAGGAAAGAAAGACTTTGTGATAATTTTGCGATCTTGATGAGAGAAAATTATTATTATCGCTCAAGATTTTCACACATCGTCACTGAAAACATGCTCCTTGCTTTTCTGAATCTATTCATCAATTTAGAATATCGAAATTGTGTTTAATTATCATGATAAAATTCCGTTCGAATTCGTTTTTATTTGTTCTTATTCGAAGATTTTTTTGTCCAGATATCTCAATTGTTTATGCGTGAATATAGAATATCCGATCAACAGGCAATCAACAATCAAGCACTTGTTGAATAAGCACGTGCTCATCTATCCCTGTTGTTCACTCCAATTAATATTTCATCTAGATTATATTTTTCAAAATTTTACTGAATTTACACATTCTGTTAGGTTTGATTTTGTTCTCACAATGACTTTGCGAATTCATATAAAACTTTTCAATCACTTGTCGTTATTATGTATAAATGCGGGACATATTTTCCATAACAAATTGAATGCATCTCTGAATAGTTCCATGATAACTGTCAAGCAAATTGAAAAGTCTGCGAAATGGAAAAAAGATTTCTAATTTCTGAAGCCTGATTATATTATACAGTATTCATATTATTGATGCCTCGATGACAGTATATCCTCCAACAATTGTTGAAAAAAGTTTTTCAATAACTTGTTTCCAAGGATCATCAGGTTCTCTGTGTATTTCGCAATAAATTACAATCTGAAACCTGGTGTTTATTGTTCAAACATATTTCGGTTGCTATTGGAAATAGCAAGTATTGTTCTATAGTCTAAACATAGAATAAAGAACTTTATTCTATAGTCTAAACATAAATCAACAACGCATGAATGTTACTTATTACGAGTCCTAAAACGTAGAGCGATTCGATACGACGAAAATGTGATCGTGTAAACATAATCATCCAACCTATGATTATTTGAATTTCATTAAACTAAAAGTGAGAGTTAAGATGAACTTCAGAGGTTGTCCAGTATCACATGTTGAACTTCAATAGAACCTGTCCTGAGCCGTTCCAAGTGTTTACCTGTTGATATAGGTCTGAACAACTAACAATCACTGTGTGACTTGAACACTTGTTTAACGACACTTTGTCAAAATCGGGTGTCGGAAAATGATTTTTATTCCATGTATAAGAATATATTCAATATATATATATATATATATATATATATATATATATATATATATATATATATATATATATATACATATATATATATATATTTATGTATATATATATATATATATATATATATATATATATATATATATATATATATATATATATACCTATATAGAATAGCTTGGACAAGGTCTGGGCTAGATTTAGTGGAAATCATTTTTTTCATAATTTGTTCGGACGCTCATGTTTATGAAAAATCTTATTCAATTGTGATAGCGCAGACCGGTTGGATGGCTATAAAGATATGATATAGAAATCACTCGACATTCTCACTATTCTCCACATTTTTTTTTCATGTAAATGTTGAGGAAATAATTTGATCAAATGTTGGAATATCGAATCATTAATAATACAATTCCCCACAGTTACAGAATACTATTCATTGCTATCCAGTACAGACCACTTCAACGATCAAATAGAGAAAACCAAGTCACTGTATATTGCAGGCTGAATATATAGATTTTTGAAATAACAGAATATAGAACAAATTCGATAGATAATAATTGACGACTATTGATTGACTCGCCCACAAACGTCACAAAACAGAACATCCAATCAAATGGGCTTTGTTATGTGGGAAATTTCACATTTACCTATCAGAGTATCTCTAAATGCCCACATGAGGTATAGATCAAGGTGGCCCAGGCGATTAGCCACGCCTATCACTAGTGGTCAATTTATTGTAGGTCAAAATATCAACAATCAACAGTATTATTACATTTTCAGAAATTATCAAAATGAATTATTATGAGAATTCATTGTTATGAAGCGTATGATCTAGGATTATAGCTATAATCCTCGGTATACTACCAGAGTCGGTAAAGCAGTTCTACCTCCTCTAGCCTTGCTACTTTATCGACTCCGAAACTATGTTGAGAAAAAAAAACTATGAGTGATCCAATTGACCATTGTAGATCGTCCGCCCTCGTGATGTCACAAAATATAAAAACCAATCAAGTGGACAATAAAGCAGGGGAAAATAGGGAAATAACCAATCTAGGTATCTAAAATTTCCCCTGCTTCGTATAAGTCACGCCCATCTACATTGGTCAATTTGTCCACATAAAATTTCAATTTTGGTCTATTTCGATGTCTGAATGGTTTATTTTTCATATTAGAAATTCTCAATACATTTTGATTGAATGAAATATGTATGAATGTTGTTGAATGTCTCACCTTACAAGCATGGACGTGTTACTAAATCATGCGGTCATTTACTCTGCATCACTGCGACGAGTGGCCGAGTTGTTACTTGTTAAAACATCGAAATGTCATTCAGGAGACCGGAATCCGATTCCAGCCATGGTCAACCATCCTGACAGGGGTTTTTTGTGGTTTCCCTCTGTCGTTCAGGTTGATACTGGGATGGTTCCTTAACAACAGGCCACGACCGACTCCTTCCCACCATCCAATAAACACCCAATAAAAAAAACTTTTATCTCATCATCACACCATATTATTCATCATTCACTGACGCCAATAGATCGTATAGTCATCAGTACAGAGCGTCAATATAGAATATACAAAATAACTTTGTTCCAATAGTATGAATTAATGGCAGATATATTTCATATTATTTTATGCATTGCATACGGAATCAACCATCTGGAAAGTTGTTTACACAGTTATAACAGTTAAATATTATTATTATGATAACCATGATTTTGAACAACTCCCCTGATTGGGCTAGACATAGCATTATAACCACCCATGGTCCTTTCGACGTTTATCTCAAACTAATACAGTTTTCTCCGTATTAATCTGAATCTTAAGCAATAGTGTCAATCATTGCAATTAAATATTTTCAAACGCATCTGGGACAATGATGTTACTATTATATCCCTCGTGGCGTCTACCTCAATCACTGTGCAGCCTCTGTCACATTTCAATTACTCGCGTGAAGAATTTTTAAAAGCACTTAGCAATACAGGTGTGGTAAAAGAAGAAGTAATACCTTTGACCTTGTTAAATCTAATTATTCTTGCTCAATTACGTGTGATGTACAAAGTATATAATGTAAATTCTATATTATTAAAGTGAATAAAGTTGGTATTTTTGTGTGTGTTATTGTTCAAGTTTATCCATCTGAACACAAATCACGGGTTATTATATCATATTGGCCAACTGCCCAGTCCACATACCTCACGAGTTCAACTCTGACCCCCTTGGTCAGGTATATCTATCGAGTGGCCTTGCCCTCTCGATGGAATATATAGGACGCGCAGTGTGGTTCAGTTAGAAAGTATGCCGATTCACTGAAGGCGGCGTGAACAATGCCCATACTTTATAATGGCAATTGTTAAATCGTTGATAGAAAGCGAAGGTTTTACTACAAATAGGTATTTTATTGTTCGTTTTGCAAAATTGGAAATATCTTTATAGTTGTGATACACTCCAGTTTTGGTGTTTTTTCTTCATATAAATTATGTATCTATGTAATTATGTACTTATTAGTATGGAATGTATTCAATAAAATAGCCATTCAAATCAATAATCCAAAGCATTCTCTCATCTGACACTCTTTACACAGTCAAGGGCCATCCTGATTTCAAAACTACACAATGAATTTAGTAGTTTTTAGTGGTGCAAAATATCAATTTTCGTATTCGTCAGTAATATAATATAATATAATATAATAATATAATATAATATGAAGTAATATAATAGTAGTAATATGATAGTATATATATATATATATATATAGTATATAATATAGTAATATAATTAATACTATAATATAGTATATAGTACTATAATACTTATAGTAATATAAGTAATATAAATAATGTCCTATTATTTTATGTCCTATATATATATTTTGAATTTTTATACCATTGACAAAGTGTATTTTTTCCACTGCTATGACATTTTCAATTTCAATATCAATGAAGGCCCTACTTATTGATTCAATTAATAAACTTTATCAAATTATTTTGTCATTTTTCCATTAATTATTCATTACAATGATACTCAAATAATCACTGATAATGAACAACACTTTTAATAATTCATCAAGTGATTCATTTTGTTTTATTTGATTTTTTAGAATGTGAAAAGAGTTTCAATAAAACAATGAACTGTATGCACTTTGAATGCACATTGTCTTCTGATTTCAGTGTGTATATTTTCATCAGAGTGCATTTTAATGTAGCTTAATCGGCCACTTTATGTGACCGCAACTATACGTATCTGTTATAATGAATGGATTATTGCGAATTACAAACAAACTTCACCGCTATGTCAAAATTACTACGAGACACAAACGAACATCTCTAACAATAGTATCCCGATTAATTCAATTAAACAACTCGTAGAAGTTGTTATCTGCTATTTACAGACGGTGAAGTTACATTTGAACTAGGAAATGTTTAATAAATGATTGTTTTAATTTAGTTCCAATTATATTCACTATATAATCGGATGATATAAGTTGAATAGTTAATTATGATTGTTGAATATCACACTGTTTATACTGAGACAAAAAAACTACGGAGAGAGAAACAATTTTCTCTGCATGATGAATTAGAACTGATATGAACAATTAATCACGATTTGAAAGACATTTCAAACATTTGGAGAATATCTATTCAAGATTCTTCAGATTTAGAAATAGTGGAGTGATTCAATTCATTTCTTTGTATCGCAAAAAAAATAATCTCGTTAATGAGGCAGAAGCTGTGGTATATTTTACCTGTATAGCAGCTGCTGTGCCTTGGTATTATATTATGTATTCCACATAATCGAAACCTGAATGTAGCCTTGAGAAGAATAAAACATTTACTTTCTCGTGATTTACAAGAAATCTTGTCTCTCCCCTATCACAATTGAACTCTTTGAATTGTGTCGAAAGCACAAATCACTATTTCCTTCCGAACTATAAAGAATACATTCGAAAAACGTGACAAGTTTTTTTGATTCAATATTATAATAAGTGACATGCTTTAGAGAATTCAAATTACGTGGTTCTCTGGAAAAATCACACGCTTCTAAGCTGAAGTGATTGGGTAAGAGTGTGAATGAATCGGAATTGATGGTGGGAAATTAATTTGATATTGAAATGAAATTCCGTTAAAAAATTTTCATATTTTTCTCTATGAAGTGTGATCATGTCGATATAATTTGTTTGGAATATATAAGGGCTCCACTGACTGAAATATCGTTTACAAATGATATCGTCTATATTATTCATTCGGTAATCATGTTATATTTTCCAAAAGCGAACTTTCAATCGAAAAAAAATAATTAAGACACAACCGTTGTGGATAGAGAATAATCGTATCACGCTATAAAATGCATATACATTATTCATAAGCTATTAATCGAAGGAGTTACGTAATTGACTAGACAGTATAATAAAAATTACGGAGTCAAGTTGTAAATATTGGTGAAATCGTGAGAATGGAAATAATATCAATTTGAATATATTTTCGAAGTCGTCAAAATGTCGTTGTTTGTATCGGATAATAGATTCAAACAAAACGTTCACACGATAATGTGATTCCGGTAAGTAAGAAAAGCAACGCAAGGGCGATCAATTACCATCACATAATATGATAACTCATATGTTTCTCCAAATTTAAATATATATATATATATATATATATATATATATATATATATATATATATATATAAATATATATATATATATGAATATATATATATATATACATATATATATATATATATATATATATATATATATATATATATATATATATATATATATATATATATATATGTATATATATATATGTGTACATATAAATTCGAATATATATATATATATATATATATATATAAATATATATATATATATATATATATATATATATATATATATATATATATATATATAAATATATATATATATATATATATATATATATATATATATATATATATATATATATATATATATGTATATATATATATATATATATATATATATATATATATATATATATATATATGATTACATATATATATATATATATATATATATATATATATATATATATTCATATATATATATATATATATATATATATATATATATATATATATATATATATATATATATATATATATATATATATATATATTCATATATATATATATACTGAAACGAGTGGCCGAGTGATTATCACACTGAACCGTCATTCGGGAGACGGGGGTTCGATTCCCGCCATGGTCGACCATGGCACCATGGACAGGGGTTTTTCGTGGTTTCCCTCTGTCGTTCACGTCAGTACTGGAATGGTTCTTTAACAACAGGTCACGACCGACTCCTCCCCACTATCCAAAAACAACTGGTGAAATAACTTTCCATCTCATCGTTCCATCATCTCATATATCATCCACCGACGCCAATAGATCGTATAGTAGTCAGTAAAGTGCGTCGTTGAAACTCAATATGAATGAACTCAGAAATGAGGGATAAAATATGCATGGAAAAAATAATTTATTCCTATCGTAGCGTATATATTGCATTAGACAATATAAGATGTTTACGTTCTTGATAATTTGTTTGTGTGACATTGCGTTGTAAAATGTCATACAGGAAGTGAGAAAAACCATGTGCAATTATTGTTTAGTCTCTGCGGAATGTATTTATATCTACAGATAATAGAAAGAATATACGTAAAGTAAAATACAGTATATTTTCTCCTTTCATAACTTTCTCATTTTCATCTGTATATGAATATATTAAAATAACACTGAAGATCAATCATTTCACAAAAATAGATTTATTATCATTTTTCAATTCGACTGTACTAAAGTGACAAAAATAACTCATAATTTTGAAAGTTCGATACCGGTAACGAAAATTATACTTTGATATATTTATTCATTCATTTATTTATTTTCATTTTCGTCCAAGTGGATTACAATATAGAATAAAACAAGTATGAGTGAATCATATATAGACAGTCAATGATATGAAATGAAAGATTATGAAATGCACACAGCATACAAACAAGAAAATATACCTGACTTGATTCGAATAATATAAATGATAGATGCTATTTCTCATAAATACCTATAGCAACTACCAAGTCAAGTATTAATCATCAATTAAAAGACAAAAGTAACCATCAATTATGATCAATATCGTCAGCCAAAATCTGTATATTAAGGAACAATTCTGTGTATTTATATCACGATGTGATCAGAAAAGCACTGTCCCGAGGACTGAAGTCAATTCGGACGTGGGTTTGAGTACCGCGCAAAAGACAGGGGCTTTTAACAAACATCATCCACACATTATTGGATGAGCGAAGCGAAGACTCAATTTCACCGTACCCGAAAAAACGGCCTGTTTTTTCTGTTTGTTTTTTTGTTCGCGCTCCACAGGTCAAACGAAAATTTAAAATCAGTTGAATCTTGGCATACACAAGTGTCCTTATCTAACTCGATACTATATAGTTTTGAGGTGCAATCGGTTCAACCACTTCTGAGAAAATTAATTTCAAAGTTTTCAAAAATATCATAAGAATAACCCAGAGAAAACAAAATCGTTATTGATATTTCATCCGAGAGTATTCAAATTCCCAGTAAATTTTCATATGATAATGATACACATCATTCCGAACTTTCAGTCGAATCGAATCAGCCGTTTTGATGTAGAAAAATATATAATGTAATTTTTTAAATAACTCAAAGCTATTGAGACACCTATTAAATTCAAGCAACAGGACCAATTAACGGTAAACGATCAAAACAAAGCCTTCTTTGTCATCATAGGAATTGATTGGGAAATAAGATGACAGTGAATAATTGTTTGGATCTCAAGGTGTATATATATATATATATATATATATATAAATAACCAATGCAAAGATATAAGTTGATATAAGTAGCTCATCCATCACCGCGGAAACACATAACGCGTTTGCCTAGTTATCCAATCATACGTACCCACAAATAACACAACTGTTGATGGCGTCAATGGGCAAATAATAATAATCGTACCCTAATAATATTGGTAGAAGAGAATGAAAATGATTTAAATCAAGGATCACAATATTTACCAGAGAATCACGTAGATTTGTCCGACCGCAAATTTGCGCAGGTAAAGACTTTTCGTCTGAAACCACAAACCACAAATCTTCCCACGTGATCCAGTCACGTGACTCACAGGTTTGTTATTGTCGTCTGTTTCATCGCTTCACTCGTGTTTCTTACTATTTAAAAAAATTATTACCGGCACATGTAGCCGAGTCGTTAACGCACTCGCTTCATGTGATCCGGGAGATGAAGGGTCATATCGGACCTGGTTCGATCCCCGCCACCGCCCATCTTTACAGGGGTTTTCCGTGGTTTCCCTCTGTAGTCCAGGCTAATGCCGGGATGGTTCTCACAATGTAGGCCACGACCGCTTCCTTCCCACTATCCTTCACGATACCTAATCAACCTCCATCTCATCATCCCTTCATCTCACCAATCATTCATTAGACGCCATAGATCTTAGTTATGATTATAGTGCGTCGTTAAAACCCAATATACAAGAAATAAGAAATTATTCTCAATGAGACGCCACCAACAACTAGATTAAATGGAGTTGAGGCCAAGTTAGGACATTTCAATACCCCAAACCCATCAATATTTGCTTTATGATAAAATATATTTAATTCCATTTGTTTTTCGTTCAAGTGACGTCATATACGGATTGTTCTGAGAAGAGAACAACGAAATTATTGACACCGTCCCTCTCCCTTTCCTCCCACATTCAATGTATTAACAATTTACCATCACATATACATAGTTTCTATATTCATATTCATATCATTTCATATTTATGTTCATATTCATAGGTTCAACGCGTTTCAGGCATTATTTTTAATAGTTGCTTTATTCACGAGTTGACGACTCACAGGACAAAATATGTATGTATGATATTGAATACAGTTCTTTTCGAATGAAGAAAACTGTATGTATTGATATATTTGTTTTATTCCAAATGAGCTTATGAAAATTTGGCGCCCGTTAGATATTTGGCCTTGTAGGATACAAATAAGCTAGCGATAATAAAGAAAGAAGATATTTAAAGTGAGTATCTTCAGCGAGATAATATAATATAATAATTATAAATCATGAGGGATTATAAGGGATAATTATTATAAATTGTAAAGCTGTGTCTTGACTGTGTAAGCCATCTAGGGTGACATATTTCTTGCTATTAATAGCAAGAATACAGTGTAACCAGTAGAGCTATCACTGGGCAAAGGGAGTGGGCAGAAATAGGGGAGAGACTGGACAAACTAGATTATCTGAGCAGAGCTGACCATAAATTCAAAATTGAGCTGAAAGAAGCTTAAAAAAAACGTTGGAAAATTCTCATTCCTGAACAGTACCATTATAGAGAATGGAATGGAAGTAAGAAGCTAAAACACCAACTGCTTTCTAAATCTGTAAAATCACTGAAGGAAAAGTTGGATGAAGATGATAGTTTTCATGAATCAATTATATATATATATATATATATATATATATATATATATATATATATATATATATATATATATATATATATATATATATATGTATATGGATATATATATATATATATATATATATATATATATATAAATATATATATATATATATATATATATATATATATATATATATATATATATATATGTATATGAATATATATTTGTTCGCCGATCATACCAATCTCACCGATTTCATCAGAAATTTAAAAAAATATCGAATAGCTGTTCGAAACAGTTTGAATCGGTTTGGGGTTTATATGCATCAGTGGGCTATGAGAATGAAAATACTTTCAAAATTGGCATATCAAGCTCACTTGTAAGATATTCATAAACGTCTTATCAAGTTGTTGTTTTCTTTAGAAATATCGGAAGAATCTATTTTATCAATATATGTATAACCTCATTCGACATTTTCATTCAGATTGTTCACGCTATCTCATATCATTTAGTTTAGAATCAATTCCACCAATACATTCAATTACTTTCTTCAGAAATATTGTAAGAAATGTATTTTTTAAATATTCTTATGTATAAATATTCTCATGTATAAATATTCTTATGAAGATTGTGTACATATCATTTCATATCATTCACTTCAGGATTGGTTCCACCAATACATCATATTATTCATGACGTGAAAATATAGAATGAATAAGTTCTTAAAATAACGTCCTACGATTTCAAATTTCGAACGAATGTTTCCATCTAAAAATAATGAAACAATAGGATTTATCTCGCATTACACAGTTCTCAACTCGTTGCTGTGTTCGATTCAACTCGACTGAATAATGCCAAGTCGTGTTCATGCCTCGAGCGAGCGATCGAATTAATCTGCTGCTCCAGTGGCGTGCAAACTGATCTTGTCGCTTGCACACGACCCTAACATGAGTGCTATTATTAAAATGATAAAGCAATACTCTTTCAGACGTGCTTCTTGAAATGCTCGTTCTATTGTTCGACGGAATTCAGATGGTGTGAATGTTATTTCATATAAAACGACTTCCAAAATGAAAGCTTTCAAATTTTTCGAGTAATTTGAAGGTTATATTTTGGTGTATAAATATACCATTAAGAATACGTTGATTCAAGATAATAATGTTATTTACCATTTTAATTATATGCTACTTACAGACATGATATTAAACGGATTTTTTCAATGTATTATCAACTAGTATACGCAATAATTTGAAAATCATACAATGAATATATAGTCAATAAATAGGTCCATGCAGACCTATATACATTTTTTTTAAATAATGATGGTCAAATGTTAGATCGATTTATAAATGCATATTGCATATTTATTCACTACTATATTATGATATAAGACACTACAATGATGAAATATTAATGAAAACTGAGGAAAACTATTTAGTTATCGAATGGTACGTGGTTTCATACAGCTATAGGTGTCACCACTTTGGCCGAATACAAAATTATTTAACACAATTTATTTGAGAATATCTGAGAAATTTGTTTCCTTGTTTTCTTCATACTTTTTAACATTACAGTACAAAGCTATTGATGTTGTTACATATCAATGAGGTATAAATAGATATAAAATGAATACATACGTATTAATTAACAAACCTATCCTAAATTTTGAGGTTAGGACCATGATTCTAGAGCCTCAATGTACATTTTTGAATGCACATTTTTGTCCATGTTAATACAAAATTAATGGATATAGTCTACATCAATTCAGCATTGATGAATAGAAAGGTTCAAATCTCTGAGCTCTTATCATGATAAATACGAGAGACGATCGGTCGGAATCGTCAACACTATTGAATCGAGGTTAAAACAACTGTCCAATGAACTAGAAATGGAAAGAATCTCTAACTTCTTTGCGATGTTGTATCTTCTTATCCAATGCAATTGTAAGAGATCGAAGCACGTGCTTGTATTATTCTATTCATTTATATATTCTCTCATGACGTACTTGAACGTCCTTGGTGACCTGTAGGCAAGGGTCACCAACCGGTCAGCATAATCATAGCAGGTCAAAGATCAACTGTTGACACATCTTATGACCGAGGCATAATAACTTATAAGGTAAGTCAAGGTAAGCTATGCTAGCGGTCGATTATGTGTGACACAATAAATCTTCGAATGTATTATGAATAATAATACTGAACTAAAAGTCGACGGAACGGTCAATTATGTTGAACTTTGGATCTAATTTTAATTTCTGAGTTGGTGAGTGGTGATATATATATATATATATATATATATATATATATATATATATATATATATATATATATAAATATATATATATATATATATATATATATATATATATATATATATATATATATATATATATATATATATATAATAACATCGAAACTTGAAACAAAACAATTGTTTCCCAATTAAGGCTGTGGATGAAAGGTAGGATCGTTTGGACGGCGCATCACAAGGGCGATATTATCACACCGTTATAATTATTCAAAACGAATGAACTTCAACACCAGGACTGCGTTGTCGGTGACCATAAATTTCCGCCGCAGATAATTCAGTCTTTCAGTTACGTAAGTTTCCGAAGTGACGATATAAATGAATTATTCGAAATGAACGTGTAATTGAAATATGTGAATCGCAATGGATTGAAACGGTGGCGAAAAAACAACACAATTAGTTTGTAGTTTTCCAATATGAGAATGTAGAAAAAAATAGAAATTCAATTACGAATTTCAATTCCCAATTAGGCCTACTCATCTGTAACTTGCAGAGATGAGTCGATCCATTGGTCTTTTTTTGTTCCAAATACGTTATCAACATTCATGTATCAAAATACTGAATGATAATGAGGAAATATCCACGGAAAATGATTGAAAGTAAACTTTCAGCAATGATGATTCATTGTATTTTTTTTTGTGGCATCAGTAATCGTTATGAAAAAAATATTGCACACAATTGAATATAACTCAAACACGAGTTAATTGTCTTATGTCTTTTCCCCAGGAGGAAAAAACCTTTAACCAAATGACTTCATTTATTGAACTGTATGTTTGAAGTGTGTACATATCAGGAAAAAGTATGTAGGCATATATGTGAATTTATAATAGTATCATTTCAATGTATATACTTTTATTTAATTACAAAATATATTTTTTTTAAATCATGAAGAAAATGTCAGAAAAGAGAGAAGAATGGAGAAGAATGAGAGGTGCATATTATGAAATAGTAGGTATATGTTGATTTATAACAGTTTTATTCTGATGTTACTCATTCAGTTACAAGATGAAATATTTTGAAAATTGTGAAAAAAATGAAAAATATAAAAAAAAGATGTAGAAAAAAATGGAGAGAACTGAAAAAATGTCATCAGTCATACGAAAATAATATGCACAAATTTCACCTATACAAATTATTGCGCATGCGTAACTCCCATTCACTTAAACTTGAACAGCAATCCTCTGTATATATATATGTTTTATTATTCAAGACTCTGTCTCACATTATAAGATTGCAAAAACACAGAATAAAAATCAATTAAATAAAATATAAACAAAATTATCGATAACAACATTTTAGAGAATAACAAGATAAATATAATTTGACTAGGTTTGAATAAGAAAATGTAGAAAAAAGAAATAATGATGATAACGAAATCATACAAAAATTAAAAAGGGGAAAAAAGGGTGCAATGAAAACAAAATTGGAAATCAAAGCTGCATATGAGCTGCACAATATAACACACAGCGTGCACATTTTTCATGAGATGTGTATACGTAACTTAGCTCCAGATTCACGTACTACATGAAGGTTTTTCAATTGGCGTAACATGTTGGCAACAATAAGTATCGTCGTGTATGACGAGATGTAACAGATTATGACCGACAATTGTAACAAGACTTCGCAATAATAACAGTTGGTAGTTACATTTGATTGTCTCTGTGTGGTAACAAACGTGCATGAGATTGAATTAATGATTCATTAAACAGTCGTATTATTTTTATTTATCGAAATACATTATAATTGAGAACGCGATTTGATATTATATTTTTTCACTTTTCGATAATGCCTCCGATATACCTAAATCTGACATTCACCGCTAGTACACATAGCTTTTTGTTCAAACACGAATATGAATGCCTTTTTTATTACATAACATTTATTTCTGAAAAGTCGTAGGCGAATAAGTGATTTATATAACAATCATTAGTCAAAAATATTTTATAGACGTCATAAAATTTTGCATCCATATAATAAAAGTATCAGAGCATAATAAAACATAATTATTATGCCTTATAACTATATCAATATGATCTTTTTTTAACACATCTAGAACTGCATTCATAGTGATTGTTCTCCAATGAAGACTAAGACTGACTGAGACCGAGACTGAGACTAAGACTAAGTTAGGTTGGGTTAGGTTGGACGTGGCACGATTATCTCATGAGCAAACAGCGAATTAAAAAACACTGATGCTGAATGATAATTGAAATATGGATCAAATGTCCAATCAACATCAAAAAGTGTCTGGAGCATTTTTATAGAAACTAGAAACACCCATTTCTCATATATCAAACTACAAAGATCAAAATAATATGTACATATTCTGGCATTCACTTGTATAATTCACTACCTCTTGCACTTAAAACTGATAGAACAAATTCATTCAAATTTAGACTTAAAAAACACCTAATTGATAAATGTTATTACAGTGTAAGAGAGTTTCTGGATGATTGATTGATTTATTGCTGTTCACGGTTTTCATAATGTTCAAATGTGTTTTTCATCATTGTTTCTTTAATTGTTCATCATTACTGCATTTTGTATTATCATAACCTTATACTATAATTATATGAGATCAATTTGGACCAATAAAGCATATTATATTATATTCTATACAATAGTTATATCATATGATATTCTCCATATTTACTCTCATAAATTACATGAACGAATCTACCCATCTTCAGTTAAATTCAAATTTAATTAAATTGAATCAAATTGATTTTATTTTTTATTCCATTGTGTATCATATAATTTTTCTCCAGTGTATGATTTATCCGTTGGGTAGTTAGCCGGGATTATTTTCAATCATTTTATTTTAGGATTTTAATAATGTATCGATGTTTTTTCTTATTCATAATTTGTTGCTATTGTTACACTTTAGGTTTTTTTTATTGTTACTGTCATCCAAGTGACAACCATATTGTCGGCAGTGTTATTGATGAAAAACTATATATATATATATATATATATATATATATATATATATATATATATATATATATATATATATATATATATATATATATATGTATATATATATATATATATATATTCATAAATATATATATATATATATATATATATATATATATATATATATATATATATATATATGTATATATATATATATATATATATATATATATATATATATATATTCATATATATATATATATATATATATATACATATATATATATATATATATATATATATATAAATGTGTATATATATATATATATATATATATATATATATATATATATATATATATATATATATATATATATTTATATATATATATATATATATATATATATATATATATATATGTATATATATATATATATATATATATATATATATATATATATATATATATATATATGTTACTCTTTCTGTGTATGTAGTCTAAAATGGAATAGAATCAACTTTTTTCATAACCTCATACTCAAGATGTCATCAATTATTGGAAATATTGAAAAAAGTACTCTATTTCCACTGTCATTTTCAGCATGGTGCTTCAGCTGTTTGCTAAAAACAAACGACAGATGAGGCACCAAATGGCCAATCTTACTTTCTAGTCTCCTCTATCACGAACTATATTCCCTGATATAAAAATCGAAGGAATCAAAATAACTTGAATTATGGTAGTTTCAAATCAATTTCATTGAACTTGTTTGTTGTACATCTTTTTAGACGAGCTTTTGCGAGGATTTAATTTAACATACAGTAATAAAAATTGGTGCTCGTTTTTATGTTTTTTTTCCGGTTCTCCACAGGTCAAACGGCTACAGCTATCAACTTTAAATTTTTCTTCTTCATGGTTTTTCATCTAACTTAGATCTGTATAGTTTTGTGACATCATCGGATGTTAACTCTCATTTTTATGAATTTAAGAAATTTCAAAAATACCCTTCAGAATAGCACAGAGGAAAAAAAAATATTTTACAAAAAAAAGAAATTTTGCGTGGAGTTGAATTACATTCTGATACACATTTATGAAAACTTTCAGCTTGATCTGTGAGCCATTATGAAGAAAAAACATAAATTGTGCTAAATTGGTACCACTCGAAGCAGTTTTTACCCATTTCTAACTTAAATGTCACGTAATTGGCGAATGTAGGCAAAAGTTTGGCCAAAAAAGTCGACATACTATTACTATCCACTCGTCTAACAATGCATATATGGCGTTTTCCTAGTATATTGTATTGGTATACATCAATCAATGAGATTGAACAAAATATATCATGAATCAGGTTATAAGATCGATTGTAATGAATGAATGAATATTAGGGTTTTGAGGCGCATCGACAGCGAGGTCATTTAATAAATAAATTTAATAAATAGTTATAGAAAATTATATAGATTTGTGTCAATCATCTTATACATTTACTTTCATTGAAGACTTGTTTTATCCGTGAGTCATACTAGAAACACATCACACACCAAATCAAGACTACTCACGCTACAGCGGTTATTAAAAACAAAAACAACAAGTGAAATAACCAAGTACAAAGGCATATATTGCATCCTGTTTAAGAATCGAGTGCAATTTCGAGCGGTTCACTTTTTCGATGGAACCGCAGATGCGATCATTTCGATACGAAGAAAGTCATTCACCATTGTGACCCACCATTCTTAAGAGTCCATGGGAGGCGATTAAGGGAGATATCAGTGTGTTGGTGATAAGTTTTGACTGGTATTAGATATACAAATTTTAATGCCCGAGAAACACAGCTATTTTCAATATCTTCAAGTTGGTATAAAATCAATTCATATAACTCATATCGTATAATAATTGACGACTCGCAGTCTCCGCCCCCTTGACGTCACAAATCATAACGTCCAATCAACAGGGCTGTTAGAACTGAGGTGAAATTCAAATATCCAATCGAGGCTATATCCAAATTACCACAAATTATATGGATCCAACTGGCTTACTGGTAAAGCCACGCCCATTTCGAGTCCTCAACTGTCAAGTGTATTTACGACTAAAAAAAAAATTTCATGCTGTATACGATTGACAATTGTGCGATATGAGTTAAAAAATTAGGACTTATAAAGTCTTGAAGGTATTAATTATATCTGTGTTTCACTCGCATCAGAATTTTGATATCTCAATTCGTTCAAAAGTTATCACCAAAATAATGCATTTTCGCTAAATCGACTCACATGGCCTCTTAACCCTGATCTGGAACACGGTCTTCACGATCTCTCACTATATAATAAAGTGAAACTGCTTTAAACTACGATATTAATCGGAGATAAGATATCAAGTTAATTGTGGAGAGGGTGTTAGATACTATAGTCTGACTGTGTGTCTGTTTTTTTCTCTCTTGAGACCACCTTGGCCCGGCGTCACAGACCGGTGAGCACCCTTAGACACATTCCAGGCACGATTCGCGAAAAGAACCAAGTACGAATACATCGTAAGATTGGTTCAACAATTTCACTTGAAATGTATTCATTGTAATCCATTACAAGAATCAACACGTTGTTTATAATTTATGGTGATAGAAAACCTTGGTTTTGGGGGCAGGCAGCAGAGCGTTGTAAATCTATTTACAACCAATTTTATTTTGGCAAGATTCTCGAGGGTACATTCATCGGTATAAATGGTGTAATTATGGGGAATAATCCGTATGCAATCTTCAAAGCTATAATGATAATTTCAAAATTATATGCTCTTACTTGGAGTAACTTTCTTCTAGTGTCGATCACAATCTTGTCAGTATGCAAATTACTTCATATGCCAATAAATATTTTATATCATTACATGGTGTGTACTAACATTATCGTATAATATGTGCATTGTTCGCATGTAATGTGGAATTATTCTCACTTTTTCAATTTCTTTCGTGATTAATTTCTTGATAACTTGGGAATGCATGACATTTTTTTTTTTTTTTTAATGGTGTAATGATGATAAATAGTTTTCGATTTTATTTCACTGTGGAAAATACTGAATTTGAAATTCGAAATAAAAATACCAACCATAATAAAAGTCTCAAGTGATAATAATACTGTTCAGATGGTAGTGAAGGAAATGCATCCGTACCTGCAGCAGAATGCAATAAAATGCACATGCACAGAGTCTATCGAAGTGGGTTAATGGTAATTAAATGTATATCATACAACTCTGTCTATTGACAGATGACGGTGAATGGTAGTTTTCAGAATATCTATATATTATTTAAATTTTCACTTAATTTCACCCTTTCAAGTTTTACACAAATTTCTCCTATACGTAACATCGCAACGATGAAATATACACTTCTTCAAATAGGAAATCTCATATACATTTTTCAATATAATAAAAATATAAATATGAATAAAAACTTGTTTTTTGAGATTCAATTGAACATGCAATAAGTGTTGTGATGATACATGTGGATTTCATTTCATAAAAAAAAGTAATTTTTCGAAATCTAAAAATTGAATTTGATGATAAAGTATCAGTTTTTCATATTAACGATATCGCATATATAATTTTGATAACATTTCTACAATTTCCAATGGAGTAATTATTAATTACCGTGTATTGAACTTGATTTATTTTATATTTGCCATCATATTATCGCTAATTTTCTACGAATGTCTGAATTACGAAAAATTATAATATTTCTATTGAGAAACTATTCATCATTATGGTATCAATTCATCTCAACAGTTTCCTTTTTTTATATTGGGTTTTAACGACGCACTGTGTAATGATAACTGAGATCTTTAATTAATGATGATTAATGAGATGATGGGATGATGAGATGAAGGTATTATGGGTACTGGGAAGGATAGTGGGAAGGAAGCGGTCGTGGCCTATATTGTGGGAACCATCCCGGCATTAGCCTAGGCTACAGAGGGAAACCACGAAAAAGACCCTGTAAAGATGGACGGTGGCGAGGATCGAACCAGGTCCGATATGTCCCTTCACCTCCCGGGTCACACGAAGCAAGTGCGCTAACCACTCACAACAGTAACAGTAGTTTTGTTATCTTTTCCATAGTATTTTTATTCCATCCGAAATATTCTCCTTCTTTAAACTTTTGTGAATAAGATAATGATGAAATCGATAATTGAATAATATTTTGTTTCCAAACATATTTCAAATAGAATCCTGTGTATCTGAACATACATTCGTAGAGTAATAATAACTCAATTAGGAAGTGAGATATAGAAATAACAATAGTGCTAATTGTGAAGAGAAGCATCTTATAATTACCTATACCAGGCGTCATGGCTAATATTACGCTTACAATTTTCACATTCGAACTGGATGGTTGTTCAATGAAACGTAATTGCACAGCGTATTGCATTACCACAATACTAACAGCCACAGACGTATAATATTTGTACTACGTGACTATATTTGTTCCTATTTGTACACTTATTCACGAGAATAATGCACGATACATTGTAGGCCTACAGTTAGAGTTACAAACATGCATGAATGGTAATAAGAAAATTTGTTCACCTCTACTAAACAGAAAAATGGTACATAATAATTTAACACATAATGGTCACTATATTATTATTTTTTAATATTGCTTCAGAAAAACTGCTGTACAGTCGTGACACCAATATTGTATTAATAAAATGTTTCTATGAAGCATAAATGATGAAATACCAATTGGCACGGATCACTGCGTTTTACTTTATTATTTAATGGGCCAACATAACTAATATAATGTATAATTGTCAGCATTCTTACAGTAAGTAATTGCGGGTTTTTTTCCTTGGGTGTGTCTTTAGCCATGTTTGTTATCCATGGTGTAACCTTTTGACCTCTTACTGAGATATAAGTGCAAATGGTTCAGCCCCTAGACGTTATTCCGCGTTCGATGTGATTGCTGCAGTGAAAGGGCATTTATACACACATCATTAACAACTTTGTATTTGATATTGATTCTATACAATCATTATATTTATTATTATTATTATTATTATTATTATTATTACATTTTGTTTGAGGTAGACTGTATTACGTAAAAATATTTCCTATATGGTTGACTGACATATATAAGACTCATTTTCGCAGATGTTATTAAATTGCATTGTTACATGATAAAAAATACATTAGCACCAAAGCGTTGAGTCCAATTTTTTTTTTATTGCGGTCTATAACATGTGCTGATCCGTTCATGTAAATACCATATGTTGAAATGTGTTGTCACGTATTACTGTGTTGTAACGAAGTAACAGCAAGTAATGCCTGATGAAAGGAAGCGGTCGTGGCATGTAATTTATGAATCTTTCTACTTGACTTTGCGAGTATTTTTGGTTTTTGGCACTATAATTTAATCGTGAATAGATATATCATTCTTGACTTGTTGAGCGTTAAGCTCGTATACTAATATTTGTCTATATATTCTCATTTATATATATATATATATATATATATATATATATATATATATATATATATATATATATATATATATATGTATATATATATATATATATGTATATATATATATATATATATATTTATATATTTATATATATATATATATATATATATATATATATATATATATACATATATATATATATATATATATATATATATATATATATATATATATATATATATATACACATATATATATATATATATATATATATATATATATATATATATATATATATATATATATATATATATATATATATATATAGATGACTGAAATGACCTAAAATAACCTGAAATGCTGAATTAGCTGAAATGACTTTTATAGAATTAGCTAAAATTAGCTAAAATAACCTGCTAAAATGACCTAAAATGACCTAAAACGCTACATTAGCTGAAATGACCTATATAGAATTAGCTGAAATTAGCTAAAATGACTGAAAATGACTGAAGTTTTTTGAATTTCAAGAAATTTCCTCAACGCTCCCCGCGGTAAGTCAACAACACCAAGTCAAAATAACAGAACCTAATTCTAAAAATATCTGTTATCAACAACATTGAATTTGTATTGGATAAATACTATAGTTTAGAAAATATTTTTTGCACGCAATTACAAGATAAGTCTAATAGCAGCTTTCTCAAAAACAAAGTGATTACAAAGCAAAATTACACCTTGCGGTTTTCCAAGCATTAAACGCTATTACTTCTGACCACAAAACATTAATTAAAAAATTGACAAGAATTTGAACTGCTTTCGCATTGCAAAATACAATTATATGGGCCTAAATACACGCATTAATTTATTGAGTGATTTTCTAATGTCCACTAAATCGTGTTTGGTAATCTTCGAAGAAACGCGATGTTAACATTGGCAACACACCAAATTCAACATCCAATAATTGGATCAAATGCTAATTTCCATATAATAACCGTCAAACTCACTTGGTGATCCATTTCGTAAGCAATACGAATTAGTTCCAATTTATCACTTTTATAAAAACAGTTGATAATTAAATGTTCTTTTACTTGATGGCCGGCCCAGTTTACTCAGTTTCCCAGTAAGTCTGACTGCCTTGGGCCTGTATGCATACCTTAATTAAAATTGAACTACGTTGTACTAATAGATAGAATATGAAGAAATCTAGATTAATCTGAAGATTATTGCAAAAATTAATACGAATGCAATCAAATAAGGAGTAATTATATTGAAACGCTGCTCCATAGTAAATATTATTTTTATAATTTGCCGTACTTTTTGAAGTGATTTATTGGATGAGCGTAGCGAAGACTCAATTTCACTGTACTTGAAAAATCGAATGTTTTTTTTTTTTTCGCGCTCTGCAGGTCAAACAGAAATTCAGATCATGATTAAACTTGGCACACACATGAACCCCTATCTGACTTGATGCTGTAAAGTTTTGAGGTGAAATCGGTTCAATAATTCTTGAGATAAATCATTTTGAAGTTTTCAAAAAACCCATATGAATAAGCCTTGCGGAAAAAATGACAAAGTGAATGTTCTCCGAAATTTTTCAAATTTTCACAGAACTCGAACAACATAATAATTCACATTATTACGGATTTTTACGATAATCGGATGTGACGTTTCGGAGTAAAAATTTAAAAAATGCGATTTTCATTTATTTAATTACTTCATTTTTTTATTCGCTCATCCATCAACGCGGAAACACATAACGCGTTTTCCTAGTTATATATTTTATTATTCTCACTTTCTTTGTTACTATCTCTCATAGAACACAGAGAAACGTATGAACGGAGAAACGTATGGTCAGACCTACGTTGAAAGATGATACGCACAGCTAGCGCCACATTACGCAAGAAATGTCTTTCTTCCAGTAAGAAAAGATTTCAGATTTTAATTTCTTCAGGATATGATAATAATGTATCCCAATTAAAACCTCTCGACAGTACATTATTTTCCATGCTGTAATCTTTGATATGAAATATAGAAATTTAATATTTGCAATCGAAATTAACGATCATCGCCCATGACTGTAAGCATTTCAGTTGGATATAGAGTTACTATATTTGTTACTATATTTATATTTTGTTAATGGAAAGAAGTGATCATTGTTCAAGAGGCTTAGTTCAAAGTGGAAGATATCAACATTCGAGTGTTTTGTTCATTCTTAATACCAATGCTGGTAATGTCCGGATATATATCACAGAAACGGTTTTTACTTATAATGTGTTCCGGACTTTCGGAAACTGAAATACTTTTATCTGCGGCGGAAGATTATGGTCACGGACTGCGCAGTCCTGGTGTTGAAGTTCATCGGTTTTAAATAATTAAAATGGGGTGGTGAGATCACCCTTATTGTGCCCCGTACAAATGATCCTATCTTTCATCCACAGCCTTAATTGGGAAACAATGATTTTGTATCAAGTTTCGATGTTACTTAAAAATATATATATATATATATATATATATATATATATATATATATATATATATATATATATATATATATATATATATATATATATATATATATATATATATAGATATATATAGGCAAGTGAAGATAATAATCGTTCGTCATGTTGAGGACAATTATGAAAGTGAAAGAATGCGTGGCTGAGAGTGATTTAACAAATGTGAATTTTGATTTGGGATGTTACTGGAAATTGGTAATGAATTAATGTCTCAGCTAATTTCTTCAATTTGCATAATGATACGTTTCGCAGAGTACGATGCATGAGATGAGAAAAATATGTTTCATCAAATTTACACAATTGATCACTGTGAAGAGGTTAATCATATTTAGGGGCAGCTTGACAGGAGCCAAGTCCCGCGCGAGGCCGGCTCGATCAGCTGGGTTACTTGGAAACATCTTTTTCCGTTTTCTTCTCCTCCTTCTTCTTTTTCTTCTTTCTCTTCTTATCCTCATTACGTCGTCAACTAAGAGATCGGCACAGTCAAATAACGATCAGTCCGATCAGTGCTTTAATTGATTTTTCAGGGTATATTTGAACTTATATGGAGCTGTGCCTTCAGTATGTTTCAGCCGGAAAGTGACTTTTGGAAACCGGGAATAATGTCATTCTACACTTATTTTGAATGCTTTCATTCAAAAAAACAACGTTTTTCGACGGTTTTTGCTGAAAATCCAACGATACGTTATTATACATATTTCAAAATGATTGTGTGTGTGAGATTAGAAAATTGGTGATTTTTCACCGGGAGCGTCATACTTTTAGCCTGATGTTCACTATTTGTATTCATTCGATTCATTTCAAACGACCAATATCTTTCCGGACATCAGTGAAGTGTATAACTCTCACATATCAGTATATTGAAATGTTATTTCTCCATTCATCAGTGATATTTTAGTTCCCGTCAGTACCGTGAAAAAATATTAATACTCCTCTGGTTTCGCCATTATGACGCTTCTTACATGTGAGGGGTCAGCTAGAAAATCACTCCTTCACAATATGTGTTCAATATTAAAATATCCAAGGGAAACTATGATATGGTACTGTGGAAACTTATTGTACTAACCGGTGAAGAAGCAACAAGTAAAATGTCAATCGGACATAGAATCAGAACATATAGCACCTACACACAATCAAGGTCATTATTCGAGTGTTTTATTATAAGTGAAGACCCATTGATGTGCCACACCGTTCATATATTGTGTCATGTTGGATTCAATCGAACCCAGCTATAATTGATCTGGGAATATGCTTATTCCATGGATGAATGATTATTTTATATGAAACGGTCAATTAAAACAGCTCAAATTATAATTATAATTACATATAAATACATTTATAATTACATGATTATAAAACGAATGTCATCTTCTCATTATACAGTTTTATATTGCGTTTTTGAACCTTTTTTAGTCAATAATCCACGAAATGTTTTATTAATACAAATTTTCAATATCGTTCATTTTCAGTTATTTCAATTCGAAATAGTTTGTTCATCACGCAATATTCCAGTTTTTATTCTAGTTTCAACATCTGAACCAAAACTGTGTCCAAGATTATTAACTAGCTCAAAAAGTCATGATTTTTCAGAAACGTTACAACATTTTGTATTTCTTCAGAACGCATGACATATGGTCTTGTTCAGAATGAACTTGGCCTTGTGTGAGGAATCTTATCAGTGATTTGTGAGAATATAATTGAAACGTTCTAAAAACTAATTTCAAAAATTAAAAAGATCAAAAAATTTAGAAAAAAAATCAAGAATCAAAATTGAAGATTCAAGAATAGGCTATATTTATTGGAATTCATGAATCTTTGAACCACCACTATTCTCCCCAGAAGTAACAAGAATAAAATGTATCATTGAATTAATTATGGTTGATAAATTCAACTCCAAAATAAAAACTGATAATATTTCCTCCGAATGAGCCGCTCAACGAAAATACTAATTCAAATCGAATATAGAAAACGCCCCCATTCAGAAAATACCACTGGATCATGAATAACTTCTACACATTCACATTCCATGGATTAAAATACCACAACTTACACGACAACTTGATTCTACACAAGCTTCTCCTTGCTTGCAAAATATAAACAACAAAAAAAAACATTGTAAAATCTTGTAATTGCTCTATAAGTTCGAAGTCATGTAGATTCAAAACTATCTCGATGTTCCCCGTTGAAATATGATTATACCACTTCATGTTATGTATCACTGACCTCCTTAATAAAATACTGCCAATAGATTAGCCTGGCCGTGCCTGACAGTTCAACCTGCCTCGCCTGAGGCACTTGATACTTTAGATACGAGTTACAGTATACAGTATATAAGATGATTGGATTTGATTCCAACTTTCGTCTAGTTGCAATGAAACGAAGAAATGAGCAGTGGGCGTGACATGGTTAACTGACCAGTCCAAATGAGAACACTCAATAAAATGCACTGTTAAACTATCTTTTTATCGGATATGAGCACTTGGAGAATGCATTTCATTGGTACACTTGAATCAAAACGTGTTGCCAATCATATTGAAATACGCGAAAAAGGACTTTTAAGGACGAGAATTGGGATTAGATACACAGGCACATCTTTCAAAAGTGATGAACAATTATAATCCACAATCATTTTTTCTAAAGTTACCAAAGTTTGTGCAATTATTTAGTGACTATCCCGAGGGGTAAACAACTTTTAAATCTGGTGAACACCTGCTTTCAGATTTCAAGGTATTTTAGGGAAATTTCACAGGGTTTTGAGAAGATTTTAAGGGATATAAAGAAGATTTCAAGGGATTTCAGGAAGATTTCATCAGGAGTTGTTAACCCTTCGGACTATCCCCTTTATCTCTCGCGGAAGCAAGTATATGAAACAGCTTCCAGCTAGTTTAGCCTCATTTTGCATGTGAATGCGACCATCATGAGTGTGGTTTGCAAATGGAGTACCTTCTGTGGATGGTTTGTGGGTTTTATTTTACTCTTGTATTCCAGTTTTGCCCACGCGGAAGTATTTGTTTTTGTTTCGTAGATGAAATCATAAACTTCAAAAGTGAAGTGAGATCTATAAATTGTTATAGCACTAAATTGATGTATTTTTTCATCCTCTTTCACATATCTATCTCTCTTTCCCTTTCTATGCATATCTATATTTGTGTACATAAATATATATATATATATATATATATATATATATATATATATATATATATATATATATATATATATATATATATATATATATGTATATGTATATATATATATATATATAAATATATATGTATATATATATATATATATATATATATATATATGTATATATATATATATATATATATATATATATATATATATATATATATATATATATATGTATATATATATATATATATATATATATATATATATATATATATATATATATATATATATAAATATATATATATATACTTATGTGAATTGGTGTTCTGTTATTTGACGTACTATTTTTAGAATAAAAACATGATAAACAACTATTTACTTCTATCCTGACTTGAATAGTAGACGGTAGATGCCACCAAAGATAATGATATATTACTGTGATGATGGATATTATATGTCTAATATAATAATGCACACTTCTGGTATATGCATATTCCACGCAAAAAAAAAATAGCCATTGGGCAATACGATGGTAAAACAATAATGAATTACGAAAACAAAAAAACAAAAAACAACACGGACAAGTTCTTCTTAATGTGATGAGATCGATCAACGCATATTGAGAAAAAACTTTCAACAAAATCCACATCCACAAAATCTTTCGTATAATATTACGATTTTTGAGAAACGTTTCTGATATTTTGTAATGTACAAACTCTGGATCGTATTGTTTTTCCACCCCATGGAGTGAACAGCTATATATAATGATTTTCTCCCACTAATGACATCAACATTTTCATCATCATTAGACGAGCTTCAGCGAGGATTCAATTTGACATACTGAAAAAAATTGGTGTTCGTTTTTATGTTTTTTTTATTTTTTTATTTTTTTTTTATTATGTTTTTTTTGTCGGTTCTCCACAGGTCAAACGGCTACAGCTATCAACTTCAAACTTTTTTTATTATGGTTTCTCATCTAGCTTAGATCTTCATAGTTTTGTGGCATTATCGGGTGGTAACTTTTATTTTTATGAATTTTAGAAATTTCTAAAATACCCCTTAGAATAACACGGCGAAAAAAAAAAAAAAAAGTTTTTATTTTCAAAAAAATTGAAATTTTGTGTGAAGTTGAATAACATTTTGATACACATTTATGGAAATTCTCAGCTTGATCGGGTCGGCCATTTTGAAAAGAAAACATGAAATGTGTTAAATTGGTACCACTCGAAGCCGTTTTTACCCATTTATAACTAAAATGTTACCCAATTGGCTAATTTAGGCGAAAGTTTGGCAAAGAAGTCGACATACTATTACTTTACGCTCGTCTAACAACGCGCATATAGCGTTTTCCTAGTCATAAGAAAGTTTACATCATAAATAATTTACAGTGCATACAAGCTTTTGACATACATGTGAAACCCTATAAATTGCAAAATATTGAATTTGTGCGATGAATTCATTATATATCATGTTTTGTCAGTTTTTCTCCTTCCGCATATGACACGCATGCTCTAAGTCAATGAATGAACAATTGAACAAATGCCATGTGTATATACAACAAGGTATGCAGTGTGGTTAATGATGGAGTATTTATGCTGTCTACCTGTACATTCCTATAGGCGATATGGCTAGGTAATGTCAATGCCTTTGACAATAGGTCTGACTAATAACTATTCAACGAGCGTAAAATGAAGTCAGATTTCAGGTATGACGACTTGGTAGACATGCACATAAAATTGATGACACTTTATACAATCAGATATAAGTTTATCGATTTGAATATTTTTAGTTACTTCAGATTCAATTATATAGTTAGACGAGCTTTAGCGAAGATTCATTTTGACATACTGAAAAAAATTGGTGTTTTTTTTTTGTTTTTTTTTGTTTTGTTTCTCCATAGATAAAATGGCTACAGCTATCGACTTCAAACTTCGTTCCACTATGGTTCCTCATCCAACTTGGATTTGTATAGTTTTGTGGCATTATCGGATGTTACCTTTTTTTTATGAATTTTAGAAATTTCAAAAATACCCATTAGAATACAACGGCGGAAAAAAAAGAAAATACTTTTATTTTCAAAAAAAATGGATTCTGCATTAAGTTGGGTTACATTCTGATACACATTCTGAGAACTTTCAGCTTGATCGGGTGAGTCATTTTGAAGAGTAACTATAAAATGTGCTAAATTGGTACCACTCGAAGTAGTTTTTACCCATTACTAACTTGAATGTCACCCAATTGGCGAATGTAGGCAAAGGTTTGGCCAAAAAAGTCGTCATACTATTACTATCCGCTCGTCTGACAACGCATATATAGCGTTTTCCTAGTAATAAATGTGTTGCCATGTATGGGTAGGCTATATTGAGAGTTCTTAGCTCATCATGATATAACTATCATGATCAGAACCCAGAACACATGTTGTAGAATCGAAATTTTGTACATGCGAATATTCATAGTCTGTAGATGTAGATTGAGCAGACAGTTTATTTTTCATTCTAGATTTATGTATACTTCTTAAGCTCATCTCACAGCGCAAATCCTTCGTTTGCCTAGTATCTTCAAATTTTACGTAAGTAAAGAATATGTACTAGTTGATATTTTTAATGTCGATTATGAGTCCATATAATGATCCATGAGAAGCATGTTTTGTAGCCCATAAAATGAAAAAAATATATTTATTCCAATGCAATATTCACTCAACCTCTAGAATATTCAATTTTGATTTAATTTTCACATTCAAATTTCAAATTTCAGTCTCAATTCAATTTTTTATTCTTAATTTTTGATGTTTTTCGTTCAATTTTATTTATCACTATCGAATTATAAAACTCATGGAGAAAATAATTATAGAATAGTTGCTTTTATATAATTATTGATTCACATGAAAATTCACAAACATTTTTCACATCACCCCCACCCACAATTCACAATCTTGATTACCCATTTCATCAATTCTTATCAGTATCATCAGATATTCAGACGAGCTTTAGCAAGGATTCAATTTGACATACTGAAAAAAATTGGTGTTCCTTGCATGTTTTTTTTTTCGGTTCTCCACGGGTCAAACGGCTATAGCTATCAGTTTCAAACTTTTTTTCTATCATGGTTCCTTATCTAACTTAGCTCTGTATAGTTTTGTGTCATTATCGGGTGGTAACTTTCATTTTTATGAATTTTAGAAATTTCAAAAATACTCATTAGAATAACACAGCGAAAAAAAGAATATATTTTTATTCTCCAAAAAAAATGAAATTCTGCGTGAAGTTGGATTACATTCTGATACACATTTCTGAAAACTCTCAACTCAATCGGGTCAGTCATTTTGAAGGAAAAACATAAAATGTGCTAAATTGGTACCACTCGAAGCAGTTTTTACCCACTTATAACTTAAATGTCACCCAATTGGCTAATGTAGCCAAAATTTTGGCAAAAAAGTCGACATACTATTACTATTCACTCGTCCAAAAACGCATTCAAGGCGTTTTCCTAGTACAATACGTTACATGTAAATCCCCAGACATGTGTGTATGAGAAATAAATGCAGAATGTGTCAATGTATTAAATTGAGTTACATTCCGTTAAACAGAGCCTGATCCTAATGTAAAAAAAAAACTTCATGAAACCCTTCAATTATTTCCAGACAATTATTCACTCACATGATATCAAAGACGTTTTCTACTACTGGTAGTAGTTATTGCAAATAATTTATTGAATCTGAATCTAATAGTATACCTTCTATTTGTAGCTTATGTATTATCTGTATCAGTGTAGATAGATACTATCACGTTTTCTTGTAACAAATTGAAAGAAAAAACAAGTTATTCATTCTAGTAGTAACGAAAGGAGTTACTATATAAACGGAAGAGATATATATCTCCAAGATTGCCAGTCAATCTATTCAATTCACCATTGAGGGGGGAAGAAGGTGTATAATATGTCATTTTGTTTTTATATCAGTTATATAAAGGTGTAAACTAAATTCGAATGTCTTTGCTTTCCCCAGCATTGACAAAAAGCGTAAAATCGGTTATAGCCTACATAGATTAATTGTTTAACGTAGTTTAATTGTTAATATAGTAATTTATTATATAACTTTTGAAATATTTTATTCTTAATCTCTCATATAGCTACAGGTGGGTCAGTGTACAAGCGGTGAGAGAGGGAGAGAGAGGAAGAGCGAGAGAAAGAGAGAGGGCGTAAGAGAAATTATACTTCGATTTCGTGGGTGGTGAATTGAATAGTAGGCCTATATACGTAAGTATTTGAAAAATATGTAAACATATCAAGTAAAAGTGTAAAAATTCATAAACTGATAAAATCTAGGTATCAAAAATAAATCCCAATTGAATAAATAA
Organism: Brachyptera risi; assembly: GCA_964007535.1. NCBI lineage: Eukaryota > Metazoa > Arthropoda > Insecta > Plecoptera > Taeniopterygidae > Brachyptera > Brachyptera risi. The sequence goes on from OZ023326.1 coordinate 80,006,005, forward strand.
ATTGGATTTTTTTTTTTTTTTTTAATTCACACATTTTTAGTACAAATTATAAAATCAGGAACTCTGCTACTAAATATCCAACAAAGCCTCTGATGAGACTTGTCTGTAGGCAAGTATTAACATACTACATAGAGTGAACATGATGTAACTTCATGTGTTATTACCACTTATTACACAAACTTGAACATATTAAACATTTTACCCGTAATTGAAATTGTAACATAGCACTGAAATGGAAATAAAAGGTTCATTCTTAACAAATAATTCGAAAATTCTTCTACTTGGTTCAATTTCTAAATAAAAAAACATCCATTGATTACTACAAAAAGAACAACATATAAACACAATAAACTCAATTTGAGAAAATCCTGAGTTTATAAGGAAGGAAAAGGTCTTTATTAATTAATAATAATAGCCAAACGCCCCATATGTGACAATTATATATTGAATTCAGATTTTTTTCAAAACTAACATAGCGAAAAATTGTATTCTCATTTATTCACTTTGGCTTGTCTGCCAATTTATGAGATGCGATCGAATTCAGCCCTGATGTACTTGTCAAACTCAAACTCAAACTAGTTAATACTTGATTTCAAGGGCCCAGGTTATTTGCTAATATACATAACTGAATACTAGTTATAGTCATTACGCACTTGGCTGATACTCAAAAGATGACATAGTTCACCCTTTGATACATTTTAATGACAATATTCACGAACTAATAGAATTGGTCCTCATTATTCCATTACTCAATGTCAAAATAGCTTCAAATACGAATATAAATTGTAATAATTCAAATGTTTTGTAAACAGAATTCCATTTGAGACTTAATTATATATTCACATCAAATAAGTTTTGACACACTTACGAGACTATGTATTTAATTAATTTTATTATAATACTAAATCCCATCTCGACCACTAAAATGACGAAACAAACCATCAGGGTCGAGCCATGCT
>OZ023326.1:80013673-80016173 GCA_964007535.1 Brachyptera risi
ATATATATATATATATATGTGTGTGTGTGTGTATTATACATAAGACTCTGCCTTTGCCTCGAAGGATGCCATAGGACACAGAATAACAATGAAATAACATATTAGAATATCAGAATTACAGAAAATATCAGAAATATATCACACAATAACTATAAAAACATGTGAAATTAAAATAATATACCGATTTTAGACGATTGTATGCTATGAAAAGTTGTGTATGTATCCAAATTCTCTCAAAATCGTTGACACTTTGGAAAAAAATAAGATACAAAGTATAGATAATATAAGAACAAAAGAGCTTTTGATGTCAATGTTGTAGGTTCAACAAATTCACCATGACAAATGAGAACAACATATTTCAAACAACACATATGAAGAAGAATCATATGGTCCTAAGTATGCTTGTTACCCTCAAACATAATAAAGAGGTTCATTTCCAAAAGAATACCCCAATTTTTCTATTCAAAGTTAAAAATATGATTTCCACGGCAGGTACGATTTCCTCATCACAAGAAACTTTGAGAACCAATTGGTTCACTTTTTGACAACAATCAAGTAAGAAGTACACATTGTGGCGTTATGATGTTCATGAAGGAGGTATAGTAGCTCGAGATAGATGGTCGACAGAATATTCGTTTGCTTCTTAATATTTTATCAACCTATTCCGCATTCATGGCAGTTTTTTTTTTCTCATATTACCGGTACTTCTCAGGTATGTTCATTTTGTTATTATCTCCATATGTTGTGATTTAATTTTATATTTGTCGTGTAATATTATTAAGGCCCGGTTTTACCAATCTTAGTTAGGGTGCTAATCCAATAACTATTAATTGAAGGTACAAAAATAACATATGTAACCAATGGTGATAACAACTTAATCCACTAACTATTGCTCAATCCAGTTTCGTAAAACCGGACAGAAAAGGGAAAAAAATATGTTGGATCGAAAATTTAAAAACTGAAATTGAAATTGTAGGCTACCTATTGAATATCTCAGCATACACAGTCGTTATCGCATTGAAAACACATCATCTGGCTAGGGTACCAGTCTACTAGGGTACTAAGGTACTAGGGTACTTGAATACTAGGGTACCTATAGGGTACCAAGGACACACAGGTTCACCCCTTTTCTGTCATCATGCCTTTTTCAGCACTCAAGGCCTCAAGTCCCGACTGTGTATACGAGTAGACTCCTTAGCTGCTAACCTTTCAAAGGTACCCAAAATCCCGCTCCTGATGGAACAAGCGTACCACCAAAAAATACAAGTTACAAACAGGAGCTCGAGTTTGAGTGAATTTCTATTCCACACTGAAAATGTACAACTATCTTGAAATACATCCCAGTTCTACTCAGGGTTGAGAAATATTGCCCGGCCCAAAAAAAACCGGCGGGCTTTTGATCCAAAAACCCACATGAAAAAACCCGACTAAAAGCGGGTTTTGGGGGTTTTGGGAAAATATTCATCATCAAATACCAAAACACTTCATAATGGTTTTAAAAATTATGTTTAATAATTAGAAAGGAAAAAAACGAAAATCAATTTTTTTCAGTATGTCAAATTAAATCCTCACTAAAGCTCGTCTAATAAACATATATAAGAATCGAATGTGTGGGAATAAGAAGAGAAAGGTAAGAAGAAACCTAGAAAATAAGTATTTACAAATCATAGCCTACATTTAGGGATAATACTCACGATTTCAATCAAATAATTGGTATGATTTCATTGTGAAACAAAAATACTAGGGTATAAAATTCTATCCCATTTGTGGTTTTCAAGTTAATTACTAGAACCTTGTTATAAATGCACTTTTGTGAGCACCAATAAATATTACGAAAATTAAACGTGATTTACTTGCCGTAATGATTGCATTTAACTCCAATTACAGCAATTTAAACTTCAAACCAATTGATGATTCAAATTAATTGAATTGGATTTTGGGAGGATTTATTACATACGTTGTTCGTAATGAAGATCCACGAAAATCTTTGATAATAATTGGCTGTATCACTGATTAAAGAATATTGCAAGTCATTTTGGTTCATTTTAAATACGTTATGTAGCTATGTTCTTTGTTGATTATTTTTAATCAGCTTTGAAATACGGTACATCATTATTTGGCTGAGATAATTCTTCTCTCGATTATTTGAACAATTGTAAACGAAATTAACGAGACACTAATGACACTGTTCCCGAAAATGTATAGTGAGATTGAAATAGAAAGTGAGTTCCATCTCAGATAGAAATATTGCTTGAATAAGATGTAAAATGATCTATAGTCGTAGTAGACCTAGCTACCTCATTTACACAGTATCTTATATTAGTATACCATGTATATATTACACACACATATATAGATGGATATATATATATATATATATATATATATATATATATATATATATATATATATATATATATAGGCCTATATATATATATATATATATATATATATGTATATATATACTAGAATTGCCGTTCGATTTCGATCGATTCGATCG
>OZ023326.1:80018673-80103673 GCA_964007535.1 Brachyptera risi
CCAGATCAGGTTTTTCCATTCATGCATTCACAATTATCAACTGTTAGTCGAATTAAAAAAAACTCCAAGATACTATATTATTTCATTCCTTCTTCACACATGGAAATAAAAATTAGTATATACGAAAAAATTGCACTATGATTTCAATCATCCTTCGTTCGTACAATACTTTAGAAGCCTGTTGATAAACGATTACAACATGACTGCCATGGGCAGGCTACTACAATCGATACATCATTCAAGGTAAATGCCATCTTTTATTCAACAATAGCATATAATTTAAAAACACGTGACCCGTGTTTAATTCATTACACAGCGCCTTTCACTGTTCGTCCACAGCTGTTCAATTATTCAAGAATGAAAAGACAACATTTGCCATACACCAGGATTTTAATTGGTCTGTATTTGCTCTATTGTTCTCTTCAAACGTTTTTACTTTATAAAGTTGTTAGTAATGCCTGAAATGTTTGTTATATGTTAAAAACATATCATTCAATCAGTGTGTTTACGTTGTATTTCCTTGTTGTCGGTCTTGCAGCTAAGGGATACCAACTGTATACAACTTCTACATCCGTCAATAAGAATGCATTACATCTTATCACGATTTTTTAAAATATAAAAATGAATAACCTCAACAGATAAATTGTTTGTTTATTAATAGCGAAAGTGAAGAAAGTAAAATATATCTTATTGAATATGATCCCGTGAAGCATATCATAGGGTTGGTAATGATTGTTTAGGCTTACCTTTATTGGCTCATCTTCGTAATCAATAGTTATCTATGAGCGCGCACTGATTCTTTGGTAAAAAGCTAGTCAATAATTTCAATCGACAGTGAATTACGAACGTATCATGTTCCAGTACACTCCATTATTATTTTTATCATTCCTTAACTATTGAGAAGTTTTCATTTATTTTTTCCTTGTCCAAGCTATTAATTTCATTTCTCATCCCACAGATAAGCCTTTTTGGCTTTGTGGAAGAGGGTATTGATTAATCTTGTATGTGTGTATTATTTAAATCTAATGAAAGAAAAAAAATTACATTATTAATATTATTATTTGTCGTTAATGATAAAAATCTATACACATGCAATTTTATTTTATAGACGAATTTCTTACAGAATTCTCCAAACATTCATGATTTTGGGATGGTATGATCGCTCCGTCCGAACGATCCTATTTTGTGCACCTCAACCTTATTCAGGGTAGATTGAATTATTGTCAAGTTTCAAATGTTGGAAAGAAGGACAATTTGATGTAATTAGGTTGACTTATTTCAATGATGTGGTACTTGAAGCAATGATTTCTTCAGTTTGAACTCGCTTTTTGAGCTTAAATTGAAAACGGAAAACCATTTTGATTTATCTAGTGAATAACTGGTATTGATACACACAGAAAGAGAATCACAACATGGAGGTTAAAGGTGGTGTCAGACGAGAGGAATGAGGCGGTCGTGACCTTTATTAAGGAACCATTCACTTTTACGACAGCGAAAATTATATTCAAGCCAATAAATTGATAATGATATGGAAAAATTTGTACGAACGAAAATTACTGACCGTTTAAACGGAACTGAAAATTTTATAATAAACTATCTCGATAATAGAAATTCGAATTCAAATAGCGTAGATAAAATCAAGGTAGATAATTGAAATAAAACATTTAGATTTAGAGATAAACTGTTGGCATGCGTCAAAAGTTATAGGTTTCTCTCTCATTCATTACCACCCTACCACGTGCCATCATACTTCTGTGTGATGTTGAAATTTGGAAATTTGTACATGGAAAGAAGTTTTGGTATTCCATCCTTGTGATTGGTGTACAGAGAGTAGACCTACTAGGTAGAACCTATACCAGTCAAATGCAGAGAACTCTGTGTTGAATTTGTATTCAAATATAATGACAAGGTTATGAAATCAAAGTGCATGCAAATCGTGGATTAAATTAAAATGCATTCGAATGATTGAATGAATCGAATGAATACAAATCGTAGATTGAATGACAATGCTTGTATCCCAAATCGATAACCAAATTGAATTGAATACAGGTCTTTCGACAAATTCAAAGTCATGCAAATCGTTTACCGTTCATAATATATCATCAATATATATATATATATATATATATATATATATATATATATATATATATATATATATATTTATATATATATATATATATATATATATATATATATATATATATGAATATATAAATATATATATATACATATATATATATATATATATATATATATATATATATATATATATATATATAAATATATATATATATATATATATATATATATATATAAATATATATATATATATATATATATATAAATTCGAATATATATATATATATATATATATATATATATTTATATATATATATATATATATATATATATATATATATATATATATTTATATATATATATATATATATATATATATATATATATATATATATATATATATATACTATACATATATTTAATGACTGCTAATTCCAATTTTCATTGATTTGAATCAGGTGATTTTAGTTGAATAATATTTTTTTTCATCAAATCGACGTGCTTATACATACATTAATTATGCTTCAAGATTTCGTTTCTATTTTGGATGATATCGGATTGAATGGATTGATATGTTTACATCAGTCGTGAAATTGAATACTTTCAGGCTCTAATGACACACTTCCAATGATAGGGCAGGGTGTTCAGTACACTTATGACATAACATGTCGCGTTTTGATGCATAACGCCTTTTCACGAGTAATTACCAATAACACATACCCGGTCAAACATTATCAAGTATTCTACACATTAACACTCTATATATAATAATTGCAACCACATTTTTGTTATTAACTCATTATAGTGTAACTTTCACCAGTGTTACACGATTATTAAAGTTACATAAAAAATTTATATTAAGGGTTCACAGGTGAACAAAAGACATATCACGGATTCTGTTCTAAATCGAAATTCAAACCATTAATAAAATTAGCTTGGATATGTAATTTAAAATGCTACCGGTCCGGTTTCTTTACTGTGTGATATTTCAATTATTATCGCAAGAAAAAAAAATGAAAACAGATTTAATTGAAGTGCATTTTTTATTTATTTATAATTAGATATAACCAGTTTTAGGAACCTATGTTTTGAATTGGGCTAGCGCATGATGTGATAATCAAGGTGATCAATATGGTAATTCTTCACCATTTTGGAAATACTTTGAAAATAATTATTACCTCACATAGAAATCATTTTAATTACGACGTAATAAAGAGATTATACATCTGATCGATTCTGTATATACAAAATATGTGAACTCACTGATAATTTCGAAAAGACCGACTCCTAAATTGTACGTGATTTAAATTAATAATATATATATATAGAAATACGTTTCGAATATTAATGAGCATTATGATGTATGCATTATAATTGTTTCTTCGAAAGTGATAACTAGATTCTGAAATACATGTGAATATATTATTTTATATCATTCAAAAAACACTGGTTCGATTCCTCATTCTGCCAACCACATGCACAGTTGTGATTCATGTTTATATTCATGTAAATGAGACGAACATAAACTTGACTCCGTTGAAGTCTATCAACATTTCGATTCATGGATACCTCAAAATAATTGTCTCATTTCTCAATCGAATCCAAGATATTTCGACTCTCCATTCACATTTTGACATAATTTGATTTCAATGGCAAGAAATTATTTTCGTAGCATATGAACTTTCTTAATTGAGTAGGCCTATTCCAGATAATTACCATCCAACAATGTCAAAACGTCATAGTTGTCATTGCAAAAAATTGACATGTCTATCTCAAAGTTTTATCTTTTGATTATATAAGCCTGCCTATTTATTTCATCTACATTTCCATCACTTTTATATCTCATCTGGTTCAATCGAATCTTTGAACTGGAAATATTGTTTAACTGCCAATGTATATAACTGAATACCAAATAGTAGTGTAACGTTCCCTTGGGAAATCCAAATTAAACTAATTAGACGAGCTTTAGCGAGGATTCAATTTGACATACTGAAAAAAATTGGTGTTCGTTTTTATGTTTTTTTTTTTTTTTTTTTAATGTTTTTTTGTCGGTTCTCCACAGGTCAAACGGCTACAGCTATCAACTTCAAACTTTTTTTCGTCATGGTTCCTCATCTAACTTAGATCTGTGTAGTTTTGTGGCATTATCGGGTGGTAACTTTTTTTTTATGAATTTTAGAAATTTCAAAAATCCCCATTAGAATAACCCGGAGGAAAATACTTGAAAAATCAAAATTTTTCAAGACCTCTCAAATTTTCGCCGAATATAAAGGAAACTATTAAGCACATTTTGAGAGATTTTTCGCATCAATCGGATGAGAAATAACGAAGAAAACGCATTTATAAATCATTCTCCCATCAATTTAGGCTATTACGGGAACCAATTAAATCTATAGCAACAAGTGTCACTAATTAATTCAAAACGATTGAAATGAATGAAGAAGAAGGCCGTGACATAACTGATTCTCGTAAGGTTTTTGAACGTTTGGAGTGATCCAAGGTCTGTAGATGTAGATTGGGTTGACAAATTATTTTTCTTTCTAGATTTCTATACCCCTAAGCTCGTCTAACAACGCGCATCCCGCGTTTTCCTAGTTTTTAATAGTAATTTTGTGTCTCTTGAGGTCGAACGATTCATAACACCAATGGTTTGAGGTGTAGTTAGCTTGAATACCGTAGCTGCATAAGGTCTCATTGTATCACGAACGAGAAAAAAATTGAATCAACTCTATCTGATATGTTGAGGAAATAAATATTCACACTCCTAATATTTTCACGCTGTTCAGTTCTGGAAAAAAAAGAACTTTGACATCCATTTGAATATATCAGATCAAACATCACCAGCCAGTGTTGAATTCAGGTATACTTGCGGGGGAGCTTTGCCCCCCCCCCCTCAGGATGTCATTTGCCCCCCCGGGATAAAAACATTAGGCACTGGATACATAGTGTATTCTTTCAGAAACTTGTATTTCGGTTTTCCCTTGCCCCCCCGGGAAAAGCAAAAGTCACCCCGCAACAAAATCTCTGAATTCAACACTGTCACCAGCTATAACCAATCTTAAACTGCTCGTTATTTATGAATATTATTTTATTGAAGCTATAAAGCCACACATATCTGAAAACTATATTGTGGCAATTTCTATGAAAATTCCACCATACCTTTATTAATTCCATATCTATTTCTCTGTTATCTTCCATATGTTTCAATAATAAGTTTGTCGTGTTCACGACAGTACTTGGAAATGTTGTTAAAATAAACGTCAACATTTACTCACAGTGATAAAATAAATATGAAAAATAAATAATAAAATGAAAAATAACAAATAAAAAAATATGAAAATAAAAAAAAAAAAATGAATAAAATCGAGAATATCCTTGAAGATGATATGCATAACACTGTGAGGTATAACACACACAAAATTCATTCAAAAATGTGATCAGAATTCGATACAAAATGTTAAACAGTCCATGGGAGTCGATGTAGCAAAATATCAGCTTTTTTTATAACTTTTTGAACAGAATGAGATATCACAATTCTAATACGCGAGAAAGACAGTTATTTAAAATATCTTCAAGATGATATATTTTATAACTATTCAAGTCATGTTGCATAACTGTCAAGCATATACAGCTGAGAAAAAAAGCATTTTACACATTTTCTAGCTGTATACGCTTGACAATTATGCGACATGACTAAAATATTATGATTCATGCCATCTTGAAGCTATCATAATTTGCTGTCTTTCTCGCATATCAAAATTTGGATATCTCATATCCATATCTCATATATATACCTGTTCAAAAGTTATCACCAAAAAAACTGTTATTTCGCTAAATCAACTCCTATGGTCTGTTAAAGTTGGTCAAATGAACATGTTAAATCTTCATGAACTGGTTTCCCTAATGATGATATCATGTTGTTGTTGTTGGTTCGTATTTTCAGACGTCAGAGGCGCCACACCGATTCACAACGACCTTTCTGGCGGATGATTGAGAAACGATCGCGTTCCATCCATCAGTCGACTAATATAATATAAGATCCTTATTGCATCACTATTCGTTGGTAATAGTTTACTGAAATTTCAGTTCACGACGTACCAAATGAGGACAAGTAAACGTGGTGGCAAAATTCAACATCTTATACAAAATCAAACAATGGATTATTCCATGTTTGTGGTTGATCCAATTGCAATTGTCATTTACAAAAACAAGAACAGGGATATGAATGTGACAATTTTTTATTCATAATTGATATCAAAATCAGTTCGAACAACCGTTCCAGAATGACGATAAATTAAATATAATTTTTCATTACTTTGAATGAAATTTTGATCTTCAAATCACAATTTCAATTTTATGAATAGAATATAGTATTTGTATCTGTTATTAATTGACAGAATCATGATTACTTTTTCCTGTATTTAGTAGATCCCTGTTACATAAAAGTCAAATGGACAATAACGCTGTCATGGTGATGACTAGGTGTATAAATGTTTTCCACGCCTTGATTCATAAGCACCAATAAATGTATATAAAGGTAGGTTAACAAGTGTCTTATGGTATCAGATTGGTAGGTTTCCCTGACCTGTTGCCTGTGAACATAACTTGAGGTAAATACTGTTGTGTATTATGAAATATATCAAACTACTTAAGGCACAAGCATAATATCCGGTGCCAAGGAAAATTGCAGATATTATATAAATTCATTATTTTCAAAACGTATACCGTACCAAGTAATTAAGATCGTTCTATTCACCTCTGCATAATGCATATCGGCCTATTAATTACATTTGTACATAGTTTCTAGAAGTGAGATAATGTGTCAACGTGTGTATATGTGATGAAGAAATTGGACCAATCAACTGATCACACGAGGTAAGCCTATGGGCTTCTGTCAAGTGACGTCACTCATTGTTGAAACAATGTCCATCAGTTGGAATTGACCAATCACAATCTTTGATAATTCACTAGTTCGTTGTGTTGCTATGGTGACGATTGTTTGCCATCATTGTGTGAGAGAAGCCTATAGTTACTTTCGTGATGGATAGTGAGTATAAGGAGTTCAGCGTAAACGACGATTCAATTTCACAAACTGACAAAAAGTAGTCATGTGAGTTTTTTTCAATAGCTTTTCTCGAAAAAAAGTTCTTTTTTAGTTTTTTGCTTGTGAGTTTTTGAATATTTTTTGAATAGCTTTTCTCAGAAATAGATTTTTCGAGTTTTTGGCGTGTGATTTTTCTATGTGCCTACCGATTAAACGATTAGGATGTCCGGGGAAATCAGTATTCAAGTATTTTTCAGAACAGAAAGGTGTAGATTTGAAGGAAAATTAATCCCACATCAACAAATTGGATTGAAAAATAGTTTGATTTGAGTTGAAGAATACCATTGAATAATTTGTTAAATGTCACATATATCCTGCTCAACACTTTCGCATTTTCCTAGTTCACATGAAAACTTATGAATAGTTTGGGTGGAATATTCCATCATAAGATTCGATTCGTAACTCCATTTCCCATCTAAACACTAGTTTATAGACTTGCATTTCAATAATCTTTCACAATTTAAATCAATTTCAAGATTTAAAACGGATAGGCTAACTTAGTTCACTTTCATGATGATTCACTGTTCAATTATTCAACTATTTTACCTTAAATTCACATGTGTTTATTTTCTTGTTTGTGTTATGTTCGTTTTCATTTTTAATGTTTGTTTTCATGTATGTGTTGTCCTTTTATCAAATTAGCACTAGTGAGAATGTATTTTTCTGTTGCTAATGAAGACTAAATCGATCAATCAATCAATCAATCAAGCAATCACTCAATCAAATCGTATAAAATGTAATGCAGAACGGAAAGTGTACTTATTTCAGCATTATGAATTGAGATATTATACGAAGCACCATATTACGATTTTGAACACGGTCAATTATTACTCCATTATGTATTATCCATTACTATCCTACCACTATATAACACCACTTGAATCATACGGTATATAATAACTATCATTTATAACGGACTTGTTTCATCATTTGATAATTATGTTTATTGATGATAGTGGCAACACTTACAAGAGGTTATTGTGATTATATAGTTGGTTATTACTTATATAGTTACATTTGAATCAAAAGTCTTTTCAAAATTGATACAGATCACTTTCATTTCTCATCTTTTGTCTGATATTTGTCCACAATATTGAATCAAACCAGGAAAAGTGACACAGTGGGTGAAATGTTACAAAAGAAAATGAATTGAACGACGGCAAGGAAGTGATGGAACAAGAAATTAGTTAGAAAGACAATTATTTCAGACATTTCGAATAGATATGCACTTATACTCACTACAACAATACTAATACACAATACACAATACTTGTACAATACTTGGGTATTTCCGTATGACGATCATAAACTAGTTCATCCACGCTAATAATCTCGAAATGAATCAATAAATATGTTAATCGAATATTAAACTATATTTGCCATATTATTACACAATTTAATTCTCTTGATTGTTCTATATTATATTCTACCATGATACATGATCGAGGTTGTATCTAAACGACAACAAAAACAGTTTTGAAGATAATGTCCATAGTGATGCATTTGTATACAAGTACGAAATACGTATTTGATATCGTATTTATATATATTCGATACGTAAAAACTCATTGATCTGATTAAATTTCAGGCTTCATTCAGGTGATGTTACACGTTGATGTATGTCATTTTTGTACAACAATGTCTCTAAAATTGTGTTCCCCAAACACACGTTTATCACGGCATTAGTTTGTTAGCCTCCAACTCTTATCGTTGCTATGGTTACATAACAAACACGATCAATTCCTTTCATCTTTTCATTTATATGAATACCTCAAACATATTTCCAACTGAAATTGTATCCCCGGAAGAAGAAGGTCATCTACCAATAGCAGAACGCATACAAATATCGACGTTGCATTGGTATTGGGGGCAAATAATTTCTCAAGACTATATTTACTATTAGAAAATACAACTTCATTCTTCAAACACGTTGAATGATCAAAGATGCATTGAGTTGAAGTGCTAACAATTATTTCATAGATATAACGATCTAAACTTTCGTGATGAAACTAAAACAACAGCAACTATGCAATTTCATCACAAACCACGGGAATTAAATCATGTACCATCTCAACAAAAACAACAATACAAAAACAAAATAGTGAAGTAATATAAATCTATAAAATCATGCATCACAAATCAGCCTATGTCTCCGTTATGATATAGTAGGGCCCGCAGCTTTTTATCTCCACCGGCTGATCATGTCTCTAGATTTTCAGTACGAGAGACAGCTCGGGGTGAATAACATGGATAGATGACATAACACGTAGCACAGTGGCTGATTCTACAACAATGGTACCTGGGTAGGTTCGCCTCGTTCTCTCACTTGGGATTATTATGTCACTGCCTAATCGAGGAGGCGTTGAGAAGAAAAGAACCACCGACTAGTTTTCACCTGTAGAGAACTGGGTGGTGTGTATATCTCATCTGCCATTGGTACATCGATAAGAAAGTAATTTTTATTGTTTATGCCATTCATTCAGATATAGCACGACTTTTTATAAATGCTCTCCAACTTTTTTTGGGTCATATCAATATGATCAGATAGAAATGTGTGCCATGAGAAAAATGCACTATAGATTGATTTCGAGGAATACATTTGAATGAAATTTGTTGTTACTGATTGAAATACTGCAGTGAAGTATAGAAACAATATTTCAATTTGAAATAAAATGTCATAATTAAAAATGATGAATATGAGATGTCTAGAATGACATCAACTAGACCCATCTATCCATAAATGCATCTCAAATGTGTGATGGTTGAATATGTTCGTAATTGTTCCATTTTGATTTAAAAACTCACAATTGAGAGTAATATCAAATAGCTTGGACCGGTTTATATATATAAATATATATATATATATATATATATATATATATATATATATATATATATATATATATATATATATATATATCAAATATACATATAAATATATCGAATATACATATATATATGTATATATATATATAAATATATATATATATATATATATATATATATATGTATATATATGTATATATAAATATATATATATATGAATACACATTGTTTTGGGGTTATAACACGTATAATGAAAACAGAGACAAATCCAAATATAAAAATGTTTTAATATGAAGATTGCCTAACGTAAGAATCTTATATATATATATATATATATATATATATATATATATATATATATATATATATACATATATATATGAATATATATATATATATATATATATACATATATATATATATATATATATATATATATATATATATATATAGATATGTATATATATATATATATATATATATATATATATATATATATATATATATATATATATATATTTAAATACATGGGCAAGAATAAGCACAAGCATAAGCATGAGCAAGAAGCTTTGAATTAGGAAGTGACTCAATTGAGTATTCAATAGGTGAGCTTACATGCTTCGAGTTATAGCACTTAGCTTTGAAATGCAGCAAACAAAGTAAAACCACCAATTAATAAGAAATAACCTAATGAGACGAAGAATATGGATTCCTCTAACAATAATGGATCGAATAAAACATTGCATTATCATAAATAATATAATATTTCACTCATTGTTATATTATGCATTTACACGGTATGGTAAAGCTTGTATATACCATATGATGTATAATTTATATTATATAAATGCAATAATTTCTTACTCTCGAAACAAAAACAACTCTAAAATATTCTCGATCTGAAATGAACATGATTAACGGTAATTGATGAGCGTAGCGAAGTCTCCATCCCACTCTTATAGGGCTTTGTCTGTGTGTTTTTTTTTTTTTTTTTTTTTTTTTTTGTTTGTAAGCACTCCACAGGTCGCAAGGGTTGACTGATCAACATGAAACTTTTTTTGTACACGCAAACTCATCCAACTTAGAACTGTATAGTTTTTGGGATGAATCGGTCGGACCGATTTTGAGAATCATCATCTCAAAGTTTCTAAAAACCCCATAAGATTTGGCTGGGCAGAAAATGTTGAAAAATAAAATCTCTCCAAATGGAATGAAATTTTCTCTAAATGTGTATACATGGATTTTACACATTATCACGATCTTTTAAGCAATTCTGATCAGTCGTTTTGAAGAAAAAAAATAAAATGTCTGATAATATTCATAAAATATATCATAAAAATTGTGACAGAATTAAGTTGTCGAGATTCACTGCTTTCTAGATTCAAGAGTTGACCAACAATGAAGTATTTTTTATATGCGTCAAGGTGTGTAGAACACCAGAGTCAATGAAGTGGCAAGAGTAAAACTACTTTAACGACTTTAATAGCTTATTCAGATATCAAGGTGTGTAGAATACCAGAGTCGATAAAGTAGCAAGGGTAGAACTACTTTAAGGACTTTTATACCTTATTGAGATATCTCGCTCATCTTACAACGCATATTTCGCGTTTGACTAGTATATTGAATGAACAAAAGCGCTGACTTTACAATCAACCCAAATAATTGTTTGTCATCGTATTTATGTGTGGATATTTTTGCAGTGCCATACGCATGTGAAGCAGATGTATAAAGTTTGATGGGCCTAGGAACTAGCATAAATGAATTATATGTTTATTCACAGTAAGCGAATAGGTTCCATTCAGCAATTTCAAATGTTTTCTTAATTGATAGAAATTATATTTAAACCTCTCTCTCCTCCCATCCCCCCTCTTCCTTCTTCCTTTACCAGCGTGTCCAAAAGTTATGAAATCAAATACATATCTTCTTCGTTGAAATACATTATATAAAAGCAAAAATCAGCATAATTATTTTGTAAGTTGCTAATTCAATCAGTTTATTGCATATAAGTGTTAGTTGTATACAGGAAGGAATATATCATTCCAATATGTAAATGTCGTTAATTACTATTTTGAAAAATAATGACGGAGCACTCTACTTTAGTTTCCTCACGTATCACTTCAAATATTAGTGTCAGAAGGGTAGGGCAATAGAACTTGTCGAGTGTCGAGTAAAGCCAATCATCGATTAGCAAAACTGAACATTTGAATTTGACATCAATTCAAGAGTCGCAGTGAATATGGTTCAACCGAACAACGGCACCGGTAATTTGAATTGAACTAAAAAAAAAACTATATACATTGAAAATCCAATCAATCAATTTCGCTAATTCATTTGTTCTACTTCTATTTTTCGACTCAATGTTCCGATTCATCAATTAGACAATTCATTAATCAACCAACCATATCCGCGTGTTTTTGTCAAAGAACTTACCTTTTTAGCCATGACTCTGATTAATGGATGATTTCCGATCGAATCAGTATAGAAGTTCACATCATTTCACATAAAGTCCATCCTCTTCCCAATATCCGCTTCGATCCAATGATAACAAAGCACTCCAAAATGGTGTGAATTATTCTTCAATATTTCAAAACTCTTACGTTATAATAGTGTTTGTAAATCATCCGAATAAAAATGTGTCACGCCGTTTAAAAACGAAACTTTGCATCAGACTAACACACCTTGTACGGCAGGTTGATTTGGCGCTTCCTCGACTAAGAACAAAAGTCACACACGCACCAAACCTTGTACTTACACAATGAAAATGTCATACCTATTACAAACTGTCTGAATCACTTTCCCTATCGCCAATAACAATGCCAGATGAAAACACGTGGACCCAAACACACACACACACACACATAATTTTCGATTCCGTATCAATACGCGTTATTATACTGTATCCCCGCGAGGTAGTATGACAGACTGACAAAAATTCGTCGACAAAAACTCCATCCGACCCCGAAGCCCCGAAACGACCCCACCTTCTTTTATTTTAATTTTTTTTTTTTTGGTGTACATATATCTTTACATATACATGTAAACTGACTCCCTCGTTAGCTTTCTACTTCGAGTTGATGTTAGTATACCACTGTTGTCTATGCCGTTGTGAATTTAACACTCAATACACTTTCTCCGCAGACCATGCACACAGCGGTGCGTCGGCTGTAGACCGTACTCAAGAAGTGAATGAGAATACTATCCCCGTCAGCAAATGCATGGCTGCAGGCTAAACCCGGAAACAATAGCATGATGCCTTATAGTACATTAAAACAACAATAATTATCGATCATGAATATAGTATTTATTATAGAACTAGAGCTCGGGTGTTGTAGTGGCAACCCACCGCCATCGATACGTAACGCGATATGCGACTGCAAAGAAATTGTCAAAGACATTCTTATTGTGTACACCACACCTCTATTGTTTTCAAGAATAGATATACATAATTTTACGTATCAATGATTTTCGATTGTTTATTTATTCTTATTACTTCATGAACGCCCAAGTGATTTCGATTGTATTATTTCGAATCAATTGGAATGCACAATTATTATGAGTAGGGAACTGATGAAGTGGTGAATTATATGCTGCAATAAGATGCCGACTATAGATAGTAACTTTACTGAGATAGATACGCTCCATTAGTGCTGATAGATAATATAATAGTATCGATAACATCTATGACTATCGATAACGTAACGGGATAAGCAACACGGCATAAGTCCTATCCTTTTAACATTAGGCCGTTTCCACCATGATGGAATCAGCGCGCTTTCGTGTACATTTGTGAGATTCGCAATTTCAAATCAAATTGTACGTATTAGGCTCGTATTTCAATATATAGTAAATAGTTGTACAATTGCATTGATTTTAATCTTTATCGTAGATGATGAGTGATTATCCAGTTATCAAATGGTAAATATAGCAGTATAGGGCTCTTGACTAGGGGACTAAATGCTTTTACAGACGTATTTTAAATTTAGATTGGCTAATTCAAATGAAATTTATCCCAATATTGTTCAATGCAGTTGGAAAGAGCTGGATTCACAGATTGCATTACATCTATTACTTGTATAGATCAACATACAACAATACCAGCAAATCATCATAACATTTGTGAGACGGCATCCCTTTGATGTACGCATGGTGCGAAAGGAAACCGCCATGTTGCTTATCCCGTTACGTTATTGATAGTCATAGATAACATCAATCAATTTCTTCGGTTTCTGAAGAAGTTGAATAAAAATGATATCATGCACTCTGGTACGCGAGTATATTGAACCAGCAAACTATAAATTGGTAATATTACTAATTGTGAATGGGGAGTTCATTTGACCTGGCTGATTGTACTGGAAATGTTGGAGCAATAAATGATGAAGAATTACGATCAGGTTAATTCATATTCCATATGCATATATTGGCCAACTAGATTCCTGGACTAATGATGATTATATATTTCTTTATTCAGCAAAATAACAAGTACATATAGTTCACAAAAACCTCCACAAAGCCTGTAATACAGGCTTAACTGTGGAAATAAATAATAAGTGTTTTGCACCTAAAATAACCGAGTTGATATCAAATCTGAATAGACTAACTCATACTACTATTTCGTAATTCCACTAAATACATCTAGAGAAGAGAAATTTTTTTTCTTGTTAATTTTTTATTCGTGTTCTCACAAAGATTTCAGTACAATTTCGTAGACCCGCAAAGTCACAAAAAGTTGACCTGTCTGCGGGTCTACTAACATTTTATACATGAGAAAAACAAATTACAAATAAGTATATCAAGTCTGGACACTTACGCACGTACATTTTGTTGATAATGATGAAAATATCAATTTTAATAAAAAAAAAATTCATAATGATAAGAATACACATTTTGAAATTATGAACTATTTTCAGTTATTTGGAATATACACTGTAAAATGAAATAGTTTTATTTCTCATGAAATATATGATAATTTGATAATATCCATTTTTTTATTCTATTTTTACTGTGGATATTTTTTCTAAACAAAGTAATTCGGGTCTGACTTCATCAAACAATTTAGGGATTAGTACTCGTTTATCCTGGTTCCCGTATGAATTAATAGTGATTGGTTGTAATAATCTATCTTTATTTCTTGTTGCATGTATATGATCAGAAGTATTTTTGTGCTCTTGGTTGAAGTAATACTTTATAAATGTTTTTGATAATGATAATTTTATTTTATTTATCGTTCGGCTATACATCACGTTACCTTATATACTATGACAGACAGACAAAATACAAAAATACAGATAAATAGACAGTCAAAAAAAAAGTTAGTTCGTCGCCTCGTAGTGCACCCTGGATAACACTAAATGAA
Source organism: Brachyptera risi (assembly GCA_964007535.1). Lineage (NCBI taxonomy): Eukaryota > Metazoa > Arthropoda > Insecta > Plecoptera > Taeniopterygidae > Brachyptera > Brachyptera risi. The sequence goes on from OZ023326.1 coordinate 80,034,039, forward strand.
CTAGCAGCGCTGGCAGACTATCTTCAGGATCTCCTGACTCCTTACATCACGCGCATAGAGAAAGAATAATGAGGAATTACTGTGAATTCTTGACGCGTTCTCAGTCCCTATAGGGCAAAAAGTTACTGACAGAGTGACGTCACGGATAAATGATCATTAGATGAGCGTAAGCGAAGATTCCATCACTCTTAAAAAACTCAAAGTTTTTTTGTCTGTTTTTTTTTTTTGTGGGCACTGCACAGGTCGCAGGATTTGACTGATCAACAAAGTTTAAGAAAAAAACCATGAGATTAGGCTGAGCAAGAAAATTTGAAAAATAAAATCTCTCCAAATATAATACAATTTTCTGTGAATGTGAACATATTATGAATGATTCACATTATCACGATTTTGTATGCAATTCGAATCAGCCGTTCTGAAGAAAAAAATCAATCAACTGTTTTTATTCATCAAATATATAGGAATAATAGCAAAATTATGTTGCCAAAATCCACTGCTTTCTAGATTCGATATTTGCTCAACAATATAGTATTTTATAGGTGTCTAGAAGTATAGAATACCTGAGTAATGAAGTAGCAAGGGTAGAACTACTTTGACGACCCTTATTATACCTTATTCAGATATTGTCACAGTAGTCAGTTGACCACTGTTTTTCTATCATGCATAATGTTTGTTCTATTCTAATCGACCATTAATCACTGATCAACATCTATCCAACTGATTGCTCCGACGTCTGTCGTTAGGGAGAATGACCTATACATTTACCTGGTCAGCGGAAATGGCCCTACCGACAGACCTTACACATAGCAACAGCAAGTGAGGTGTGTGTATAAATGCGTGTGTGATGAGTACTCGGGCTCTTGTGAAGATAACTGGAGACGAAGACAGTCGAGCCGCTGTAATCAACATCTCGCGCGTGCCACTGTTTTTGTTTACATACTCTCCTGGGCAAAGTTTCACCGTGGGCTAAGAATCGGTCCAGTTGACCGTTTTAATTTCTTTCCTGGATTGTAAGATCGTCGGTCCACTGTAAATGCATTTTCCGTCAAACTTCAGATTTATTTTCAACTATTTTAATCATCTTGTTTTGTTTCTAAATCACCATCAATAAATATCTATTGTCCTTTAAATCACTCTTTACGTCACTTATACCTTCACGATCCTACAACCAACCTCTCACTTTTCAAAAGTAAGCGCCACTATTTCTAAATTATTGACTACACCCCTCGTCTAGATCTATTCGGAACCTGGCATCCAAATTTCGGTTGTAACTCACTCATCTTACAACGCATTTGCTGCGTTTGCCTAGTAAAACTTCAACAGTGCAAGATGCTGAGTTAATAAATGGACCACAAGATGCAGATAATATTTGTCGAAAATGTGGATGATTCAAATGTTTTGATAACAATGGTGGAAAGATCACTTGTATGATTGTAACAATGAGATATCGACATGTTTGCAATCAATTTTTACCTCGCCGTGTACCGTTATACCTATGACTATCGATAACGTAACGGGATAAACAACACGGCATAAGTCCTATCCTTTTAACATTAGGCCGTTTTCACCATGATGGAATCAGCGCGCTTTCGTGTACATTTGTGAGATTCGCAATTTCAAATCAAATCGTACGTATTAGGCTCGTATTTCAATATATAGTACATAGTTGTACAATTGCATTGATTTTAATCTTTCTCGAAGATGATGAGTAATTATCCAGTTATAAAATGGTAAATATAGCAGTAGGGATCTTGACTAGGGGACTAAATGCTTTTACAGACGTATTTTAAATTTAGATTGGCTAATTCAAATGGAATTTATCCCAATATTGTTTAATGCAGTTGGAAAGAGCTGGATTCACAGATTGCATTACATCTATTAATTGTATAGATCAACACACAATAATACCAGCAAATCATCATAACATTTGTGAGGCGGCATCTCTTTGATATACGCATAGTGCGAAAGGAAACCGCCATGTTGCTTATCCCGTTACGTTATTGATAGTCATAGGTTATACATATAAATAACATGACTGTAATCTATTGTGAATGCTTATTACGGGTTGACTGTATTTCAGAAGATGCTTCTCTGAATGGTGTGAAGTAGTTTCAATACAATCACAGATAATCGAGCTATTTAAGGCTATTCATCCTATCTAAGAATTTCTACTTCTGACAAATAACTAGATTTTGAGTTAACTAATGCAGAACAATTGGAGTGAATTGATATTAAAATGATAAAAAAAAATAATAATAATAATAATTGTCCTCGTTTTTTCCTGCATGCCTGCAAAATAACCAAAAACGCTCGCTAAATACGGGAATGACACAAAAATTATTGTAGAGTTTTGAAACTTGGGGTGGTAAAATCGCCTTTGTGGTGCCCCGTCCAAACGATCCTACTTTTCATCCATAGCCTTAATTGGGGAACAACGATTTTGTATCAAGTTTCGATGTTATTAAAAAAAAAAAAAGAGTTTTGAAACATGCCAAAGATGTCCATACTATATTGGCCTCGGGCATGTCATCAGATGATTAGAATTTTCATAAGTCTTGCCGTTCTATTGATACAGCTAAATCTATTTAGAATCGCATACAATTTTGCTCCCAATTTTGTAAAAATGTTCAGTCAACTAAATTGTTGATAATGAACAAACGGCAAGAATCATAGAAATTATAACTATCTGATGACATGCTCACCAGTTTGAACAATAACTTTGTCAAGTTTCAAAACTTCACTATAACATTTTTATGGCATTTCCGTATTTAGGGAACATTTTTGGTTATTTTGTTGGCACACGGGAAAAAACGGGGAAAAATATTTCTAATTATTTTTTCATCAGTTTATTATAAATTCACTTTAATGGTTCTGCATCAGTTAACTAAAAATCTGGTTATTTGTAAGAAGTAGTTTTTTTCATTTTTTAATGGGATGAATAGCCTAAAATAGCTCGATTATCTGTGCTACAATATGTTTGAACGGATCGAGTCAGCGACGATTGTTTATAATGTCATATTTTCATTGAAAGTGTGACGGTGTGTGTATATGGAGGTTGTAATTTTTTTTTTTTTTTTTTTTGAGAAGATTTTTATTACACAAAAAATTAGTTGATTACAAATATCGTAGACCCACAAAGTCATAAAGACTTGTCTGCGGGTCTACTAATCATGTTGTCATACATAAATATAAACACAAACAAATGTCTGGATAGCAGCTAGTTAATTAATATTACAATCTAAACAAATAAAATACTTCTTCACTTCTCTTCTAATAATAAATAAAACATATTAATCTTGTCATAATGATATTGCTATATATTAGCATTTGATTTTCCAAATTTTTAGATGGTAATTCACTATAAAATACAACTTTGCCAAATCCATTTTTTCATTTCATTTTTTACACCGGAAAGTTTTTGTATATTTAATAAATCAGGTGAAAGTTTGTTAAACAGGGTCGGTATTAGATATTGTTTTTCCTGTTTTCCATACGAATTAATATAAATTGGCGGTACAAATTGGTAATACAGTAAATTAAATTGGTAATTGGTAATTGGTAATAATTGGTAAATTTGGCGGTACAAATAGTAATAATAATAATAATTTTTTTATAATGCAGTTTGATCAAGTACATGATATTGTCATCGTCAAATTATAAACTAAATACAGAGAGAATAAAATATATACAATGTTCAATAATATTTTAAAAACTTACAATACTGGTATATAGAACTGACTGGTGTCGATGATTAAAATTAAATATAGTCAGTCTTCTAGAAATTCTTTAACGCTATAGTAACATTTACTGATAAGGTGATTCTTCAGTTTAATTTTAAAACAATTGTCATTTTTTATTTCCAGAGGTAGAGCATTATAAAATTTAGTCCCAGCATGTATAGGCCCTTTCTTTACAATCGATAGGTTGTGCTTCATTACATTTATATTATTCTTTCTGGTGTTATGACTATGCTCTACATTATCATCGTTTGAAAGGTTCTTGTTTTCTAACACATAAAGAATTGTATTATATATATATATATATATACATGGTAAGGTCATAATATTAAAATTTCTGAATAGAGGTCTACTTGAGTCTTTATAAAATACATCGGAGCATGGACTGTAACTTACTTTTGCTAGATATTTTATGGCTCTTTTTTGGAGAATAAATATTTTATTTGCCCTAGTAGAATGCCCCCATATTATAATACTATATTGTATGTGTGAATTCATATGTGCATAGTACACTGATTTTTCTGTCTCGAATCCACATATGTCCTTGATCATGTATCTGTACATCTGTATCATGTATATCTGTGTCTGATGTGTATCATGTGTCCATGATCTGTATGGGCAGATCATGTTTGTCTGGTTACCATAACAACTATAGAAAAGCTGTGGCTAACAAATCGAGGAACAAACTGAAGATTACAATACAATTTGGGAGACTTTTGATACACTTATTACAACAATGCGTGAGTCAGTCGTCACTTGAAAAAGGTTCATATGATATTTGATAAGGGTATGGTGAAAAGCCAAACATAGTGATAAGACTAACAATTACTATACTGTAGCCAAGAAAGAAGAAGATTCCGAATGATCATTCTTCCTGTCCCACACTACTATACCGCACAGGTGTTATTGCGCCTACTTCTACTTTTCTTTGAATTTAATGCCAATCTTTTATAATTGTTTATAATTGAGGTGAAATATCTTCTAATATAAGTTATGTAAATATCAATTAGTTTACAAGAAGAAGTCAGTTCCTGTCATTGTAACACATACTTTATACTTTGCATTGTTAAGTAAGTTCAAGATTAAATTAAGAATTAGCAATGATTTATTTAAGAGTATTAAAAAATGCAGTCATTTCTAGAAAAAACTTTTCCCGCCTTGTTTTTCTCATTCCGACAGGTTTTTCTAGTTTGAACTTTTTTCAACTATAATATTATGATGAAACGAGATATACGTGAGTTGTTAGATGCGTATTGTCCGGTTCTGAAAATTCGTTTCATTTTCGTCTGTGGTTAATGATCGAAATTGTTGAATAAATCATACTTTGATGAAACGCTCATTCTAATAATTGCATAACTAAATTAATTGTTGATGGGAGTAGTCGTATTGGTTACTTGGTAACGATTGCCCCATCAATTGATCGATTCGATCAAGAAGGCCTTGAAGGTTTCAATAAGGTCAAGAAGGGCTCAAGAAGTTTCAGTTTGCATTAATCAGCTGCTGCCAATTATCTGGAAGGCTTATTCTCGTGATTCATGACGTAATTAACGACTGGTAATAGGTGTGGTTTATAAATCGGCCATCTAGATCCACGCAACTAGAGACACGCTGATTGGAGATTTCGAAAATCTCCCCATTAAATAGACCATTTGATTAGGTGCTGTTTTGTGACGTCACGGGGAAGGGGAGGGGGTGGTCAAGAAAACGAAAGTGGCCAATTAGGTGATTACGTACGTCACGAGTAAATAATTATTCAAATTTTGAATCTCTGTGTCAAGAAAGAAAATTATATATTTTTGGACAGTGTGGAGAAAATAATTATTATTACACTCGATTCAGTTTCGTATTATTATTATTATACGTGTTTTATCAATTAGATATTATTATTATTGATATGAATAATCAGATTATATACGCAGATTTGAATTCTTCGAGCTCCACATAAAGTTTCAACTTTCAAGCACAAATCGCTAAGAAAACACTATCTATTCATCTTGCAGAATTATGAAATCCATATTCAGGGAAATGTTCGAACTTCGAACAAAATAATTTGATAACAATCAATATAGGCCTAGGCCTACATATAGACTCGCAAAATTGAAGTTTTATAAAAGTGAATGTATGCATCACACTCTCTAAAATGCTTACGTGGAACTTGCATTCATAATTTTCAAGTTGATAGTCCAAATTACTGAAGAATAAAGACGGATTTTTGTGGTTTTGAAACTTTTTTTTCAACAAAACTAATCATGACAACAGCTATGGTTATACAAATTTGGTAGACTTCACTAATTGGAGTCGAGATGTTAATTCAAAGTTTTGAATGTAGTGGATGAATTTTCGTTGTCACGCGATAAAATTGCAATTATATGGACATATACTGCAATAAATTGTATACTAAAAAAAAATACACTTGCAATATTTATAAAGTGAAAATAATTTCATGTCTTATATGGATTTCATTGCTGAATTTTAATTTTGATTGGTAATGAATATGCCTAGCGGAAATGAATACAAATGATGACTTTACGTCCAAATGGAAAAACATTCCACTCCAATTGTCAAGTGAATTTCAAGGAATTTAACATTATTTTTCAATCTGTCCTACATTTTTATACTGATTGCAATTATTATATACATTTTTCCAATGTGATAAGTGTCAAATTTTGGGGTTTTCTTAATCTGATTTGTCTACCACGGTTAAAACATAACCACACCAAGTTTGAAAATTCACTGGGTAATAGAAGCCCACAAGCCACAACATCAAAACATTTTGAAAAAGCAATGAGAAAAAAGAACACGTTGCATTTTTTCTACAATAATAATAAATAATTTATTCTGTAGAACATGGATACCTAGTATTTATATCTTATAGAAGTCACGTTTTACAATTAATAATAGAGTAAATATTAAGGTAGTGAAATTCGAAATTGAGGTTACAATGAAAAATCAACAAATTATCGTACCGAGTTGAAATACTCAAGTACAGAATATGGCGTCATCTTCAATAAATAACGTAGTAGATCCTTCTTGAATTGTGGTGTGCCTCTTTTTTGTTTGATGAGTTGCGGAAGATGATTGTATAGGGTGAGGCTCCTTGATATGAATGGTTTGAAAGAGTGAGAGAGAGATTAAGGGGTTGAATGTGTAAATCAATCTGAATCGATATCAAATGATGGACAGGAGCAGGACAATAAAGAAAACTAATCAATTTCGTATACATATTTACATTTATTCAAATTAAGTCGTATTCACGGAAAATATTTTCCATATATTTGAAAAAATCACAATAATCAACTCTCCACAATAAAATACAGAAGCAAATGAACGTGTATAAAACACATCTAGGCCTCATGAATATCTTGCTCACAAATATACGATAGCACTTTATTTCAGCCAAGGACAGCGTATGTAGAAAAATTGACTTAAAAAAACAAGTTAGGCTAGATAATGATTATACGACAACCAACAGATTACATAACCTAATTAATTACTTGAATGTCACTATCCTACATTCGGGATTTGTAATGATTTCAGAGAAATATAAATTAATATAAATTAAAATGTATGCATAGTTGATATTATTGACAAATGGAGGGAAAATTAATATTACAGACTATGGACCTATGGTGCATGTACTTAACAATGAAGAATACATATTCTGCTAACATCTAGTGTTTACACATTATGTGTTTTCTCTATATTGTTAACATACAATTTATTACAGTTACTACTTTGAATCAAGTTTTTGATGGTAAAAAAAATTCTATGAAACAAACTATAATCCTTACATCAGGGCATTTAATGACGTTAACGACAGTGAACCACCGGGGTGTAAGCTACCGGTACATTATGCCTTACGACTACATTTTACCAACCATAATATAATCGTATGTACACTTTGTAACTATTTGTGGCAAAGGAATTTTTCAAGATGCAAAAACAACAATAATATGTTCAACAACCAGCCCCTCAAGGTCTATAAAATAAGTTTTTCATTCAGGGATGCTGAAAAGCATATACAGGAATAAGGTCGACTCGGTCGTGTGACATGGGCTTCAAGGTATTTATGAATGGGTGGTTGTAAAATGTGATTAAGGTTGAGGTAAGGTTGGACACTCAAACACATGTCGCACAACCAAATGAATTAATTGCGTTGTTTTACGGCACTTCTCCGAGGTTATTCGCGCCGATCACACAACCGAGTCAAGTTTATTACAGTATACGCTCTTCTGGCACCCTTTTTATTTTGATGGTACATTTCAGCCTATTTCTTCTCGAGTTGAACTTTAAACTTCACTTTCAAGCTGTGGACCAGTTTAAAAACTATAGACCTACAGATGTTATTTCATTTAATCAACTCTCATCAACTAAATTTTGAGAAAGAGTGCACCGCATTAGTTAGTACCAGCGATTAACCCCTCTTGCTTTCCCTGGATCGTATCAAGATTTACTGGGGGGTAATTTGATTCCATCAGCTGGTTTTCAACAATATGTAAGGGTTACAGACCTACTTATGATTTGCAATTGAAGAATTCAACGGAAAAGTTGCAAGTACGCTGTTAGTGGTAAACAGTGGAACTTGATAAAAGTAACAGAATAAAGCAAACACAAATTTCAGCGAGGGCATCCATTAAAAATTTACATTGTCGACAGTTTTTTGTAACCATTCTTCAGTCATATTGCACATATGTAACTTTCCATGTGTGTTTTGTACATTTTACAGTCATAATTGTAACTTGAAGCCATACAAGATGTGTTCTTCAACGGTCTGGGAATTAAACATATTAACAATCAAGCTAATGGTTAATTATTGCTATTAGTTTCAAACAGTTTATTAGGATCGATCTTTAATGCACAATGTAGACGGTATGACTAGTCAAACAAGGTTTAGAAAAATTGAAAAGGAAAACTTGGCCCTTCAGTACAGTATGGCCTACATTCGAGACGAAAATTTCTGTCGTTAAAAAGATACCGCGGTAGCTGTTGAATATTCAACACTATGAACACACTAGCTATTTGATTATTAGTATTATTCATTATGCATGTAATTGAGTTCGATCAAATTTTTTAATTTCGAATAAATAAATTATTATTATACCTACTAACCAATTACATTCAGTTGATGATATCACTGATGATAATGGGTGGCAGTCCAACAGTAAACACTCCTTCGACCAATCTAATTAAATAAACCCACATCAACTTTTACTTGACTTGAAATAAACTGATGGAAGAAAATTAACTGACAATTTTGAATTTATTACAAATATGATTGTGGGGTTTTTATGTTGAGAGTATTTAGTATTTACAGTACACAATTTGAGAATTTAGATGTATTCTGTACTGCCTTACACTCTTTAACTACACCACTGCTCTGGGTTAGTGTTGTTACTTTAACCCAAAGTTGTGAAAGGAAGAAATCAAGTTATTTAGATCCATAATTTCACGGTATTACCGTTGAATTTGTAAAAAATGGTATCACAATTATTTTCATGCATATATTTTGCAGTAGTATTTAATAGATCTACGATTTATTAAACGTCAATTTTGGTATCTCTATGTATCACTACATCTCTTGAGTTTGTCATCCGTATTCTTCTATTCACTGGCTTGAATGAATGTCTGTTGTCATTAATGTGTGATTGTATATACCATAGGCCTAGACTTGAATGGTATTTACTGCTCCAAGAGCTAGTTTTACGAAGTCTTAGTGGCGGAATTACGAACGCGGGAGCAGCTGTAATCGACAGTTTCAAGTTTTTATCACCATGGTTACCCGTGATATTTGTATTCAATAACTCTCAGATGAAGGCTAATTGGACTTGGTAATACCGGGCCTTAGTTGAGTATTAGTTACTGACTACGTACGGTATTACTTCAGGTACGAACATACGTAGCCAACAGTGATAACACGTTGATCTCTTAACTATCACTTGATCCATTAACAATCTGCCTGTAAAACCTGACCTAACCAACTTCATAATTTCAAGAACTTATCTCAATTTAGCATGAAACGATTTAGTAAGCAAAAACAGATTCAAGTGAATAAAAATTCTGATCCATTCACATTATGATAGTACCAAATGAAGCAAGAAAAACTTATATACGGTATTATACAAATTGGAAGGATAGCGATAACAATATGTCAAGAATACATTTAATTGAGTAAAAAATAAATTAAAAAGGTGGGTCATATATACACTGGATATGCATCACAGTTGTCGAACTTAAATTCTAGTACTGAGAAGATTGAGATAACCATTTGATTAACATTCGTAATGAGAATTTCGTGAGTAAGTATAGATGTTATTCACCCAATCAAACTTTATAACTATATAATAACAATTAACAATATCCAAATGTAGGCCTTCTCAATGATATTATATTGCTTGAATAATGCATCAGTCATCACCTCTGAATCAATTAAATTATCTTAAAAGCTACAGGCCAATCGGTATCGCAGTAATTATATATTACAGTAAGATTTTTATTGACGTGTGACAATTAACCGACCGCCTTGTTGCATGTGATTTTATTAATCAAACCTGTAACATATCAATGATCAGTACGTCAAGATTTATTTCAAATAATAAACACCGTCTACTGATATACTACATATTCTTTCAATACGCTTCAATTTGTTCCCTCTCACACAGAAGACAATTCACGAAATTAACGAACGAGAAATATTATTTGAGAATTCAGTCAAGTACGGTAGTTATCCGTCACAGTTCCATAATTGCTTTAATATTCAGGATGTTTTAAAAACCACAACTGAAGTAAAATATAAGTATAATACAGGTCACAAAAATTGCTGTTCAAAGGTTCTTATTAATGTGCCTCCAAGAAATAGAAGGTAACAATGTTTCTTATGGCATTAATTACAGTGGAAAATATCAACAATCATCATATCTATCAATTACCGTATCTAGCAGTTGATAGTACGCCTACTTTACGTATATATATGTATTCCTCACTGAATCAATAAATGAGACAAGTAGTGCAAATAGTTTTTAGGGCTACAGTACATGCTTTTCATTAGGCCTACTTATAAGTAGTTGAAATAAAACAGTACGTCAATACTGTTAATTCGTCGGTAAAATACTACGGGTAGAATATTTGGCAACATAATAAGTACTGTAATAACTATTAAGAAAAGAATAGAGATTCAAAATTGGGCATAGGTATGATGGGCATACTCCGAGAATATTATCTAGATTTACAACAGCCTAATCATATATTTACCATAGAATTGATATCTATGTTACTATACATTCATTTGCCAGAAATTAACTCAAGCCCAACAGTGTAGACATTAGATATAAGTATCATTATAATGATCATTAAATGACAAAATAAGTCTAAACTTACTAAACTGACACATACATTCCATTAATTAAAATGATAATGTCTCGATTTACCCTTGTTTTACGCCTGGACCATGCAGTTCGATAAAGCTCTCGAGCGATTGCGGTACTTGACCTTGATATGTGAGATTATACGACTTGACTGCTTTGGCGGCCATACATTTCAAACTGAGTTTCGTTTGAGTTCTCAAGATTATTTCCGCTACTCCGGTAGTGGCCGCTTCGAACGGCGTCTTTCCCTGGTTGTTGACGGTATCCATGTGAGCACCGGCTTCGGTAAGATCCATTATTATGGAATGAAGTGTCATGAAATCGCTGAAATAGAAAGTACGTTTACTTCATTATAAAGTATTGTGCTATGAATGATGGACTGTTACCAAAACTAGGGATGACCAAAAACTAACCAAACCAAAACTATCAAGACTAAAACGAAGAGAGTGGATCCTATACTTATTTACAAGCATACAAGCCGAACCGGCTTTTAGGACGCGCCCCTATTTTTGGAAACCTTTTCGTTCACGTATATAAGACACAGTGTCATATTCAACACTAACCCTGACGGCCAGCAGTCCTAAATAGCAATCAGTGACCTTGCCTAAAAAACAGCAGCCATGTGGCTTACACAGGGAGAGAGAGAGACGGAGAGAGGAAAGGTTACTGTACTACCGAACGCGTAACAAATTCACGCAACAGCGTATATCATCAAATCTGACGACGATTGCGGGTTCGCCCTATGCTTCAACATTGGACGACCGGCAGTGTTTCACGGGGACGGTTTGTTTTTATCGCAAAATGTGACGTTTTTCTCACTCACCTCTATAAGATGCATGTGACTTTTTGATGACTTGATAATGGAAAAAAGTGCGTCTTATATTCACTAAGAGGCCAATTTCTTTTTAATGAATCAGACAGCTAATGATATCAATTTTTAATTGACACAAAGAAATTACGGTAGTTAAGAATAGGATATTCTGTAGATGGGTGTAAGTAAAGTTTCTACGAATAGCGAGAAAATTTTGGATTTGTCTGATACTCTAAAGTTATTCGATTCAATCGAATTTATTCGAATGTTCATTGGTCATCATGTGGTTATTTCCAGGAAGGTCAATCAACAACTTGGGTCCTGGCTACAAACTTGGAAGACCTGAACAACTGTTGTGAAGTGTCAACTCGTTGACACTAATGAGAAATAGTTGTTCAATCATTTTAATGCTGCTTAACAACCCCACCACCATCTGGGTTACCCGGGGATACGAATGAGAGGGTGATACTGAAACGATGAAGTGATGATAGGTGAAAGGACGTTTACAGAAACCCTTGTCTTATGTGAGACTAGAAGTCACGCCCGACCTGACTTCGGTTTCTACCGCTAGCATAGTTGACCGAGCCTCAGGGGCAGCTGCGAGAAATAACGAGATCTGGTTTGACGGATAATGAACTTGTTGATCATGCGATAATCAATTGGCAGAGTTAACTTGTTATTAACCTTGATTACCAATGATATTATCGTACCATAAGTGACAATTAACGTAATTGACACATTTTCATTAGAAGAGCGTAGCAAAGACTTCCACTTCAGGTGTACCAAAAATAAACGGGTTTGCTTTTTTGTAAGCGGCATACGGGTCAGGCAGAGTAAACTGAACTACAGTAGTAACTAAACTTTCAACTTTCTCTGGACACTGGTGTCACACTAGAGTAGGTTGGGATTCTTTTTAAGTGAAATCAGTGCTACGGTTTCGTTTGAAAAAATGGAACATTAAGAAATTCACCATCTGAAAGAACATGGGTTGAATTTTCAATTTTTCAATTTCATCTGACTGGAAAGAAATTCCCCCAGAATCTTTAAATTGTTCCAATAAATGTCTCTACAAAATTTGAAGAAATTTGGATGGGTCATTTTCAAGAAAATAATTGTTTCACTCAGAAGTTTTTCTCACGAATATAATGAGAGGTATGGAATAACGAAAGCTATAGGCCTATGGTACGAGACATGGAGGCTTGACAGTTTCAAAATCAATGTGTGTATAGAACTTTCAAGTAGGCCTACATTTTGCATAAATGTCTCTCATCTCTTACAACACATATGCTGTGGATAATAATGGATATCTGCAAAATATATAAGCCCTCGTTTTTTTACTAACATCAATAGGCCTACTTGATATAGGCCCCTACAAAAAAATTGTTACCCAGTTGAAGCCAGAAAGAATCATGTGATCATTTGGACGAGACATCGCAAGGATGATCAAAGCTTATTCAATTGATTTTCAAGTTCCCAAAATAATGCAACAAACAATGAATCTTGAGATGATATTGATTTAAGAATCAAAAAAATGAGAAATTCATCCGAATAAGAAGTATGGTAATATTAAAAAAATACAAGAAATAATACATACCTAATGGGTTTCTGATAGCTAACGATAACATGAAGAGGCGTGTTTCTATCGTGATCCATCGCATTCACATTAGCACCGCACTGTATCAACAGCCTGGCAGTCGAAGCGCAAGGGAATTTACAGACGTCGTTGGTGTGGAAATCGTCGACCGGCGTCTCCGCGTTGACGCAGATGTGCAGCAACGTTTGGCCGTCACGCATCGACACGTTCAGCTGGTTCAGCTCGAAGACGAGACGATTCACGTGGAACTCTTCTTTCTTCGTCGAGATCTTCATTAGTTTCGTTATGATGACGACAATGTACAAGGACGTCGAGATATTACTTTCTAGCTCTTCCTGTAATCAAAAGGATTCATGGACATGGGTTTTAGAGATAAGGTTTTAGAATAACTTCTAGGATATTAGGCCTAACGACTCACTCATCTACTTTAATACATATTTCATGGAACCACCACTTCATCGAATGCGTGATAACAATCTATAAACACAATTGTAGCTACTGTACCCAGAGTTAGTTTTAGACACAATGTGGAACACTTTGAATTAGTGAAATACAAATCATAGTGAATCTTCATTGGAAGTCCACTGAGACGGTGATAAAGGCCTAGATATATATTACTGAGACGAGTGGTTGTGTGGCTACCACGTTTATTTATTTACTTATTTATATTGGATTCAACGACGCACTGTACTGATGAATACGACCTATATGAGATGGTGGGATGAGATGATTTAGGTTATTTTATTAGGTAATTTTGGATAGTAGGGAGAAGTCGGTCGTGGCCTGCAGTTGAGGAACCATCCCAGTATTGACCTGAACGACGGAGGAAAACCACGGAAAATCCCTGGGTCAGGATGGTCGACTATGGCGGGAATCAAACCAGTCTCCTGACTGACGGTTCCATCCATGGTCGACAGTCCTAACAGAGGTTCTCCATGGTACTGTTCTGGCATTTGGGGCGACACTGGGATGGTTTCTTAACAGACCATGACGGTATCCTTCCCACTATTCAAAAACCCAATCAGATGAGCGATGGCAAAGACCTCCATCCCTCTAATGGAGTTTATTAAAAAATACCTCAATCCCTCTAATGGAGTTTGGTCTGCGTTTTTTGTTTGTTTGTAAGCACTGCACAGGTCGCACGGTTCGACTGATAGACGTTGAACGTTTTCATTTCTGTAAACGTAGACTTATCCAACTTGGAACTGTATAGTTTTGGGGTCGTATCAGTTGGACCATTTTTGAGAAATATCATCTCAAAGTTTCTAAACTGGGCTGGGCGGGAAAATGTTTAACATGAAATCTCTACAAAACAATTCAAATTTTCTCTTCCTGAATATGAAAGCATTCATACGTGTATATTACGGTAATACAATTTTGTATGCAATTCAAACGGGTCAGCCGTTTTGAGGAAAATAATTTAATGAATGTTTTTCAATCAACAAATAAATAGGCCCTGGAAATAATAGCAGAAAGTTATATTGCCAAGATACATGACTATCTGGGTTTGATATTTTACTAATTGAGAATATTTTATGAGTCAAGGTGTGTCGAGTTTTCGATTAAACCTCACATAAATATCTCGCTCATCTTACAACGGATATTGTTTTTCTTACTTGGTTTATACAATACCATTGTACAACAAACCGTTATATAAATACAAAAATGCTGCGTTTGTCTAGTGGAATGACCAACACTTCATCTCATCTCTTCATCATCTCATTCATCAGTCACTGACGCCACTAGATCTCGAGTCATCAAGATACAGTATGTCATTACACCCAATACAGTATAAATGAAAAATGAATAGGTACACAACTTCCAAAAATTTTGAGCCCGCAATAACCAATTGCCGATGTTGAAGGATGGGCATAACAGTCAAGTCTCTTGTCAAACAGTTCCATTCGTTTGTTTAAAAATACATTCATTATTTTTTCTGAAGACTCGAATTTGACTCGAATGAATGAATGAATATTAGAGTTTTAAGGCGCATCGACAGCGAGGTCATTTAGCGCCTGTCGAGATTAGTTGCAACAAAAGGTGAAAAGTGTGATATAAAGGTGGAAGTGAAATTTTGATGAGAACACCTAAATACATTAAACTAAGACTAAGACTAAACTATGTATAAAGTGTCTAAAGACGTTATAAACTAATTTGTTAAAACCGAACATGTGTGTGCTGTAAAGGGTCACACCCATGGGACTAGTATGAGAACGTTTTATTACTTGTTCTCAGTTCAAACTCCCCCTCAAATAGGAGTGGAGGAACGACAAACCATAACAGATATATGTTGGGATATGGTTTGATTCAAAATATTCCTGATGTCTATCCCAAAAGATCGGCATCAAGAATAAGTATCAAATGTCAAAAGCAGTACACTGGTAAAAGATGATTGCACAAACCACGTCATCTTGAACGGACATGGAAATGTCCTAATTCGGGCAGTTTGAAAAATGATACTGGTAATAAGACGACTTTATCGTCTAACGCAGATCCACGAGCATGTCAAATGAGATCCAAAAGCTTCGATAATCTTAGAAAGCTGAATATGGTATCTATCGATTTTGAATTATTCCCTAAAATCTTTGACATTGTGTCTTCCATACGAAGCTGTCTCCTCAGAGCAGTATATTTCTGACACTCGAGTAATATGTGTCGAACAGTTAAAATCTCGTTACAAATCTCACATCTAGGGACGATTTTATCGGGGGTGAAGAGATAGGAATGGGTTAAAAGTGTGTGTCCCACTCGCAGACGAGTGAGAACTACTTCCTCCCTCCGTGAACCTCGGATTGAAGATTCCCAAGCACTAACAGTTGGCTTAATCTCTTTCAGCTTGTTGTTGGTCTCCCTGTCCCACTCTTTTTGGAAACGAGATTTGAAAAGTAGTTTGAAATACGCCTTGAAATCATTGAAAGGTACTCTCGGGTTATCAATATCTTCTTTCTCCGTCGCTTCTTTGGCAGCCCTGTCCGCTGACTCATTACCACCAATCCCCACGTGTCCAGGTACCCAGCAGAACACTACACTGACATCCTGCGAGGCAAGGTCGGTCAGGAGTGTCTGTACTTTCTGGTCTAGATGGTGAGTTGGAAAGATTTGAGTTAAGGCTTGAAGTACACTCAAAGAATCAGAACAGATCAGGAAGCTCTTCTCAGATCGTTGTTGAATGTGCTGTAGAGAGGTGACAATTGCAAACAACTCGGCTGTATATACGCTACTCATCGAACCTAATCTGATACTGACAGTGGCGGATTCGCAAACGAATGCGCAGCCAACTTTTCCGTTCAGTTTTGATCCGTCCGTGTAGTATTTTACATGTCCGGAGTAGTGTGTGCAGAGCTCTAGATATTTTTGCTTATACTCTTCTGCACTCGTGGTTGCCTTCGTGCTTGATGACAAGTTCATCAAGCACTCCGGACGTGGAGCCAACCAAGGGGCGGTATCACTGAATTGAATTGGATAGACTTGAGGGTAAACAAATGACTCCTCGACCAAAATATGATTCAAACGAATCCCAGTTGGTATGGTGGCGAATGGTTTCGATTCATAGAGAGCATGAAATCTAGGATTGATAACTGATTGGTAGGTAGGATGACGCTTACAGCAAAATAACTTTGAAGCGTATGAGCAAAGGAGATATGCTCGTCGACTCTTCAACGAGGGCTCACCAGCCTCACAATACAAGCTCTCCACCCGACTGGTACGGAGTGCTCCTATGGCCAGTCGGATGCCTGTGTTGTGAACTGTATTGAGTGGCTTCACGTAGCTCTCTCGTGCCGAGTCGTACACAACACTACCATAATCCAATTTGGAACGTATTAATGCTCGGTAAAGCCGCAGCATCGTAGTGCGATCCGCTCCCCATTTGGTACCACTAAGATAACGGAGAAGGTTGAGTGACTTGAAGCACTTGAGTCTGAGTTGCGAAATGTGAGATTTCCAGTTCAACTTCACGTCAAACGTCAAGCCAAGGAACTTGGTCGATTCTGCGAATGGAAGGAGTTCTCTACGAAGATATATATCTGGGTCAGGGTGCAGGCCTCTCAGACGAGAGAAACGCATGCACGTTGATTTTGATGTAGAAAATCTGAACCCAGTTTCATCTTCCCATGCTTCCAGTTTCCTAATTGCAAGTTGGATTTGGCGAGAGGCCGTTGCACTTCTCGCTGACTTACTGAATATAGCCAAGTCGTCGACAAACAAGGAAGAAGTGATTGAAGATGGAACGCTTCGAATTATACCATTTATTGCGATGGCGAACAAAGTAACACTGAGGACAGAACCCTGTGGTACACCGTTCTCTTGGATGAACTCATCCGACAACACATTACCAACTCGTACCTTGAAACGTCGGTTGGTCATGAAATTACATACAAAATTAGGAAGATGGCCTCTGAAACCCCATTGTGACAAGGTTTTCAATATGTTGAAGCGCCAGGTAGTATCGAATGCTTTCTCAAGGTCGAAAAATACAGCTATCACTTCCTGCTTCGTAAGAAAAGCTTCCTGTATGAAGCTTTCCATACGAATTAGATGATCCAAAGTATTTCTATTTTTTCTAAATCCAGACTGTACTGTGCAAAGGAGGTTTCTGCGTTCCAACCACCAAACGAGGCGGTTGTTCAACATCCTTTCCATCACTTTGCACAGACAGCTTGTCAGAGATATAGGTCTATAGCTTGATGGTGAGTGCTTATCCTTGGATGGTTTCAAGATCGGTACCTGGATAGCTTGTCTCCAAGAATCAGGGAAAGTATCGGTTGAATAGATATGGTTGAACAGGTTGAGAAGGTCATTTGAAGCGGCAACTGGTAGGTGTTTCAAGAATTGATTGTGTATTCCATCAATCCCTGGTGCTGTGTCTCTTGCGCACGTTATCGCGTTCTCCAACTCCCATACACTAAACGGCATGTTATACACCTCGTTGTTCGCAGAAGAGAAATCTAATCTTCTACATTCTGTAGCACGTTTGTGTATCTGGAACGATGCCGAGTAGTGGTGAGAGCTAGAGACGTCCGAGAAATAGGACCCAATAGCATTAGCTATTTCCTGGGGCTCGGTAATAAGACCACCATCTGTGTTCAACCCAGATATACAGGATGTTTTGAATTTGCCGTCTATCTTCCTAACTCTATTCCACACCTTGGTGAGGGGTGTGTGAACTATAATGGATGAAATGTAAGAATTCCATGATGCTTTTTTCGACGTTTTGATTATATAACGAGCCCTTGCTCGGAGTTTCCGGAATGCCATAAGGTTGATGTTGGACGGGTATTTCCGGAAAATCCGAAGGGCTCGTTTCCTCTTACGGATCGCTGCTTTACATTCCTCGTTCCACCAGGGAACGGGTATGTGGCGTTGGTTGGTCGACGTAAGAGGGATGCTCTCTTTTGCTGCGGCAATGATCACCTCTGTCACATGCTCAGTCCTACTATCAGTCTCATGTATGTTATTAGAGTGCTTCAAATCAACATGGTTAGTGTAAAGACTCCAGTTCGCGCGGCGCAAGTTCCACTGCGCACACCGCAAGGGCCGTTGATGAGAATCTACTCTCAAGATGAGTGGGTAGTGATCGCTACCACACAGATCTGAGTGGACGGAGAAATTGAAAAGAGGTGCGACAGATGGGGTGCAGACACAAAGATCGATCGCTGAAAACTCACCGTTGAAAGCATTAAACCTTGTTTTCTCTCCATTGTTGAGAATAATCAAGTCGTTGTCATTGAAGAATTGTTCGAAAAGACGCCCTCTACGGTTACTATCCACCATTGTGTCACCCCACAAGTTATTGTGGGCATTTAGGTCACCTAGAAGAACGTAGGGACGTGGGAGCTGTGACACAAGGTTATCCAGATTTATTCTAGTAACTGGAGCCCATTCGGGTAAGTAAATATTACAGAAGGTAACAGGCTGAGGAAGAGCAACTCTGACTGCCACTGCCTGTAGTGGTGTTGTTAGCGGCAGTGGACTCACGTGACAGCTGTCATGGACAGCTGTGGCTACTCCCCCATGGGCTCTGTTACCTGTCAAGTCATCGAAACGATAAAAACTATAATTACGCATCAATGGAGAGTCACAAGGTTTGAAGTGCGTTTCTTGAAAAAAGAAACATATCGGTTTGAAGTTTGATGTTAAGAGCTTGATTTCTTCTTTGTGTCTGTTGAAACCATTGCAGTTCCATTGTATTAGAGCCATGCTGTGATGATGATTCTTTGCAACAACGTCTAGACGTGCGCAAAAAAATAGAATTGACAATAAATATATTTATCACTTATTAGGTTTTGTATCCTTGCGAAACTCGTTCACACGTGACTTCTGAGCGGAATCCTTCTGCCAATCAACGTCCATTCTCTCATCCGCTCGAGATGGAGATACAGAGGATGCACGCTGATTTGCATTCTCCACATTCGTTGGTGTGTCTGTGGTCTTCTTCGCTCTTGATAGACGACGAAGTTTGGTAATATCACTTTTAGAATGTGAGAGTGATGTTTGCGTCGCAGGAGTTGTCGACTGCTTCGCAATTAGCTGTTTCATGTCCTCAATTTCTTTGGCCTGTGCTGCTATAGTACTGGTATACCGTTTTGCCTGCTTCTTCATTTCTTCTGCTTGTTCTATGAGTTGCTTTCTCAGTGAAGACATCTCTTCCGCCTGCACCATCATCATTTGTTTCATCTCGTTGAGGGATGATTCAACTGATGTGTTAGGGGAAGTGTGCTTCGACAACTGCAAAGACTGTTCTTTTATTATGCTCTTGAGCTTGGCAACTTCCTCAGATGGTGTTGGGGAAGTGCTCTGAGCTAGAGCTTGAGAGAAAGATTTAGAGATTACAGGGTGCGGGTTGATTTCAGAGTAGCGTTTTCTTGCCTCATTGATCGAAATATTTTCCAAAGTTTTTATTTCCATGATTTTTGATTCCTTTTTGTAAAGTGGACATAACCGGGACCACACCGGGTGGTCACCGTCACAGTTCACGCAATGGCTAGCATTTGAGCACTCTTGCGGTTCGTGACGGTCAGCACCGCAATTCCCACAGGTCTCTGTACCTTTGCAGGTATCGCTGGGATGTCCAAACCTCTGGCACTTGAAGCACCGCAGAGGATTGGGTATGTGCGGGCGCACTGCCAGGCACATATATCCCGCGAACACCTTCTTAGGTATTACCGGAGTGTTGAACGTGAGGATGAGCAAGGGCGTTGGCACAAGTTTTCCGTTTTGTCGCTTACTTATTCTGTATACATCGATGATATTTTGTGATCTGAATTCATTCTTTAGTGTGTCAAGTTCTAGATTCATGAGATCATGACAGAATATGATTCCTTTGGACGTATTCAAAGATTTATGGGCTGAAACATCGATAAGGTAGGTCAAAAACAATTTAGATTTCAGAAGAATTTGGGATTGTTCGTTTGTCTTCGTTTCTACGAGTAGAGTGCCATCTCTCAGCGACTTGGAGGTTTTAACATCGCCTACCAGGCGGTTTAGCCCTCTATGTTGATCGAAGAGAGAGATATTCTTGAAGGACTTGTTTGCTGTTGTGATCGTGATAATTAAAAAGCGCGGTTCTTTAGCTACTGCTACCAGATCGTTCATGGAGATTAAATCGTCCATTAGAGCGGCTGGTCTTTTTTTGTTTCTGTGAATGGGGGAGGGGGAGATAATGGGGGTTTGGTTGATTTCATTCATGTTTGATCCCACGAGTAGCTAGGGAAATAAAGGTTCACTCGCACAGAGCCCCGCATATGAAAGTAAGGTAAAATTGAAACTGGAGGTCACCAGGTATCCAGAGTTCATCGTTCAATACTACATTAACCCGTAGTCATTCAGCCATTAGCACGATTGTTCCCACCATAGGCTTAGGTTCATGACCGTGTACATCGCAATTGTCGTCAACAAATGTGGGCGATTCGAGCATATGGAGGGAGCCGGCAAGAAGAGGAAAGTAAGAGAAGATAAGAGAAAAGAAAGGAAAGAAGAGAAGAAGAAAAGAGATCTACAGATAAGGAGAGAATTGAGAAGACAACGCAACGCTCAGCACTACCTCCATACACTCCGGTCACCGAAATGGAACCCACTCGACCGACGGTCCGAACTTGGTCTGGACCCTCACTCTAGACCTTGTCGTCATGGGTGACCCTGCTGGGAGCAAATTAATTGCTCCCGACGAAAGCTCTGGAGATCATGGGGCCACGCAAGCCCCCACACCACGTCAAGGTGTTCGGATCCTTTGAGGGGGAATTTGACTCGAGCCTCGTGAATCTTATTGAGACTCAACTCGGACTCGAAGCTACAAACATGGACTCGCACACTCCTATGAGATTACTAATGCCGTATCCTACGTTTCTCATCACATAACTACGAATACAGTACAGACCGTAGCCGTAGGCTATACAGTATTTGAACCATATACTGAACTAATTAAATTAATCAACCTAAGGAAAGTGATCAGTCCTGATTACTCCTCTATAGACCCTACTAGTGATAACATCGATTAATCGACAATCAATTCAGAATCGATTCTAATGTAAAACGATTCTCAAATTGAAAAATCGGTTCTTTTGCTTTTTTGGGGGTCAGTGCTGTAGGCCCTACTTCTTTACGTGGCAATAAGTGCTTATTTCGTTATCTATATTATTTTGTACTGTTGAGATTTTACTATCTGTTGACAATCAGCATGATTGAAGATACTTGTAATGTACACGTGCTCATTCACCAGCCAATTGCAAGCCGCATTTTACGAGAGCAGTATACTGACAGCTATAGGCCTATGTGTCTAGAACAATCGTCTCTATTTCGTATTTATTATTTAACCCCACTAACGCTCGGGAGTTTGTCTTGATGTGTCGATATATTTGTGCGGTTGTGGGAGGAGGTGTGGAATGTGATGCATGTGTTACGTCTGACAGCCGAACGTTGAAGGAAATACCCGAATGGTATAGTACAGTTCAAAGAAGTCTCTAGCAGCTTTTTTTCACGTAAAACATCGCGGGAAGGTTGAAAAAAAGTTTAAAATTACACAACTTTTTTTGAGGGTGAAATTTTGAACAGTTGATTTCCGATTTTGAGAATCGATGTCATCACTAGACCCTACACAGGCCCTACATTTTGCAATATGATCTAGGGCCTATTCGAGCATTTACATGTAGGACCAACTCACAATAATTTGTTCAACGTCATCCTTGGGACCAGGATTGGCGATCTTTTCTTTATTCCTCTCCAATTCTTTTACACACGCTGCTAGCACCTCTTCCGCTTGACTGAACGCTAGCTGCACACCTATATGAATCATTTGAGAAAACACCTAGAAGAAAAAAATATATTCAAGGAACTCAACTCACCAATAACTTTGATTTTAAAATTCAATTCTCAAGCAGGTACTTCGGGAAAAGTAAAAAACTAACCTGTGCGAATCTAAGAAGATCTTTAACGACGGAAACTTTATTGAGTTGCCGTAACCACAGAGCTCTTAGCCAGAGGTCAATACACCTGTCGAAACGAGCGTTGTCGGCAAAAACTGCACCTCGGAAGATGACAGGATGGGGAACTTCGGGATTGTGCGTACCCAAGACCCGTTCCCTGATCGCTAAAGACTCCATATGTAGAGCATTAGCATTCAGCTGTATAGCCTCGAGCTCCTCCAACGTCTGACATTCGACCCAATTGTCGTAAGCCGGCACTGGCTCCGATAATTTTTTCGGTAAAACTCTGTTTTCGAATGACTGATACCTCAATTCCATGGTTCGATGTAGATATTGGTAAGCTTGTTCCAGGCAATAGTTATCTTTATCGTTTGCGTACGATGCACCGAGTAGTTCGAGAGCTTCGATTCGTTCCTCCAACTCTACCTCGGGCCTGGTAACTAAGTACTCGACAACGTCTGCTCTTGTTCGTTCGGCGGCAGCGATCTGTAATTGGAAGAATAGTTTTGAAAATTAAAACATTTAGAATCAATGTGAATCTGAGTGTAAGTCATGGTACACCGTGGTACGTCCCTTACAATAATTTCACTATGTAGTCCAACGTAATTAATTTCAACAATTTGTAGAGAAGCCCGACGAAAGTCTCATACACATACACTAATTGGTTGAACATGTGAATGCTAAATACGGTAGCATGTAATAATGCATGAACAGTCTGATATACCGGTGTGTATGAATCATATCATTTACTCCCCAAAAATCAGCGTGCTTACAGTAATTTAAATTGATTGGATGAGCGAAGCGAACACTCAATTGTAGCAAACTTGGAAAAACAAAAAATCATTTTTTTTTTACACGATCGACAAACCAAAAAAAGCACAAATTCTGAGCAAGCCTGACATTTGCATCATCAAACTTGATAGGGTACAGTATAGTTTCGAGAATCGGTTACCGGTAACCACTTTTGAGGAGAACAATTTCGAATTTTTCAAAATCCCCATAAGAATAACCCAGAGTCAAAATTTGAAAAATATTCAGGCCTACTTTGAATAAATACGAATTTTCACAAAATTATGAACATGAGAATGGTCCATCGTAGGCCTATTACAAAATTTTACATAGGTTTACATCGAATAAGCCATTTTGAAGAAAATAATTGAAATGCAGCTTTTCTGATCTGAAATTAAAATGCAATTGAGATCAAGAGGTAAAACCAAATAGGTAGATCGCTCATCTACAGAAAAATATGCAACTTAAGTAGAAAAGGACAGCTCAGTGATTTCAAGTTTCAAGATGTGTTCATAGCTTTTCACTTCATTTCACAGAAATAGGCCTACATTGCTCATCTTGTAACAACAATTATAAATACCACAATAAGTCAGTGCATTGTATCTGATCCCAACATTTTGAAGAATTTACCCGCAGCCAGAACCTGCAAGGCACGTTGATTTGGAACGAAATTAGATTTATCTGTGTTTGACAGGTTCTACTAAAGGTGCTTTTACTGACTAGTCGCGCGACAGGTTGGTCACATTGAGTGCATCAAAGAGAAATTGTATTTATATTGACTTGCGCGTGCCAAAGGTAAACAGAAAAATGGATGCCTATATACAATGTTTGTCATAGGCCTAGACCTATGTGAACTGTGAGATTATAGTCACAAATCGAAATTTGGCAACATTAGCTGGTCTTGTTTTCCTTATTAACAAAAAACATATGCCCTAAATAGATAGGCCTAAATGATTTTAGGCCCTATATTTGGTCCAGGCTTTTCTACACATTAAGAGAGCACTGAGATCATTTTTACCATAAGCCTATTTGTAATAGACCCTAAAGAGAAAGATATTTAAATAGTAAGAGTCCAACAATGCAACGCAATCCTTGTTCCCTTCTCTCAATTGAAGGCCCACAACACACGACTCCCATTTACTATTGATTGATCAGAGGGCTTTCAAAATGCATTGTCTATTCTTATGTAGGCCTACACGTCGAATTTGATTTTAATGGCATCTTTCCCCCCCACCCTGTACGTTTGGTCGGAATCAGAAACGAGTCCCAGCAGTATACATAGCAGTGGCTGTTAAACGGTGTGTCGAAGGTTGAAGTCTAAACGCGGGCTCGCGAAAAATGCGCGAACCACGATATCTGATTGGTCAGCACGCTCAACGCTTGTAACGCGTCGCTCTCAACAAGTCAGTTTTAAAGCATAGGACCTACTTGGAGAAAATAAGTGGGCCTATCACTGATACCACTAGTAAAATACTATCACTAGTAATTATCAATTACTAGGGCCCTCTCTATGCATTAGTTCTTGAACTAGCCACCATATATATCACAACCAATTTTGAATTATTCAAGGATGAAAAACGAAAAAAATTGAAGTTTCTTTCTTCTTTGCCTAGAATTCATGATTTATATCACGACTTGTTTCCCCATGTAATGCACTCATTATTCATCAAACATGCGAGTTATTTGGAGTTATTCTCACCAAAGGACTCATTCCAATCTCGTTCTTGGTGATGTGTGCATTATAGTTGAGCAATTCTTCAACGATTGCTACGTGGCCACACTCGGACGCAAAATGCAGCGCTGTAGCTCCACAATGCGCCTTTTCGTCAGGATTTGCGCCTTTCTCTAGAAGATAGCTCACAACATCTAGATGACCTTTGTAGGATGCAATCATCAAACAAGTATTATTATATTTATTTGCAATGTGTATATCAGCTTTATGATCTGTTAAATATCTGACGATATCTAGCCTTCCATCAAAAGACGCAGCACGAAGAGGAGTAGAGTTTGTTCTTGTCGGATGGTTAACGTTAGCACCTGCTTTTACCAAAGTCTTGACAACGTTAAGGTGGCCAGCACCAGCAGCACACCATAATGCAGAAGCGCCTTCTATTACGTAACCATCGAACTTGACAACGCCCTCTTGTTCAATATCTGGTTTGAATTTCGAGATGATCAACTTCACAACTTGATCATGGCCACGTCTTGCAGCAACAATCAGCGGTGTACATTTCTGGCCATCCTCCTCGACAATTATCTGGAAAATCAAATATTTGATATATTTTTGCGTTCCTAGATGATGAGGGTATGCTCAGGCTGTTCCGAATGAATAGTTATTCAATATCTGGGCTTATTTAAGAACACCAAATTCCCCCACAAAAAAATAAATAAATAGAGATGGGAAATGTCTCCACAAATTTACGGTGCAAGTTTGATCATATAATGTATGCTCATTAATGGTCAATTTGATTTTTATATATTGAATTGAATTGAATGTTGGGGCTTAGAGGCACGTCGACAGCTAGGTCATTTTGTAATTTGATTCTTATTTTATTTTTGAAGATTTACTTTGCAACATAACCTCTAATATTGACTAGGTAGACCTACCACCAGTCTAGTAGGCTGGTACGCTTGTTACGCCTACCGGTAATACCTTTCACTGACAAAAATATGCTTTATATCCATCACTTTTTTGTAATACAAATCACTGATCATTGATGTCACATGAACATAACAATGATTACCCATTTCAATTATAGTTAGCTACGTTGATGTTCAATTGCTTGCAAGCAATGCTTGCGGTAAAGGAGGCTCTACCGAGATCACGTTAAAAGTGACGGTCAAAAAGAGCATGTAGGCCTAGTGATTGTCGACCTAGGCCCTGGGCCTACACACAATCCTGCTTGTGTACCGGTACTCTGAAATAAAATTCTCATCTCGTGACCTTTGGAGGCCTAGACCTAGGCCTACATGATATTAATCTCGATGTTTTTTATATAATTAATCTGAAGATCTTGAAGAGACTGCAAATAGGGACCTAGGCACCTAGGTTATCTAAATTATGCCTAGACCTAGCCCCTCGATCAGAGGAGCTCCTAGACCGATACTCAATGACCGAACTTGGGCCAAAGCCTAGGCCTAGGCCTACATTTGAAGGAAACTTACTTCATTTATCAATTTGTTGGATTCACTTGCACTCAATTCGCCAATAAGGGCATACAGAGTTATTGCGAAATTATCTCGAGCTGCAAAATACACTCTATCTTTGAGTGACTCTGCTATTTCGGTCATTTTATTCAGAAAAATAGGCTAGGCCTACTACTAGATCTATTCACAATTTAACAGGGTAATAGCCTAGGCCTGTTATGTTGAAGCACGCAATGCCGTTTTCATTATTCTGAAACCTCCCGAATAATAAAACACTGTCACTCAACACAATATTTCTCAAATTATAATATCGACGATGCTGTACAATGAATTAGCACTAATGCACTTGATATAATTAGCAATCAGACGAATAAATGAGATTGAGGTTGCAAACACGTAATAAATATCAAGTTGCAACACTCGGCTGTCACCCAGCTGGGGAAGTCAAACAGTTTAAAGGGAAACTCATTTTCAGCGAAGAATTGAATATCGAACATTTCTGGTCATTCATGCCGGAGAAGGGGAAAACGGATCTGAAAATTCAATAACATTTGTTTGTGATATAGATTGATCAAATATGTCAACTCAAATTGAATGTATATTGTATCAAATAAATAATAATTAAATTGTTCACTTTTATAATGCGCAAAAGCCTCTTCGACTTCTCACTTACTCCGCTCTGTTTGCGCTCGGCTAAGAAGTTCGTAGCAATCACTTGCCTAACGTCGCAACTGTCAGTATTTTAGCTGAATCCTGAAACTGTCAGAAGCAACTCAGCTGTTCATTAGAAATGGCGAAGTTGTCTAGGTTGTTGTTGTTATTCATCGTACAGTGTATTATTGGCTTATCAAAATGTCAAGATACGTCTTGGGACGAATTAGCCACCTTTGTTTTGAACTCGTTTAATGATGAACCTAATTCCGTTTATATGTACAATGCTGCCAAGGTTATCAATGGATATGCACAAGTAAGTCTTTGTTATGAAGCTCTAGCATTGAATTTGTATAGGTCCAGGCCTACTCTGGCCATTGATTTTGTAAGGTTACACTACAAATTCAATGCTCTGGCCTAGGCCTGGGACCTCAGTCATTGCTTATATATAGCCCAGGTCTCTGGGTCTGTAGGCCTAGTCTCCCAGAAGGATATTTGGTAAACTTGTCATAGGCCTAGGCCTACTCGGTAACCCCAACCAAAATGATGCTGACCCTTGAAAACTGGATTTGGTACTGAGTAACACAAAATTATCAGATAGGCCCCTATTCATTCACTCGATGCCCTAGGCAACTCAATACCTGGGCCCAGGCCGTTGAGTTTCTACCTGAAAATTCAGTGCCCAGGCCCGCACTGAAGCCTAGGCATAGACCCTAGCATTTATCAATTCCCAATTCATAATTGTAGGCCTACCATAGTTACCATTATACTCACGGTTTATAATTTTAGGTCTTGTATTGAAGCTATTTTGGCTGATACCAACAGTGCTGCTAGTTCCGTCGGTTCCGTCTAAATCTGTACGGAACGCTAGGTGTAAAGAAGCCAGTGCACTACACTCTATGCGTGCGCACATCAGATGTATGTCATTGTTGATGGCAAGACGTCAGCTGTCAGTGGCTGTCAGACGTCAACTCGACCACGTGACTGGCCTCTTCACACCTAGCGCTTTGCACGGATTTTTTTGGAACTAGCAGCACTGTTGCTATCAGCCTTCCAGCGCACGGAGATAGAACTATACAAGACCCATACTTATAGGTCCGCGATTATAGGGTACCCTATTATTTCATTAGTGTGTGCCTTAAGTTGAAACCCAAGGCCAAGGAGAACTCTATGTAAGGAAGTTGGGCATAGGGCTGCCTACATGCTTCGTACTTATACGTACGTACGTAGGCATTGACTATTGGTCAAGTCTTATGCATATGCAAGGCACCCTAAGCATTGAGTTAATAGTACTGTAAACTTGATGTCTTAGGGCTAGGCCTAAGTCTGAGAATACAGTCCACAGAACACAGCGTTGACGCATGGACATTAACTTGATTTACATTACAAAGGCAATGACCCAGGCATTTGGCATAAAAATACAACTGCATTAGGCCTAGGCTATATACAACCGAGCAAATATATCAGCTTGAATATTATCTTATCAAAATTTCAATAGAAACAATGTAAGGTCTTCATGTACGGTAGACGTAGGCCTTACCGTAATAAAATAGTGGAGCCAAGATCTGGCTGAAACAAACATTTTTAGGGGTGTGCGAATCCATGTTTTTCAATTCGAACCGAATCCGAACCGAGTCTTCATAAAAAATACCGAATCGAACCCGAATCCAAATCTTTTTAACATGCATTGTGAAGTGTGATAATGGGACAAACGACACTGCTGATCAAGTTACACTTGATCCAGGACTTCAGTGAAAATCCTATCTCAGCATTCTCATAATGACTAGAAACTGCGAGGTATTCCACTGAAAACGCGTTTAATAAATGTTTTACCATGAAGAAGCATCATTTTCTCAATTTCCATCATTTTTATTTAACGCGCAGTTATAAACATCATAGCTGTTTGCTGCATGGCGTCTGTCATCCTACTACTGCGTGGTCGTGACGTGTGTGGTCCAACCTTGACAAGTACGAGACCAAAGACTTTGGTATCTAACTTCGTTAACGAAGTTAGATACTAAGGTCTTTGACGAGACTTTCGTTCGTCCGACTCGAGACGGCCGAGCTCCAATCGAAGCCGGCCATATATGACGACCCCACCCACTCGTGGGCTAGTGCGCATCGCACACGCGATCTAGAAAGTTGACAATGCAATGTTGCCACGTTTTTGGCGCCAAGATTCGAAATTTTCGAATTTTTTATGTTGGACCGAATCCGAATCTGAAAGTGAATTCGGATTCGATTCGAAAAACATGGATTCGCACACCCCTAAAAATTTGCAAAAGAAAGTTTCTGCCAGCATACCAGTACATATCAATATTCCCTGACCTCAGTTCCAGTTCTCAATTACCAAAATGTATGGAACAATTCTATTATAATAGTAAAATAATTGAAAACAAAAAGTCAAGGCTAGTTTGCATACCCCCAGAGTATTTAATATTTGATTGGTTATGCGTACAGCTTACATTCATCCAAACATACATAGTACGCAAATACTGTATATTAGTCTGTAGCTGCTGTGTTATCTCATTCAGCAAGTCAAAGTTCAAGCATTGATTTGTCAATGGTTCAAGCGTCTTGTTGGGTTGAAATGTCATAATTCAGCCACACTCGGTACATCAATAGTTCATCATGGCTTTTTTATTGATTCGAAGTTGTTGATCCAGCACACCATATTTTTTTCAGAATGACTCTGAATCAGCGTATTATCTGAAGTTGGACTTTGATGTCAGATGTAACAGCGAGTTCATATCTGAAACGGAATGTTTTCCTAAAAATTTGATATGCGAGGTGATTGTTCTTAATGATGCTGGCCAATGGAAGTTGAAAGACAATGAAACAAAATGCAGCTTGCCAGTCTCCAAAGAATTGTATTCAGAGGTCTGTATTGATGATTATTGAATTTGCTTAACGATCCCACCATCAGCTAGGTTATACGGGGGTACGAATGAGCAGGTGATTATAAAACTATGAAGTGATCATAATTGAATGGACATTTACAAAAACCCATGCCTTATGCAGAATTCGAACCCATGCCCAACGGTGACTTTAGTTTCTGAAATGGTGCCTCAGCTGACAGAGCTACCGAGAGTGGCGTCTGTATTGATCCATGATGTAAAATATTTATAGTGTGATTAGGGGTCTAGATTAAATTTGTTCAGATGTTTATTAATATTAATTGCACTGGTCATAGAGATTAGGTTTTGGTATTGCAACAAAGCATAATGAAGCTTTGTTTGTACAGTCCAACTGAATATTATGCATGGTGTAATTGATCACAGATAGTTGGCAATTTTTCATTTTCCTTTTTTTTTCATTGACTGTGTACTGTTTGACCTCGCACTTAAAAAGTGGCCATAAAAACTCATTGGGTAGCCTAATCAGTTTTATTTCGTGTTATAAATTTTGTCTGCTAGACCTACTGATAACATACTGTATTTCCTTACTGACTTGCCATAGGTCTGTAGTGACCTACAATTTATTTTACATAGGCCCCTACGTTTTGTATTTTGAACGTATGTACATGTATAAAAATATATATATGAGGAAGAAATATATTGTGTGTGCACTTTGATAGACCCAGGCCTGAATGAATAACAAATTAAAAATCAAATGTATAGGTCTACATTAAATGTATGTTCATTATGTAATATAATTTTTTGTATTGAAATTAGGCTCACGGTCGTCACTATACTGTCAGATAACTTTAGATGTTTTGTCAATCATGTGTAGCCAACAATCACTAAAATTATAGGTAGGGCCTACCGGTATTATACTCACAATGTTCTATTAAATTTAACATTGGTTATATTGGAGTAGGGCAGGAAAATATAAATGACGGAAGTAGAAGAACGATTTGATACAGGAACGGAAAATGAGGTTTCACTGTATCATTGAGTTTGTAGTTGACTGTATACACTTTGTAAATGCATTGATCAGTCTTATAACAGAAAATATTGTATGTATGACCTTGATCATTGATTTCCTTGATTTACTGGTTGAGTAAAAGCAAGGACTCCCATCCCACTCTTATGGAACTTTGTCTGTTTTTGTTGTTGTTGTTTCTACGCACACTTTGCCTGATTACCATGTAATTTTTTCTGAATACGCGGACTCAGGCCCTAGATCCAACTTGGGACTGTACCGGTAAATAGTTTGGGGGCCAAATTGGTTGGATCACTAAAATAGGAAACGCCATCACAAAGTTTTTAAAAAATTGGCCATAAAATCGGTCCGACGGGAAAAGTTGAAAAAAAATTCTTGAAAAAGTCAAATTTTTACTGAAGATGAATTCATACCAGTAATTAGGCTTACCTAGGACATACATTACGAAAATCATATCATTACCAAATCATTACCGGTACGAATGTTCAATGAAATTAGACTAGGCTGTAGTGAAGAATATAATTATTCAATTTGATTACATTTTCATCAAATAGATAGAAATAGTGGTTATTCTTCATTCAGTATCTTGCACACTGTAATTCACGGTTTTGTAGGCTTGACAGTTTTCACCAAGGTGTGTAGAGTTTCCGTGTAGACTTCATACAAACATCTTGCTCATCTTAGAATGCATATGCTGGGTTTGACCAGTATATAAATTGTTACTTAGAAGCAAATCTGTTTTTTTTTCAAAAGCTCGCTGGCGCTCTACACGAGCTTGTTGTTCGCTCGCTTCAGACTCTAGTTTAACATGCACCGTGTGCTAGGCGCAACACGTAGACTAGCTGCCGAACTCATATGCACATAAACGCCGTTAATTCCCTAGCTCACACTTTTGATGGATTTCATATCTCATATTTTTTTAGAATTTAAAAAATAGTAGGGCCTATCAAGGTTTTTTGCATTTACGAAATTTTTCCATTTTCCATTTGAAAAACTTGAAAAATTACAAATTCTTTGTAAAAAATTCTGTAAATGCGGTAACCTCCGTTTTGCAATTATTAACAGAATGCAAAAATAATCATATTGATATCTAAAAAATTACGATCGTGAGAGTTTGCGGCGTGAAATACGAGCGCCTACGGCCTCTTAAAGAGATACAGGTCTTTAATAAAAGATAATATGGAATGAGAAATGAACAATCACTTTTTTCAGAGATTGACTTACTTCTGTGACTCATAAGTAAAAGATTAATTACCGGTAATTAAACATATATTATTCATAGTAAGCCACACAGGTATTGAATACAGGTAGTCAATAGTCATACATGACTAATATCATTGCTAATATGCTGAAATCAAACGTTCATAGTCCATATATGCTCATTTTCCCATCTAACTACGTTCATTAATAGGCCTACTTGGATGTAGGAAGACTGACTGAATTACACGTGACTTGCATACCCAAGTGCTATAAGTAATCATTATTATTACCATACTGGTACCAGTTCTTTTCCTTGTGGCATACTTAACAATATAGTGTATATTATTAATCTATTGTGTTTGATAAACCCGTGTCATCACATTGTAGCTCGTTCTGCATCAATTTTTCTTACTGACGACTCAATTTTTATTTTGTCTTTTCCTATTTCCAACTCACACAAAATTATTCAGATCAATAAAACTAGTATGGGTAACATATAGCTCAAGTCTTACTGATTTGATATATACAATGTCAATTGTGTGATGTATCAAATAGTAATTGTTTTTGTCTATCTCCTCAATTGAACACATGAAATCCATTAGTGGAGAGCTACTTAGATGAATGTTTAGATAGATGATGATGTTTAGATGATAGAGCAGTAGTTATAAAGGGGGCTAGATTAGATGTCGGTAAGTTCTCTTTCCTGAATAGGACAGGTAGGGATTGGAATGGGCTTAGTAGAAGTATACTTGAGGAGGATGAAATAGGGTTGAAGCTATTCCGTCAGAAGGTTAGGGAGGCGATGGGATAGGATTGATAGGGAACTTGCCACCGCGCATTTATGTGCAACTGCAAGAGTTAATAATAATAATAATAATAATAATAATAATAATAATAGATTGTCAACTCCTACTCAGTGCCCCTGTATCCTCTTTGAAACCAGCTGCCCCCGTGGTTCAGTCAACTATCGCACTGCATTAGGAACTGAAGTCAGGATGGGCATGAGTTCGAGTCTCGCATAAGGCATGGGTTTTTGTAAACGTCCTTTCTCCTATCATCACTAAAAAGATTCGTAATCACCTGCTCATTCGTACCCTCGCATGACCCAGCTGTTGATGGGGTCGTTAAGCAGCATTAAAGTGAATGAATAATAATCTCTTTGAAACCTTGAACCTATGTTCTGTGAAGCTAGTGTCACACGGTCACGCCTACTTGCGAAGGTGGCACCACTTGTACAAGTCTACCACCAAACTTCATCTAGCAATCACCAATGTTTTGGTTTTCATAGTGTATCGTCGATCTTGTTATATTTTTCTTTCAAATTAGCAAGCTTTCGATCGATAATCAGAATTTTTGCTTGTATAGCTAGGACCCTATGATTGTCCTAGGACCATCCTTGATTGTTCTAGGACCATCCTAGATTGTTTTAGGACCATCCTAGATTGTTCTAGGACCATCCTAGATTGTTCTAGGACCATCCTAGATTTTTCCAAGACCATCCTAGATTGTCCTATGCACCTGGGACTGTCTGCCGCAATAGATGACCTGTCAACTATTGAATATTAATTGATTTTTTGATGTTTGTATTATAAGAATGTCTTGGAAGTTCAAATAAAGTTCACCAGTGACTGTAATTGTGTAGAAAAATTTCTTCTGTCCATCAATGTTTGCTCGGCATTCACTACAAGTTGTTAGTTGCTACTGCATTTATCTATAAGTGATAGTTTCCATTTTTGAACAATGCTGTCTTTCTTTCTTTAAGACTCAAGATGAGAACAAGGAACATCCATCTTTCGAGCAACAGAAGGAAGACGCAAAAGCAATTTTGGATAATGTGGGACCATTCCTTCTTAATCATTTGAACCCGTTACCTGAAAGATCATCTTCATCTGCCGAAGAGAAGTCAATCGACGAAGACGAACCAATCGTTGAAAACAGGCCGCTCGTTGCTGATGAACCAACCAACGAAGAAGAGACACTCATCAAAGAAGAGCCAACCGTTGAAGAGGAGCCAATCATTAAAGAAGAGACGACAATTGAAGAAGAAACTTTGGTTGCTGGAAAAGACGAGCCAATCGTTGAAGAACGCGTGATTGTTTCGGAAGAACCAATCGTTGATAAGCCGCTTGTAGAAGTTGTGGAACCGCTGGTCGTAAAGAAGCAGATGTATTGTACGGGATGTGTGACCGACATCGATGTTAATATTCCTGCCTTGCAAGAGTTGACCGAACTGGCACTTACGATGATCGACGACACTTCCAACAATCTGTACAAACATAACGTTGTCAGAATAACTAAGGCTCAAAAGCAGGTGAGGGAATTAACAAAACCTAAACAGAGTCTTGATATTTGTTTTTTTCATGTCATTTGATAAAGAACAAAATACTTGGTTCTATATAAATCATGGTTATGAGTAGAAACATGTAAAAATTGCTATGCAAGTTATGAAATCTAGAAGTGCTTCAATACACATTTTTCTAACATTCCCTCATCTTTCAATACATTCAGTGTAGTTTGAGCATGTCTCTGAAAAGGCAACAAAGCGCTACAAACGTCTGATTCTGCTGTTTCAACGTATTAAATTTACACCAACGCCAATTATATTGATGAGTGTACCTTAGACCTACTCAGAATAAAAGCTTGATAGATGCTATTTTTGGCAAAATTAAATTGATTGGGGAGTAAGAGGGTGAAGTTAATTGGGGAATTTGGAAAACCAAAGTTCAACTGTAGATTCTGGTGGCACATGAGGAAGAGGTGTAACCTGCTTGTGGACACCATTTTTCTAAAAATTTATCAATTGGGGTGTTTTTCTTGTATGTTACATGGGCCCAATGGTTTTACTTGGCACCGTACTATTGTTATGCTGAAGAACGTTTTTGCCCTAGAAAAATCGATGTTTCAAAATGAAAGCTGCACCAAAGTGCTACTATTCAAATTCTGAATGCTATGAAAATAAAAAATAGATGCTATTGCCTATTTTCACATGTCTCTAGATATACCGGTAACTAAATATTTCATATGCAGTTATAATTAGGCCTAGGCTACTGGAGTTAATAATCATATTCTATTTTTACCGTCAGGTTGTGAGCGGAATTAAATACATTCTCTCGATAGAAATCTCCGAGACAGACTGTTTGAAAACCTCGGCTCAGGAACGAGGCACGTGCGAGCCTAATTCAGTGAACAGTCGTACATGTGTCGTGGAGTACCTCGATAAACCTTGGTTGAAATCACGCACCATCATCAGTAACAATTGCAGCCAGCACGTAGACAACAATAATCTGGAAAACGAGATTCAACCTCATTTTGCACACAATCCAGAATCTGAACGTCAGGGTATTTTTGATTACCTGGACTCGATGGACGAGAAAGTGAACGATATGGAAACTCCTCAGTACGGGTCCGAAGTAATTCCCGAGCCTTATGCCTTGGAAAGTCAAGTTGAAGTAGAGGAGGAGAAAGTTGTTGAAATGAATAAGGAAACGTCGAATGAATCTGTCGAGGAAGAAAAAGAAGCAAAGCAAGAGTCAAACGAACAGGGTACCGAAAAAGAAAGTGAAAGTAATGAAAGTTTCAAGGATGCTGTGAAAGAAAAGAAATCCAATAAGAAAGAGAAATCCAAGTTCGAAATGATTGACGATTGGTTAGATGGCGGTGTTTTCCGTAAAAAGCGAGAGGTACGCGGTGGAAATCGATTCGGAGGGTTAAAAGACATCAGCGAAACGGAGAAGAAACTCGTTCACGACCTCGCGGAACTTGCAGTTCAAACTTTGGACGAGATAGATGCCGATGATTCGAAGCGTATCGTCCTAGAGATCCTGGAAGCGAAGAAACAGCTTGTCGATGCGGCCGTCTTGTACAGCTTGAAGATCCGAGTTGGATCCACATCCTGCAACGAGAACGGGGTTTCCAAGAAAGATTGCCTTGAAGATCAGATTGCAGCTCCTAAGATATGTATCGTTCAGATGCACCGATCATTCGCTGCAGATTCTCCGAAGAATGTCAAGGTGAGCTTGTCTCCTTTGTCTTCTATCTCTCTTGTTTTTTTTCACTGTCCATGCTTACAGAACCTATACACCCACAATAAATAGACTAGTCAAACGCGAAATATGCGTTGTAAGATGAGCGAGATATCTGAATAAGGTTTAATAACGGTCCTGCATTTGCTACTTTATCAACTCTGGTATTCTACACACTTTGTCCTTCATTCAATTGCTAACTTTATCTTCTCTGGTATTCTACACACCTTGACGAATATGAAGAATATTTAATGCTTGGGCAAATATCGAATCTAGGAAGCAGTGAATCTTGGCTCATTTCCATATATTTGATGTCTAAAAACAGTTATTTGATTTTTTTTCTTCGAAATGGCTGGTTCGAATTGCTTACAAAATAGTGGTTATGTGTATCATTTATGTTTGAACACTCGGAAATTTTTTGATTTTTTTCGGAGAGGTTTCATTTTTTCAAATTTTCTCACCCAGCCTAATCGTATGGGGTTTTTAAAAACTTTGACATGATATTTCTCAAAATCCAATCGACCGATTCATTCAAAAAACTATACAGTTCTAAGTTGTAAAAGTTGGCCCGTACAAAAGAAACTTTCATGTTGATCAGTCAAACCCTGCGACCTGTGCATTGCCCATAAACAAACAAACAAACAAAAAACACACAGACAAAGCCCTATAAGAGTGGGATGGAGACTTTGCTACGCTCATCTAATTAAGAGGCTACTTTACATCTCACAATCCATGAGTAAAACCTGCAGGGAATGGTCAAAACAGGACAAAAAGCATCAATACAGGCCTCTAGCTCTCAGCACATGGTGGGTAAACGGTGGGACCAATCAGTATAATTATTTCCGCGGTAAAACAACAATAAGTATATATGTGCCTCTACGTTCACTAAAAACCATAATTCTGTATTATATTACTCTGAAAAAATTGTAAAAATAATGTAAAACAGGTAGAAACATGTTGATTTTTGACAATTATTTTGAAAGGGTTGAAAACATACCACGAACTAAAACTCTTCGTACGAGCACGTATTGAATACTAGTGATCATGTAACCGAAAACTGTAAGTTAATACGATGATTGGTTTTCCGCTGCCAACTTGGGCCCCAAACGTCTGCAATCAAGCCGGTAGGCAAGATGTAAAGAGGCCTCTTAACCTAAATCAATTAATTATTTTGTCTTAATTATATCATTCATATTAGGGCCTATCATTCAATTTTCATTTCTCTGTATTTTAATTCTTTCCTAGGCCTATGGGAAAACAAAAAGATGGTAGAGAAAATTATTGTTATCGAGTGATCATAGAAAATGGAGGAGTACTATCAACTTACTTCCTGATGGACTTGCTCAATTACTTTTTTTTTTTTAATACCATCAAAACCTGATACAAAATCATTGTTCCCCAATTAAGGCCATGGATGAAAGATAGGATCGTTTGGACGGGCACTACATGTTCAATCTATTTCCTTGCTATTGCTATTGATTGACACTGCATTGACTTGACTTGCCCTTGGTACTTGCGCTTCGTACTCGTAAAAAATATTCTGGCAATGTTTATCTTCGCTTCGTCAGTTAAAAACTGATGAACAGTTGTTCACCTGAACAATTAATCAGTTGTTACCTGATGAATTATTATTATTATTATTCCAATAATATTATTATAGAATCATTATTGTTCTTATTATTTAATCAAATTATTTTGCATTCATGGCAGTTCTTATTCATTTTTCTTATCACCGTTAAATTGTATCGAATTTATTTTGTTATTATCTTCAAGTGTTGTGATTCTATTCCATATTTGTCATGTAATAGTTTAATGAGAATAGAAACCATGTTGAAATTGAATTGAATTGAATTGAATTGAATTGAAGGCAAGCAAAACATTGCCAAAATATTTGTCCATTTTCATTTTTGACAAGTATGTGCCAGGGGAAAGCTCATTAGTACACAGTAGCCTTGAGTTGAACTATTCGTGGTGGAATATTCTTCTTGAATTCATTTGGTATCAAACAAATATGTATCAAGTTTGTCTATGAATTATATGTTGTTCCATCAGGTAGTTAAATCAGAGTGCACCAGTGAGCCAAGAGGTCGCCATCGTAGACAGCTCGCAGGTGGTTTCAGTCCTCTCAGCGTCAACGACCAGTTCGTTAAAGACATTGCCAGCTTTGCCGTTTTCGAGCTGGACAAAACTACCAATTCCATGTACAAGCAATCCATCGTGCGCGTAGTCTCTGCAGAACAGCAAGTTGTCGCCGGTACGAACACGCGTCTGAAACTCGAGCTCGTTGAAAGTAAATGCCAGAAAGGTGGTACGAGTTCAGGACCTTGCCCACCTGCTGATAAAAATGCTGTAAGTAGAAAATAATGTTGTGATTGAAACATGAATGATGAGTATAATTTTTAAAATTGATACCGGGTTTAACGACGCACTATAGGCCTATAGTTACAGGGTTTTGTGTTTCAAGATCATGAATCATAATCAAGTACCCATATTCAACATTATAACTAAGTTATACAGTTTCAATCATACCAATGTATTGAATCATTATAGAATTTCGATCAAATTGAGAGGCCGCAGGCGCTCTACACAGGCTCGTTATTTGCTCGCTTCCGACTCGAGGATAACATGCATCGTGTGCTAGGCGTTCCTCGTAGACTAGCCTGCCGAACTCGTATTCACATATATATATATATCTTTCCCAGATAACCAATTAAATTGGGCCAGGGGGTGTTTCCACCGATTCATCTAGGGCAGGATTCATCTCTCCATCGGTTCCTGCCAGTTCCGACCTCTTCCTCTTCTTCTTCACCACTACTTTCCTCTGCTTCTTCTTCTCTTCCTACGAGTTCCTTCCACCGTTCCCTATCCTCCCACCATCTCTCATCTCTCACTACCTCCCATTTTTCTCCTCGATTGACTACACCGCATTCTACTCCCTCCTGCCACCTTTCTCTCGGCCTTCCAACTCTTCTCTTAGCTCCATCTTTTTCCGCTAACTCGAACATAACTCTCGGAATTCTTCCCTTATCCATTCGCCGCATATGTCCATACCACCTGAGTCTCTCTCTCTCCATTTTGAATGCTAACCTTTCCACTTCCACTTCTTTCCTTATCATTCTGCTTCTCTTCTTCTCCAACTTTGACACTCCTGCTATGCTCCTCACAAACTTCATTTCTGCTGCCTCCATTTTTTTCTCATCTCTCCAATTCAATGTCCATGTAACTGCTCCATATGTTAAAATTGGCAAGTAGTATACATTATAAATAAGTGTCTTCCCACTCATCGGAAAGTCTTGGTTCCAAATCAGCTTCCTTACTTTTTGGAATAGTCCGTCCGCCTTTGCTATTCTCTTATTCACCTCAAGCTCCACTTTTGCCGTATTACTTACTACACTTCCCAAGTATGCGAACTCTTCTACTTCCTCCAGTTCCTGACCTTGCAGTTTTATTTTCTCTCGACTTTTTCTCTTCTCTCTGCTCATCACCATAGCTTTGCTCTTTTCCGCACTAATTTTCATCCCAAACTCCTCGGTAATTTTTTCCCATCTCTCAACTTTGTCTTGCACCTCTTCCCTACTGTCTCCCCACACCAGGATATCATCAGCGTATATCATTGTCTTTGCATCTGCCCCTTCCTTCACTGGTTCCACTTTTCTCATCATCTCATCCATCACCAACACAAACAACATAGGTGATAGGACACTGCCCTGCCTAACTCCACTCTTGACATCGAACCACTCCGTCCTGCTTCCATTTGTTTGCACTGAAGCCTTGCATTCTCGATATAAACTTTTCACACGATCTATCATCCCCACATGTATGCCCTTTGCCCTGAGACTCTCCCACACCCTTTCTCTGGGAAGATGGTCGTATGCTTTCTCCAAATCTAGAAAAGCCATGTACACTCTTCTTCCCTCCTCCCACCTTGTTTCTACCAGTTGCCTGACAGCAAATATCAAATCTACTGTTGATCGGCCTGTTCTGAACCCATAGTGCTCTTCCCTTAACATGGGTTCCACTAGCACTCGCATCCTTCTGTCAATAATTCGTTCATACAGCTTGGCTGCCTGGCTCATCAGCGTCACTCCTCTGTAATTCTTACTTCTTTTTCTGTCTCCTTTCTTGAATATTACTGTTATTACTCCTTTCACCCAATCTTCCGGCACTCTCTTCTGCTGCCATGCTGCCTCCATCACACGATACACCCAATCCACCCCCCACTGTCCTGCTGCCTTCATCATCTCTACCACTATCTCATCTGCTCCTGCTGATTTACCATTTTTCATCCTTTTTATTGCCTGTGCTACCTCCTCTCTTGACACCCTCTCCACACAGTCCACTCCTCCCTTCGCCGCTTCCTCCACTTCTTCTGCCCGTGTATCTTTTGCATTCAATAGCTCTTCAAAATGTTCTTTCCACATTCTCTTCAGTTCACTAGGTTCTCGAATCAGTTTATTATTCTTATCATACATGATCTTCTGCTCCTCCTTGTCTCTCCGCTTTTCTTTCATAATTCCATACAACATTTTCTTATTTCCCTGGCTATCTTTCTCCAACTTCTCGGCAAGCTCTACCATTGTCCTCTTCTTCTCCTTCTCAATTATGCTCCTAACCTCTCTCTTCCTCTCTAAGTAATCCAATATATTTCTCGCCGATCTATCTTTCTCCTTCCTGATCCAAGCTTCCTGTTTCTGCTTAACTACCCTCCTCACCTCCTCGCTCCACCATGCCGTCTCCTTTGCCTTCCTCTTCCCACTTGACCTTCCACACACTTCGTTTGTTATCTGTATCATTACTTCTTTAAACTCTCTCCATTCTTCTTCTACGTCCCTTATTTCACCTCCTGGTACTCTCCCCTTGATCAACTTTTGAAATTCCCTTTTAACACTCGCTTCTTGCAGTCTCCATATCTTCAATTTTGCTTGTTTTCTCCCTATTTTTCTTGTGGCGTGCTTTTTGTTCCACTCCTGTCCGCCCCTTATTATGGCCACTATGAGTCTGTGATCTCCATCCAATGCCACTGTTGGATTCACAGCTGTATCACTAACCCATCTTCTTACCTCCCTACTCGCTATAATGTAGTCGATCACCGTTTTCTTTTCTCCATCCCAACTGACGCGTGTTACCTTTTTATCCGCTCCCTTTTCGAACAGTGTGTTACATATGATCAATTCTTTTCTTACACACATCTCTATCAAATTAATTCCATCTTGATCTCTACTCCCGTATCCAAATTTACCCAACACTCCTTCGTAGCCTTTCCACTCCTTTCCCACTTTTGCATTCAGGTCCCCAATGATTAGCACCCTTTCTGCCGTAATGACGTTTTCTAGTTCCTTCAGAAAATGTTCCTTCTCTACCATCGGTCTTCCCGTTTGAGGTGCATATACTTGGATAATCTCCGTTGTCTTTTCTTCCATCTGCACTGTCATCTTCATTATCCTATCGTTCGTGTTTTCCACGCTAATAACTTCCTCTTTCATCTTCTCATTCACTATAAATCCTACTCCGTTTCTTCCTTCCGTTCCTCCTGACCACCACAATTTATATCCTTCTCTCAGCTCCTTCGTCCCTTTCCCCTTCCACTTAGTCTCACTTAGACCTAAAACCTCCAGCTTCTGATCCTTCATAACGTCAATGAGTTCCTCTATTTTTCCATTAAGCGTCATAATATTGAGTGTACCCACTCTAGTCTTCATCTCTCCTAGTGTCTTTTGCTTTTGTCTTCTATATTCTATACCTTCCTCAATTTTGCCTGTAATTGTGACTATGTTACTAGTGGCCACCCTTACTTCCTCACTGCCCTTATCCTGACTAGATGGCCTAGATTGTCTCTTCGCCGCCATGTTCTTGCTTCCTTGTGTTGCTAATTCCCCTTTGTCTTCATTCTGCTTTGGCTCTTCTTGCGTTGGCTTAAGAGTTATATTGTGCTTCCGTACACCCACCTTGTCCGAAAAACCTTTTCTCTTTCTCCACATTTCACTACAGATTTTCTGAGCCTTGTTCCTAACATTTCCCCTCTCGACTTGGTCTTATCTGGCATGTCTGGCCTGGTATACATCAAAAGTGCGCCATTCTGCTCGCACACCTCTCTTACTACCTTGTTTAGATGAAGTCCTGCACTCTTCTTCAATCCACACACATAAACTTTCACTTCTGCTCCATATACTGTTCCCACTACTTTCAATAATTGTTCGATCTTGTCCCCGATTTCCAACGCGCCCCTTCCTTCCTCCCGTTCTCTGCTTCCTACATAGAGTACTACTCTCTCAGGTTTTTCTGTCCGGGCCTTCTTCGATGATGCTATTACTTTAGCTAAATCCTCTGCTCTCGCTCCGGGAACACTCCACGCACCATAGCCGCTGTCTTCACAAAAATACCTTGCCGTCGTTCCATTAATATCTCCTATGAGGAGTGTATGTATACTGCCAAGTTGTCGCTCCACAGTATGTCTCCGTTGCTCAGCTGGTTGCTGCCTCGGCTGGTTGTCTCGGTTGGTTTTCTCGTCTGGTTGCTGTCTCGGCTGGTTGTCTCGGCTGGTTGTCTCGTCTGCCGGCTGGTTGTCTGCAAGTGTATGCCTCTGTCGATCAGCTGTTTGCTGCCTGATATTGTTGTCTCGGCTGGTTGCCTCGTCTGGTAGCCCCGGCTGGTTGTTGGCAATCGTTTGCTCCGTTTCATTGCACATCTCCCCTTCCTGCTTCCGCTGCCCTTTCGCCTTCACAATCTCTTCAGCTATCTGTATCTCTTCCTGTATTTTTGTTTCTTCTTCTCGGCCCGTCTTGTCGTCCCCCTTCTGTGCCACTTCCCTCTCCTTCTGTTTTATTTTACCAATTGTATTCTCCAATTCCTTGATTCTCTTATTTAACCAAATAAATGTAGCCACCACACCTTTAACCACTTCCGACTTCAGAACTGTGTTTCTCTTTCTTCTCATTCTTCTCTTCTTTCCCCCCTCTTCTTCAAACTTAATTTGTTCTACTATCCATCCTATTAGCTTCTCTGTGCGGGTTCCCTGCTTTCTCGACCTCTTCGTTTCTTTTACTATCGCCACATGTTCGGTTTCACTGGGCCTATCCTCCCTCTTATCCTCTTCCGTATCCCCAATGTCTATCTCCACTATCTTTGGATCTGATATCTTT
Source organism: Brachyptera risi (assembly GCA_964007535.1). Lineage (NCBI taxonomy): Eukaryota > Metazoa > Arthropoda > Insecta > Plecoptera > Taeniopterygidae > Brachyptera > Brachyptera risi. Next base: position 80,077,794 of record OZ023326.1, read on the forward strand.
GGTTCCCCTCCATTGCTGTTAATTCTCACCACATCGCTCCCCACATACTCGCTTACAAACACACGTTCTTTGTCTTGCCCGTGCACCGTTCTCGAATCATGCTCATCCATCTCACTTCTCATTAGTTCCCTTTCCACTAGGCCTATCACCTCTGTTTTGTCACTTTCTACTGCCACTTGTATACTTTCCTCTATTATAAGTTTTGTGGCTGGTGGCCTGTGTTTACTGTGTAGCTCTGTGCCAGCCATAACCCTACTTTCACAGCCCATGCAAATCCATCCCTTGCTTCTTGCTTTTCTGTCTATTTTTGCACACCCATAATGCTTCCACACTTCACAGAATTCACACTGTTTGCCTACTCTAACTTCTTTCCTACATCCCTGACATTTATCACTTTCCTTAACCATCTTTTTCCTTCCTAGGCTACTACTGCACTCCACTACGGCCGCCATCTTGCGAAAATCACATATAAACATTATATGTATTCACATATATTCACGTATTCACATAAACGCCATTCACGTATTCACATAAACGCCATTAATTCTCTGGGTCACACTTCTAATATATTTCACATTTTATATTTTTACAGTATTCAAAAATATGTAGGGGCCTATCCAGGTTCTCGCAAACTAGAAATTTCTTCATTTTCCGTTTGAAGAATTTGAAAAATTACAAATTTTTGTTTCAAAATTCTGTAAATGCAATAACCTCCGTTTTTCAATTATTAACAGAATGCAAACACAATCATATTGATATCAAAAATCTCAAAAATCTCAAAAATTACGAATGTGAGAGTTTGCGGCCTGAAATACAAGAGCCTGCGGCCTCTTAAAAGACAAATCCCATGAGTATCCTGTCCAGTATAGTAGAAGCCATGTCTTCATATAAAAGTCAAATTAATAAATTAATATTGGATCATCTCCAATATACAATCAAACTGTCAAATAGGCCTTCATGATTGTTTGTGACGTGATTTCAGGTATCGAAATTCTGTGATGTAGTCGTGTGGGATCGTCCGTGGTTGAAGAAGAGAGTGTTGACGAGCGCCTCGTGCTCTCCTAACGACGCTGGCAAGGCGAAGACGAAACGTTCGGCAAAGGAACTATTGGTGGGCGGCGCCTCTGAAATCGACGTCAAAGACCCTTACCTGCAGACGATAGCCAAGCTGTCGCTCAATCACATCGACGGCAAATCCAATTCGCTTTACTCGCAGAAAGTCGTGAAGATCAACCACGCCACGCGACAGGTGGTGGCGGGTATCAAATACACGCTGTCGATTGAAATCGGCTATACTGGTTGCAGGAAAGGACACGCAGGCAACCACGATTCGTGCGAAGTTAGTGAAAGTTCGGTAAGTGAGAGATGGTGTACTTGGTCGTCGTTTGATTGTTGAATGTCTTGAATAACTCTAATTTCAAAAATATTCATGAGCGCAGCTTTTATTATGGAACCAATTATGGTATGACAATAACTGGTATAAAAAACACAATACTTCACTGGCAAAATTTATTCAAATTCATTTATTTTTTAAAATGTATTATGTGAATTTATTTACAGGTGGTACAATCATCTCATAGCCACGTTCGTGGCTCATTTAACCATCGCTAAGTGCGGTAGAAACTGAAGTTAGGTTGGGCGTGGGTTCGAGTCCCGCATAAGGCATGGGTTTTTGTAAACGTCCTCTCACTAATCATCACATCATAGTTTCATAATCACCTGCTCGTTCGTTCGTACTCCCATATAACCTAGCTGTTAGTAGGGTTGCTAAGCAAACAATGATCATCATCAATGAATCGAAATACCATCAAACATAACGGCAAACGACGTCTTGCAGTCATGCAGACGATTATACAATCACCCACCAGCTGCAAAAAAATCACTAGAGTTGACTCAATTCAAGGTGGCAGTTGAGCATCACCTATTGTAGGAATGCCATCATAATATTGACGAATATTCAAACACTTACGGTAACAAATCAAACATGAAATATTCAAACTTCAATTTTTTTTTTTATTCCGACCTGGTTCATACAATGTAAGCCTATTTGTGTTCTATGAAAACCGTGAACTAACAATAAACAATAAAATCAAAAACATGTAACCTCGTGACATATTTAGATTTGATAAGCTATTCCATTAATGCTAAATTCCTACATCTTCAACTTTCTATTCTTAAATACGGTAATTCTCTCTCTCCGCCACCAGAACAATCAGATCTGCACGGTGGTCGTGTGGGACCGACCGTGGCTGAAGGAGACACGGATAGAGAGTGCGACGTGCTCGCCAGCGCCCGCGACCGCCACGAACAGGGTCAAGAGGTCGGCGAACATCGGCGGCGGAACGCACGACATCCACCTCGGCATGTTCCACAAGTTCATGGCCGAGCACGACAAGGTGTACTCGTCGCACGAGGAGCTGAAGCGGCGGTTCCACATCTACCGGGCCAACATGAAGAAGGTCGAGACGTTGAGGAAGACGGAACGAGGCACGGGAACTTATGGTGCCACGCGATTTGCCGATCTCACAAGTTAGTACTACAGTGAAACCTGTATGCATCGTTTTTCAAGTGATCAGGAAAATTAAACCATCCATCCAGGAAAATTCAACATTGATTATATCAGAGTCGGGTGAGAAAAAATGAATGATAGAAACAGGAATATGATGGATCCGGGAACGATGCATAGAGGTTTCACTGTACATCGAGAGATCAGAACTTCCTTGTGAATGAATTTGTCCTTGTTTTGTTAGTTGAATTGTGTGGAGTTTGTAATTTTTTATTTCTATAAATTTGTTTTATGAACTAGTACACTACTTTTTCATGTCTCGACTATCGTTCAAACTTATTTACAGTGGAACAGCGTAAGACACCAGGGAAAAACATCTGCGCAGGAGAATTGAACGTTTTGGTAATGAGAGTAGTTTGGGTCAAAATCAATTGAAGGATCACTTTATCAATTCAGATAGCACTGAACCGAGTTGCTATCCTCATCTTTGCGGCTATGTAGAAACTAGAAAGGCACCTGTTTGAAATCTCCATCAACTTTCCATTATTGAAACGTGCGCGACTTGGTCAGCTGAAGCACTGCTCTAGAAACTGGATTCAAGTTGAGCGTAGGTTCAAGTCCTAGGCCTACATATGGCTGCGATTTTTTCAAAATCTATTCATCCATCCATCAGACATTCATACACACATATTGTAGCTCTTGGTCACTTGATTTCTGGTTCAAGAAACATTAATTTACACCATCAATTTTGAAAATATCTTAGGTTTTCAAATTCTTCATAATTCAAACTACCAACCTCTTTCCTGATCACATGAATCCGTTACTGTAAGTTACTCGTTTCACCTATTCAAGTATCCTATTTGAACATATTATTGAACCTTTATAGGCCCATTCATCATTTTATTTTATGTGAATTATCATCAATAATATTGTGTTGAATTATTGTAACTATAATCCAGCACAAATGCAAAAAGTTTGGCTTTCTGGAACCAATTATGGTGTTTTGAGTTTATAATTTCTCAGGACAGAAATAGGTCCATATTCACCCAATTATTAATTATTTGTAATGATAAGTTGATTGCCTACATATAATATAGCCAGCCTTTATTAAGTATGAACACTTATTACCGGTACATACATCAATACACCCTAATCCACATATATTATTTTAATAATTGCACCTACATAGTAGTCACCAAGATTCATTGAGGGTTTGTTTGCGGCCAGGAGATGGTGCCTTCACTTATCTTCAAACACGTACCTTTCAACGAGGATAATTTTGTGTAATATGGATCGCTGCTCTATCTGGTGTGTTTTTGTAGAAACGGCTGATGGGCTGGCAAACTTGATGCCAGCGAGCCGGCCTTGAACGTACGTTAGTTCCTTTCATCATCAATTATCTACGCACAGTCAATAGTACACAAAAATGTGGCCCGTGAATCGGAACGTTTTTTTAACATGGGAGCGATAGGAAGTGAGGACACCATCTCCAACGGGCAAACGCGCAACCCTGAATGCATCTTGGTAGTCACACAGTGAAACCTCTATGCATCAGTCCTGAATACTGATCCATCTTTTTTTTTCCGCTTCCATAATTAATTTTGTCCCACCAAACCAATTTGTCAAACCAATGTAAACTTTTCCTTGATGAATGGTTTTCTTCTCCTGATCTATTGAAAGGCAATGGATAAAGGTTTCACCGTACGTAATATGATCATATAATGAAGTATATACCTGTAAATGAATTCTGGTGTCTACTAGACAATTGAATACATTTTTAAACCACTAGGTATTTTCATTAAGAGGTCCCAGGCGCTCTACACGGGCACGTTGTTCGCTCGCTTCAGACTCGAGTTTAACATGCATCGTGTGCTAGGCGCCACCCATAGACTAGCCCGCCGAACTCAGATTCACATAAACGCCGTTAATTCCCTAGCTCACACTTCTGATATATTTCACATTCTATATTTTTTTGTGGTATTAAAAAATATGTATCTAGGTTTTCGTAAATTAGAAATTTTTCCATTTTTCATTTGAAGAATTTGAAAAGTCACAAATTTTGGGTTCAAAATTCTGTATTTACGGTAACCTTCGTTTTTCAATCACTAACATAATGCAAAAACACTCGTATTGATATCACCAAAATTACGGCCGTGAGAGTTTGCGGCGTGAAATACGAGCGCCTGCGGCCTCTTAAGTATAGGCCTACCTACTTTGATTATTCTTGGCATTCATCATTTTTGTATTGTGAGGATTTTAGATGATGAAATTAAAAGTAAATTTGAGTAGGTATTGACTGTGCTCAGGCTAGAACAGTACAGTATCAAACTTGACAACTATGAGGTAGTCCTCTGACCTCTGCTAATGATTATGAATTAATAAGTTCAAACCAGCCAGAATGTTTGTGGGTGCTGAACATTGTTAATTAATTATTGGTACCAGTATTGCTAATATTATAGTAGGCCTATATGATTTGACAGTTTTGTTTTATTCGTATCTTTTGTCTAGGCAAGGAATTCAAGAAGCATTACCTTGGTTTTAAACCGGAACTTAGAAAAGAGAACATTCCACAGTTGCATCAAGCCGAGATTCCTCAGATTACCTTACCGCCAGAGTATGACTGGAGAAACTACAACATCGTAACGCCCGTGAAAAACCAGGTAAGTTTCAAGAATAACGTTTCAAGTCGAATATGTGGACTAAGCTACTGTAGAGTAAGTGGTAATACAGAATCGAATTGAAGATACTATAAATCAGTAAAATCACTACCAACTAATTAATATATAGTAGGCGGAGGCCTATATGATTTGAGTAGAAGGTGAAGAAAGAACAGCAGCTTACCGAGATTTATGAGTAGAGATAAGCCTACTCATAGAGGAGAGCCTGTTCATAGAACACAGATGAAATTGAATGTGACACACACGAGACTCTGACATTTCAGCTATTACTTTGGTCGCAGTAGAGTGGACTAGTGAACCAATTAGGTCTACTTTTCAGGTACAACTTGAGTCAGCCTAATCCAGCCTAGTAATCAAATCGTACATTTCATTTTTCAACCTACCAGTACGTTTTTGACTTAAAGTTTTATTTAATTTATGACGCCCTCAGTACGTAGATTGGTCAGCTGAGGCACTGCTTTAGAAACTGAAGTCAGTGTTGGGCATGGGTTCGAGTACCGCATGAGGCATGGGTTTTTGTAAATATTGTTAGTTCACAATTTTCCCTTTACTCATCATCATTTCATAGTTTCATAATCACCTGCTTACCGGTATTCATTCGTACCCCCGTATAACCTAGCTGTTGGTGGGGTCGTTAAGCAAAAAATAACCAATCAATTGTTGAATACTGCTGTTGCTGTCTGATTATTATTGAAAGGCAAGTTGCAAGCCATACAGTACATTAAATTCTCACCTCAGCTTTACATAGACTAGGCCTATGCACTAAATGTACTGACTATTGGTCTATTTCCAAACACTGTATTCAAGATATTAATTTGTGATGGATGATATGAGATGAATGATAGATGATGATACAGACTACATTACATAGTAAGAGGAACAAGTGATAGTAGCAGTGTTGGGTAAGTATCTCACGTGACGGAGCCAGTTCCAATTCCCTTTACTCAATCCAAAAAAGAAGTAGTTACCGTTAAGTTCCCCAAAAAATTGAGTTCCTCAAAAGTTTTTTTGAAAGTTACTCACGCGGAGCTTTTTGTTTGAATTTGTAGTATTTTCATGGGTTTTGAAATGCTACGAAGCAAAAGATTTCCACGGTGTCCCCCTTTTCTCTCTACCTTCAGCCGAATTGTTGGTAACGCACGGAACTTCTTGTGAGGCTTATAAGCCTCCAACTCCAGTTACTGATAATTGAATATATAATTACTAGCTTGACCCCTCATGTTTCAAACATGAACGTGTCAATTCACCACAGCCCTGCACTTCTACTTGGATCATTTGTATACATTGCTAGTCTGCCGTGTACGCAATAACGTACTATCAGTCCAGGAAATAGTCAAGTTGGTAGCTCCCCCTCCAACCCTCCCCCTCCCTTCCTTCCTTCCTCCTTTCTTCATTCCTTTCCCCCCCTCCTCTTCCACTCTCCTCATCCAGCCTATCGCCACCGAACACCGTGCTGGGGTGCGCGCGCATGCGTTACGAACGCACGCACTCATGCACAGATCTGTAAGACTATGTAATCTATGACTATCAATAACCTAACGGGTTAAACAACATGGCATAAGTCCTATCCTTTCAACATTAGACCGTTTTCACCATGATGGAATCAGCGCTTTCGTGTACATTTCTGAGATTCGCAATTTCAAATCAAATCGTACATATTAGGCTCGCATTTCAATGTATTGAGGCTTACATAGTTGTATGCTTGCATTTTTTCTGAACTTTATCATAGATGATGAGTACCGGTAATTGTCCAGTTATCAAATGGTAAATATAGCAGTAGAGTTTTTGGCTAGGGGTCTAAATGCTTTTACAGACGTATTATAAATTTAGATTGGCCAATTCAAATGAAATTTATTCCAATATTGCTTAATGCAGTTGGGAAGGGCTGGATTCACAGATTGCATCACATCTATTAGGCCTACTTGTATAGATCAACACACAATAATACCAGCAAATTATCATAAAATTTGTGAGTCAGCATCCCTCTGATATACGCATGGAGCGAAAGGAAAATGCCATGTTGCTTACCCCGTTACGTTATTGATAGTCATAGGTGTTATTTGTTATTATTCTACGTTATTCCAAGGACTAGATAGATGAATACTTGATGTACAGTTCGAAAGACTTTAATATCTTGACTGTAGCGTGTATTTATGTTCTCGAATGTGTTCTATTTGTTATGTATAATATTGCCTTATTTGATAACAAATCCATTCACACATACAATACTAGAGGTAAGAATGCACTAGCCATAGACCACCACCGTACTGCCCAATATAATATAATTTAATAGGGTTAAATCACAACGGTATCAAATTTTTCAATCTTTCCCACCTGATGTCCGATGAATATCAAACATTTACTCTTTCAAATCCCATGTGAAAAGATTTTTAATAGAAAAAGAATTTTATTCCATTGACGACTATTATAATAAAGTTGGCCTACTGTAATGAGTTCTGTATACTATAATGACGAAGCATATCTTGTATCACTTGTATAACTGCGAATAAACAATTATTATTATTATTATTATTATTAAATGTCTCTGAACTGGATGCCGTTGCTTCCAGGGTATGTGTGGATCGTGCTGGGCGTTCTCTGTGACCGGCAATATTGAAGGTCAATGGGCGCTTCGTAGGGGTCAACTTCTCTCACTCTCAGAGCAAGGTAAATACACACGGTCGTTATTATATTTTCCATCGCCATTGAAGGACATCACAACCCTGGGGGTAGATTTGAATGAATATTGACGAGATTTTTCTCCCGATTTCAGAGAAAACTAGAAATGATGTGTCATTTGTTTTTCCTTCAGATACTCCGAGTCATGAACAGAAACAGCTGATGCTTATGTAATGACTGAGGAAAGGAGTCGGGTTCTGGAGGACGAATAACTCGATTGACATTTCTGAAATTGAGATGATGATTTTTAGTTTTCTCTAAAATTGAAAGGAAAACGATTTTTTTTTTTGTTACTGATCAAATACACTGATAATACAATAGGCCTAATAATTCAGATCCAGTCCCAGAGGTGTGACTGATAGCCTTCAACATCGTAAACTTGACAAGAAGTAATTGTTTCCCCATTAAGACGAAGGATGACAAATTGTGAAGGATTGTTTGAATGTGGCACCCTAACATCTAAATATGTATTAGATTAGAGCAAAAGTAGTAAAACTAACATTTGAAATCTGCATTTGCATTTCAAGTTTTAAAAAGTCTTCTGAGCGCTAAAAACTTGAGAACCCTAATCAGGATCAGATTTGTTTCGAAATTTGAAGAAATGGACCAAATAGGATATTGAAAAAAAAAGAATAATAAATAGAAATAAGTCACAGTGTTGAAAAGATGGGTAGTCTATGCAGTAGGCCTACTAAAAGAACAATAAATAGAAATAAGTCACAGTGTTGAAAAGATGGGTAGTCTATATATGCATTAGGCCCAGATCAAAATTACTCATTTTGCAGTAGTATACAAATTGTTTAACAAAATATGTAACAGAATGTTTTTATAAGTTGAACCAATGCAGATCAAACCTGTGTCACAAAGTTTTGCAACACAAATATTGTGATGCTTTGCAAGGTTCCATGTTAATCGTGATGCGATATCACATATTTTCTCTCTAAAACACATACTTGGCTTTACAGAACTGGTCGACTGTGACAAAGTGGACAGCGGCTGCGAAGGAGGATTGCCGTCGAACGCGTACAATGCCATCACCGAAATCGGCGGCCTTGAAACAGAAACAGATTATCCTTACGACGGAGCGGACGAGAAGTGTCACTTCAACAAGTCCGAAGTCAAGGTGAGTTTTACTGCTCCATCAGTCGCGAGGTTGGTGAACCCGTTACTCAGGAACAGGGGTTAGTTAGATGAGCGTAGCGAAGATTCCATCCCACTCTTATGAAGCTTTGTCTGTGTTTTTTTTTTTTTTTTTTTTGTAAGCACTGCACAGGTCACATGGGTAGACTGATCAACATGAAACTTTTTTTGTACGGGCCAACTTTTACAACTTAGAACTGTATAGTTTTTGGAATGAATTTGTTAGATAGATTTTGAGAAATATCATGTCAAAGTTTTTAAAAACCCCATAAGATTAGGCTGGGTAAGAAAATTTGAAAAAATGAAACCACTCCGGAAAAAATACAATTTTCTCTGAGTGTTCAAACATGAATGATACACATAACCACCATTTTGTAAGCAATTCTAACCAGCCGCTTCGAGGAAAAAAATTCAAATAACTGTTTTCATTCATCAAATATATGGAAATGAATCAAGATTCACTGCTTCCTGGATTCGATATTTGCCCAAGAATTAATTATATTCGTCAAGGTGTGTAGAATACCAGAGAAGATGAAGTAGCAAATGTAGGACTGTTATTATACCTTATTCAGATATCTCGCTCAGTCATCTTACAACGCATATTTCGCGTTTGCCCAGTTATCCCCATAAGCGACCATCTCCCAAAAGTTTTTCATGGTTTCCCTTAGTCTTTGATGATGAAACGCTTCAGTATTAACAGCCAATGACCGTTTGTTGTGGTAATCTTGATATTATTGTTTATCGATATTATTGAAGTTCTGATATTTTGATGCTCTTTGACCTTCAGTGCATTCATTTAGAAGTGGGCTGAATGTTTGAATTCTATCCAACCAAATTGCTTTTGTGGTATTTTAATTATGTAGGCCATTGTAGTTGTAAACAGTTCCAGTTCTTACTAAACTAAGAAACTAGAATATAGACCAACCTAAGTTTCAGCAGTAAAATTCCTTTTCATAGTGATCATTGATCAAATTTGTCATTTGGGGGGTGAGGGGAGAATAACAACACTCAACTTTGTTACTCTATTCATTTTTCATTCATACAGTATTGGGTTTAACAACAGACTGTGCTGATGACCAAGATCTAGTGACGTCGCTGGATGATATAAGAGATAATGGGATGATGGTATGAAAATATATTTAATTAGATGTTTTTGGGCAGTAGGAAAGAGTCAGTCATGGCCTACTTTCAAGGGACCATCCCAGTATTGACCTGAACGACAGAGAGAAACCACGAAAAAACTTTCCAGAATGGTCGACGATGCTGGGAATCAATCTTCGGTCTCCTGCATGAGGGCTCAGTGTGCTCACCACTCGACCACTCATCTCAGTAACGTTCTTACACTGGCACATGCAGCACAGTGGTTAACGCGCTTGCTTCATGTGATCCTGTAGGCGAGGGGAACATCGGACCTGGCTCGATCCCCACCACCGTACATCTTCACAGGAGTTTTTCGTGGTCCTGTAGTGTAGACTAATGCTTGGATGGTTCCCACAATTCAGACCACAACTGCTTCCTTCCCACTATCCTTCCCATTACCTAAGAAACCTTCATTTCTTCTTGTTCTTCATGTGCCTGCTTCTAACGAAGGTTGGCGATCATCAAAGCTATGTCATCTCTGAATGCTGCAGCTCTGAAGAAGAACCCCGTGCTCTGCCCGAACCAGTCCCTAAGATTCTTGAGCCGCAAAGTCCTCCTCCTGCCAGGTCTATACGCTTTCCTTCAATCTTCTATTGTAAGACTAATTGCAAGAACCTGTATTTATTGCTCCTCATTATGTGACCAAAGTACTCAAGCTAAAGCTTCATTTCATCATCCCCTAATCTCATTAATCATCCTTCCAATACTAATAGATCTTGGTTATCATCATAGTCCGTCATTGAACCCAATATAAATGGGAAAAAAACCTTCTCACACGCGCTTCTGTCGACGCCTCTCAGCAGCTTGCTAATATTCCCCTCCTCCGAAGGTAACGGTCACCGGCGGGCTGAACATCACGACTAACGAGACGGAGATGGCTCAGTGGCTGGTGAAGAACGGGCCCATCTCGATCGGCATCAACGCCAACGCCATGCAGTTCTACATGGGCGGAGTCTCGCACCCGTGGAAGATGCTGTGCGATCCCAACAATCTGGACCACGGAGTACTCATCGTCGGCTACGGTGTTCACAGTGAGTAGTGCTGCTCGGTCTGTTTGCAAGAACTTATTTGTTCCTACTTTTTAGTTTTTTTACACCACCCTGTAGAAATTTGTAATTCACTCGATCAAATTCACTGCATTTAACTATTTATGAATTGATAATAATTAATAAAGCATGTAGTTCATCAACAAAAGATCTTTGAATAATGCTATTGAGAGGAGATTAATTCATGTTGTTCAATTTGATTGTTTTGCCAAAATGTTCCATTAAAGTTGTTTGTTTATTTGAATAGTAGCTCAATACAGTTCTTTGAAGTTCAAATGATGTAGGCCTTCCGGTGATATCAGGCCTCTTCCCAAGATACGTTATTAATTACGGTGGAATTGACGACTCGAAATAAGCGTGGCCTTGCCAGTCGGTCAGTTAGATCTGTATCATTTGTGGTGATTTGGAGATTCCTCGATTGGATATTTGAATTCCACATCAGTTCTAACGACCCCGTCGATTGGATGTTATGATTTGTACGTCAATAGGGCGGATAATGCAAGTCCTCAATTATTTACTCATATCAACTAGGTATTACTCGTATACTCGTTTACTGGTATTTCATATTAGAATAGTTTCCTTGATATTCACCATCAGTATACAGTGGCAACCTGTTTCAGGATTACGTCAAGTGATGGTTATGTTCAGAAAGGATAAGGTTTGAACCTTATAATTATAGTCTTGATGTCCATTTCACTAAAACCTTACACTACCTAATACCAACCATCATCAGAAACCCCTTTAAACCTGAGAAAGTTGACCTAACACAACCCTGAAACATATTGGTGCGTCATACTGTATATTGAACTGTTTTTTCAAAAACATTAAAATTTTGTAGGCCCATTCAATTATTGTTTCCCACCCGAGGCTGATATTAGTACTAGTGATAACATCGATTAATCAAGAATCAATTCAGAATCGATTCTAATGTTTTTTTTTTTTTAATAACATCGAAACTTGATACAAAATCATTGTTCCCCAATTAAGGCTAAGGATGAAAGGTAGGATCGTTTGGAAGGGGCACCGCAAGGGCGATCTTACCACCCCATTTCAATTATTTAAAACCAATGAACTTCAATACCAGGACTGCGCTGTTGGTGACCATGAATTTCCGCCGCAGATAACAGTCTTTCAGTTTCCGAAAGTCCGGAACACATTATGAGTAAAAACCGTTTCTGTGATATATATCCGGACATTATCAGCCTTGGTATTAAGAGTAAACAAAACACACGAATGTTGATATCTTCCACTTTGAACTACGTCTCTTGGGCAATGATCACTTCTTTCCATTAACAGCAGATGTAAAGTTTGTCATCGTACAAAATGGAAAAAAAAAAAAAATGAGTGATAGGCCTATAATATTCTAATATTCATATTCTAATGTAAAACGATTCTCAAATCGAAAACAGAAATACCCGGATGGTACAGTACAGTTCAAAGAAGTCTCTAGCACCTATTTTTCACGTCAAATGCCGCGGGAAGGTTGAAAAAAAAGTTTAGAATTACCGTACTCAACGTTTTTGAGAACGAACTTTTTTTTTAAATCAATTTTCAATCGATTCTGGAGCTAAGAGAATCGGTTTCCAATTTTGAGATTCGATGTCATCACTAACTACTAATTAGTAGGCCCTACTACTCTAGCATAATTATTAAGTTGGATTTGTCATATTCATATCTATAGGCCTACTAGTTTGTTAAGTGAAATAATAACATTAGGCCTACTGTAGTATATGTTATTGATCATTATTAAAAATATCAATTGAATATCAATGCTGCTATTTTTGCAGAAACGTCAATACGGCACAAGATCTTGCCATACTGGATTGTAAAGAATAGCTGGGGCCCACACTGGGGTGAACAGGTAAGCTAGAAATTACATTGTTGTAATTGTTTCTAATACTTCTTTCAGACTATCCAATCTTTAAAAAAACACTTCCCTACTGGATCGTAAAGAACAGCTGGGGTGACAAGTGGGGTGAACAGGTACTGTAGGCTTTTTATTACTTTTGTTTGGTTAAGACTCGTAATGCAGAAGGTCGCAGACTTTCATACCAGGCTTTCATAACGTTGATTCTCACGACTATAGTTTTTGAAATGTCAATTTGATTTTTGATTTTTTTCAAATCCCAGATAAACAATCAATATTCTTCCAGCATCAATCTATCATAGGCCTACAATCCAACAGTATTCATACAATCAGTGTACCAAGTCGATAGCAATCGTCACTGAACTCAAGTTTTTTGTGTTCATTTTGTTTGATTCTTTCAATTTTTCCATATGGAGAAGAAAAGAAGAGGCTAAGGTCATGCCAATACAGAGTTTTGATGGATTCTGAAACAATATATTTTTGGCACTTGATTATAATGGTATAATAACGTTGAAAACAACGGTAGAGTGGATCTCGAATAGCCTACTCACTCAAGTATCAAAAGACCAGGGCCCTCATTCTATAATTTTCAAACGAATTGAAAGTAGCTGATCTTTGTTTAATTCCAACGATTTTCTATACTTCACCACAATGTATCATATTGGCTCTGATACTTTCGTCACGCTTCCATTTCATTTGCAGTTATAGTGTAAGGGTCCAGGAGTGCAATGTTTTGCACCGTTTTTCTCATGGCCGTAGTACTTGAAATATCAACTGATTTTGTTCTATTTCTCACTTTGTTCCTGAAGAAATAAGTCAAGTTCACATGAGTGCAGAATTTGGATAAAATATCCAGGACATGGGGAAGACCTGGTGTAGAGGCCCGTACTGAAAAAAAAAAAATTCGGAGATTGCCATATGAATGGCTTTAATACTCATTATTAGGGACATGTAAAAGTAGCAATTGCTATGAAAGCGATGGAGTCAAGTTCTTTGAGTGCATATTTCACCAACATTTCTTCATGTTTCACCATACTTGATGATGTTTATCATGTTTTCGAAAAGGCGGCAAAGCGCTGACATCTGATTCCGCTATGTTTCAACGTATTGACAATATAGACTATTTTTGGAATTGAAGCATTGTAGATTCTATTTTCTGCAAAATATATCAATTGGGAAGTAAACAGGTGGAGTCGGTTAAGGAATCTTGGACACCATAGTGTATACAGTAGGTATATGCAAATTGAGGCGGCAGCTGAGACGTAGGTTTAATCTGGGAGTGCACACCATTTTACTGAAACCATCAATTTGAGTGTTCCACTTGTATGCATATTGCACGTTATGTAATGGTCTTGAGGGTACCATACTGTTGTTACCCTACAGAATGTTGTTGCAATACAAAACACGATGTTTCAAAATAATAGATGCACCAAAGTGCTACTTTTCAAATGATAAATGCTATGAAAAGAAAAAATAGATGAAATATGAAGAAATATGTGATAGAAAGAAAAAATATATAAAGAAAAAATAGAAGAATAGAATAGAAGAAGAAATAGAAGAAAAAATATGTCTCTGATCATTATTTTGTAGGCCTAATGGAAAAGTGAAATACTTGAAAACGACTCTCAATTTTCGGCATATTTCTTCGTACGAGTGCAAGCGTAAACTCTGTTTTTCAGGGCTATTACCGAGTCTATAGAGGAGACAGTACCTGCGGAGTTAACCAAATGGCAACTTCTGCAATAGTCGGATGAAGAGGAACCCGTACCAATTGACAACATTACCGACTACGGTACAATAAATTACATCGACAGGGTCTAGCTCGTAATTAATTAGATTGTAGCATAGTTTACTTATTTTGATATTAGATTATTAACTTTGTCTTGAAGATCTTTCTATGGTTTTATTTTTTAACTTGACTAGTTGTTCGCGGCTATATCTACTCATTATGATGGTCAATTAGTGGGGTGACTTGCTATATGATCAAAATACGCCTCCATCTTTCTTTAATTAGACTAACTATTACCGCAAAATCTGATTTTTTATAAATATATGTATATATATTAGATATATATAATGCATAATACAGGCCTACTTAATACTGTACTTACATACAATTTTTAATTTAGAATATTTCCTAATATTTCCCCCCCCCCCCCCCCCAAAATACTCTTGCAATGCATCTAGGGAAGTAGTGATCTTTTATTCTACTCTTGAATGAATTGTTTGTGATTCTATCGCATTTTTCCACAGTTGGTATGCGGTACTTTTATACCTTACTCCAGTTGACCATTTTTACAAATTATACGATGACCAACCTGTGTATAATTTTTCCCAAATTGTTTATATATTTTATTCCCAAACAAACTTTTTGTATTGTATCTTTGAAATGCTGTCCCTTTAGTTGTAAACGTAACTATTTTCCTATGTATCATAATCTTTATACACATAAAATAGTAATGAATAAACACCTGAATTTGACCTAGATATTGATTTGGTACATTGAAACCTCTATGTATCGTTCCCAGATCCATCATTTATCATGATATAATTTATCATTATTTATCGGATTCATGTATCATTCATTTTTTCTCACCCTACTCCCATATAAGCAATGCTAGATTTTCCTGGATGGATTGTTTTCCTGCATGGATGGTTTTATTTTCCCAGTCCCTTAAACAACAATCGATAAGAGGTTTCACATATTCCCAAATAATAGTGATCCTTGACCACGCATTAATTAGTACCCTGTTGATTAGTACAGTATTGAGAATACTTGATAGACGTCACATTTTGTTGAAATGGAATTATTTTTTTTTCAATAAGATCGAAACTTGATACAAAATCATTGTTCCCCAATCAAGGCTATGGATGATAGGATTGTTAGGACTGAGCACCACAAGGGCGATCTAACCACCCAATTTTAATCATTCAAAAACCAATGAACTTTACCGGCACAGTAGCTGAGTGGTTAGCTCACTTGCCTCGTGATCCGGGAGGTGAAGAGACATATCGGACCCGGTTCGATCCCCGCCACCGTCCATCTTTACAGGGGTTTTTCGTGGTTTCCCTCTGTAGTCTAGGCTAATGCCGGGATGGTTCCTACAATATAGGCCACGACTGCTTCCTTCCCACTATCCTTCCCACTACCCATAAAAAACCTTCATCTCATCATCCCATCATCTCATTAATCATTCTTCCGACTCCAATAGATCTCAGTCATCATCACAGTGCGTCGTTAAAACCCAATTAAAAAAAAAAAAAAAAAATGAACTTCAACACCAGGACTGCAATAGAAAGTAATCCAAGTACCAAGGTAAGGTTATCAGCTTGACAGAGTGTTTATATTTTCATCATTTTATACATTCTATTTGAATAAATTGATGAACATATCCACTGGAAAGATCAGAATTCCTTTTCCTGACTCACCTCCTGTTTCTGCATGTATAAAAAGTCTAAGAACCAATTCTGTTGACTAGAATATATTGAATGTGAAAAATACGATCCTGGCGTCATCTCCACACATGGTCAATACAGCAACAGCAGTGGCGCGTTCAGCTTTTATGGGCCCTAGGCGCAATCTTATTCTGAACCCCCCCCCCTCCCCCCCCCCTACATGTACATATTTTGGAGAAATAGAGGAGTTTGACATTTTCAGTAGAAAAAAATCAAAATCATGTAGAAAAAAATACTGAAATGTAAGTTTACAGCCCAGAAACAGCGACAATCTATGACTCAATGGCTATAGACAATGCCCGCACAATGCGCAGGCGCAGAAAGCAAATATACGTTACGTAGCCTAAAGGGAACACATGAAATAACCGACTATGGACTCTTGATTGGCTGCAGCACAATACATAATATGGTAGCAGTTATAAACAAATAGTGTATATTGCGTTTAATTTCTTTTTTTATTACGTAAGATTACAAATATATTTAATTATTTAAAAACAAAGATATATCAAAAAAGTAATTTGGGGGCCCCAAAATCCGGGGCCCTAGGCGCGCGCCTATTGCGCCTAGGCATAAACGCTCCACTGAGCAACAGTGACAAGAGCACTGGTTACAACTTATTACACAGGGAACCTGATGAATCTCATCAGGTTTTGAAGTCAACCCAGGCCCATGTAATACAAGCCAGTATGCCTTATTCTGAGAGCTTGTAAAAATTGAAAATAAATACCATGGGTAACTATTAACTACTAACTACTGTACTAACAATGATCTATTTAATATTTATTTATATTGGGTATAACGACGCACTGTACTGATGACTACGATCCATTGACGTCGGTGAATGATAAAATGGGGTTATGAGATGGAAGGCTATTATTATATATAGGGTTTTAACGACGCACTATAATGATGACTACAAGATCTATTGGCGTCAGATGAATGATTAATGAGATGATGATTTATGCGTTGTTAGACGAGCGGATTTGTTGATTGCCAAACTTTTGCCTACATGCGTTATTCTAATAGGTATTTTTGAAATTTCTAAAATTCATAAAAATAAAAGTTACTACCCGATGATGCCACAAAACTATACAGATCTAAGTTAGATGAGGAACCATAATGAAAAAAGTTTGAAGTTGATAGCTGTAGCCGTTTGACCTGTGGAGAACCGACAAAAAACAGAAGAAACACCAACACAAAAACGTACACCAATTTTTTTCAGTAAATCAAATTGAATCCTCGCTGAAGCTCATCTAACTAAGCAATAAATGAAATTAGGCTTAAATGAAGCAATAATTGAATCAAAATGTCCCTAATTTGATTGTTTTCATTGCTTAGTTCCCGGTTACCGAATAATAGTAGAAAGGAATTACAAACGCACATCTTTAAGTTCAACTTAGCTTATCAAGATTAGAAATCCTGATTTGCCTGTAATCTTACAGTTTTCCCAATTTTCTTGGACAAAATGTGTAAAGTGTAATGTATCTAGATTTTGTCCAAATTATAAAATGAAAAACTCCTCCATCTTGCGGTGGTTACTGGAACTCTTTCAATATTATCTCCTTTTCAACCTACAACCAAACTTTTGAACGTACATCAAACTTGAGTAGAGCATTTTGAAGAGAAACAGTCTCAGCTAAGATACGGGCTCTTAAGTATGTTAATAAGTAAGTACATAAAATATACTTAACTGCCAGTTATAGCTATTTGCACGTTGGTCATTCTTACTCCAGGTCATCATGTAAATGTCATGATTGGCTTACAACATTTCCAAAGTGATTCCTGATTAGAGTTATATTGTTACTTTTAAATAATCATTCTGAATTGCATGATTGTATGCAAATTGCAAATTCACTCCTAATGCAAATTTAAATGTTCATGTTCTATATTCATCATATTTTGAAATGTTGGTAGGCCTACCACAATACTTGAGAAGTTAGATAGTTCTTCACATAGTTCACTAATTAGAACTAAAAACTAAAAAAAGATGGACAAAGAGTGCTTTTGTGAGTTAGAACAAATGTCACCGTACAGTGTACACCATCAATTTGAAAAAGTTAATATTCTTGAATTTACAAAAAAAATTCCAAAAGAATATGTGTGTTTTCGTCTTCATCCTTGCATCTCCTCCAATTAGGAGGATGTCCAAAAATGATTGTTTCAAATATATCATTTGTTCAAAGTTTCAAACATATTTTGTTTTTGAAAAATTTAAATCGAACAGTATCAATAGGTGTGAGAATTATTGAGTTTGAACCCCGAGCCTTTTTATGATCATTTTATTGTATCGTGTCCAGGGTCGTATCAAGGCCTAGGTCCACTGGGGCGACAAACTATCAAGGGGCGACAAACTATCAAGGGGCGACAAATGATCAGAAATCAAATGATAATTAAGTATATTTTGAAAAAATATATATTTTCATATGATATATATTCACACCTTTTGAGATGCCAACTGATCCACAAAGAGCATTAAAATCAATGTTGTGTATTTCTACAGTTTTCTTCCAGTGTACAATATGGCCTTGCCAATGTAGTTTCATATTCTTGTCTTGCTGCTCAACAAACTTCAATATTATTATTTCAACATATTATTTAGTAACGATCAAAATTTATAAAATGATCCTTCCCATTAATAGCTCATAGTAAGGGGACGTCCATAAATTATGTCACACTTTTTAGGCCACTTTGAACCCCCCTCACTCCCATGTCACCAGTTGGTCACAAAACCTATTACCCTCCCCCCCCCCACCTTTAAATACGTCACAAATTCTCATACACCCCCCCCCCTTCAAGAAAAATTGAAATCAACAGGTGGCAAAGGTACAATAAAGTAATAAAATCAAAATATTAATTTCTTTATGTTTGCTTTTTGAGTAGTCAAACTTGATCATTATGTATCTGCTGTTTCTAGGGTGGGTATAAATTTAAGAATCTATATGACACCAAATACATATAACAAAAATATGGTACGTCACACAGTTGCCTCCCCCCTCCCCCGTCCAACAGGGGAGGGGGGTGGCAACTGTCACCTTGTCACAAATCTTGACAACCCCTCTCCCCCCCTAAACTGTGAAGTAATTTATGGGAGTCCCCAATAGCTCAACACAATTACTGAATTGGTTACTATACTTGAGAATGGGGGGTGGGGGGAGGAGAAAAATGTCGGACCCAGGGGCGCAAAATATCTCGTTGTTGCCCTGATCATGCCTACTTAATACTCATACAGTGGAGCGTTTAGCCCTAGGCGCGCGCCTAGGGCCCCGGATTTTTACTTTTTTGATATATCTTTGTTTTTAAATTATTAAATATATTGATTTTGATGTACAAATGTACAAATCAACGCTTTCGCTAAACTTGAGTGCAGGAAAAAGCAAATGTAATATAGAGTTGTATACATTTATAATTTTATATTCGCATTCAGATGTAATCTTTGTAAAATACATTGTACTAACTATTCAAACATCAATACATAAAAGCAAACGTTATTGTAGCCTACCTTCAAGTCCTTCTCATATTTAAATTGATATTTTTTTAAAACAGCTGTTCTGAATAGCTCTGGGTGGGCAATTTAGAACAGCTATTCGCTGTTATCCCATCAATGTTAAATATAAAATAAGTCTATTCATTTTTAGTAAATTTTTCACGAGGTATGAAATTATATGGTATACTATATGAACATGATTTTTTCTACTGAAAACGTCAAACTCTAATTCTCCGAATGTACATGCAGTGGGGGGAGAGGGAGGGGGGGCTCAGAATCAGATTGCGCCTAGGGCCCCATAAAAGCTAAACGCGCCACTGTACTCATAACAATATTCAATGACTCAATTTTTTTTTAACTATTTATAATGCAGTTCAAATGCTCAGTGTTTATATGATTCAATCAGTCATTCGCTTGCTATGACGTCATCCTTTCTCATCAGTATTCGCTCTTTCCAATCCACTCACCGGTCTGTGAACCACCTCTCTGATGTGGTTGACTTGGCCAGCTGTTCATTGGGCAACACGTCATTGTGCTTAACAATGGTGTGAAGATAAAACAAATCTTGGTCAGTTTGTGGCTCCCATGACAACTTCTATAGCAACCAAAACGTGATGAAAATAAAAGTATAATTGTAATTTGTAATTATAGCGTGAAGATGCGAGAAATAACCGTAAATAATGTGATGTTATTTGGTATCCAGAATTAAAATCATTTAAAATTCAGCTGCATGTCACCTCTAAGAAAAACACGAAGTGCACTATTGTCTCTTATCTAAGGCCCAGTATTACCACGGCCAGTTAGTATTTATCTGAGAGTTGGTGAAAACAAATAGCATAGGTAACCATGGTGATAACAAGTTTGAACTGTCAGATAAAGGCTAACTAGACTTGGTAATACCGTGCCTAAGGGAAATTAGAAATTAGTGGTCGACAACTCTTGAAATCTGGTGTAGGGCCTACACTGACATGAAATTCCTCAAATCATTTGAAATCATTCGAAATCCCTGAAATACGTCAATTCTATTGAAGTCCCGGGAATCTCTTGATATCACTTGAAAATCTCAAAATCACTTGAAACCCCTGAAATCACTAGAAATCTTGAGATCTGAAATCAGCTGTATGCCTACACTAAAATTTGAATTGGTGAAGAATGGTTCAGGTTATATTATCCATAATTAGACGAGCTTTAGCGAGGATTCAATTTGACATACTGAAAAAAATTGGTGTCCGTTTTTATGTTTTTTTTTATTTTTTTTTGTTTTTTTTATGTTTTTTTGTCGGTTCTCCACAGGTCAAACGGCTACAGCTATCAACTTCAAACTTTTTTTCGTCATGGTTCTTCATCTAACTTAGATCTGTATAGTTTTGTGGCATTATCGGGTGGTAACTTTTTTTTTTATGAATTTTAGAAATTTCAAAAATCCCCATTAGAATAACCCGGAGGAAAATACTTGAAAAATCAAAATTTTTCAAGACCTCTCAAATTTTCGCCGAATATAAAGGAAACTATTAAGCACATTTTGAGAGATTTTTCGCATCAATCGGATGAGAAATAACGAAGAAAACGCATTTATAAAGCATTTTCCCATCAATTTAGGCTATTACGGGAACCAATTAAATCTATAGCAACAAGTGTCACCAATTAATTCAAAACGATTGAAATGAATGAAGAGGAAGGCCGTGACATAACTGATTCTCGTAAGGTTTTTGAACGTTTGGAGTGATCCAAGGTCTGTAGATGTAGATTGGGTTGACAAATTATTTTTCATTCTAGATTTCTATACCCCTAAGCTCGTCTAACAACGCGCATCCCGCGTTTTCCTGGTGTAAAATATAATATACAGGGAACTTTCGTTAGTCGTTATACCTATATTTCATTACTTCTGAAATGTAACCCCCCCCCCCCCCCTCACTCCACATAAGTGACAAAAACACGCATGAAATATAACTGGGCAAACGCGAAATATGCGTTGCAAGATGAGCGAGATATCTGAATGAGGTATAATAACAGTCCTACATTTGCTACTTTATCGACTCTGGTATTCTACACACTTTGTCCTTCATTCAATTGCTACTTTATCTTCTCTGGTATTCTACACACCTTGACGAATATGGAGAATATTTATTGCTTGGGCAAACATCGAATCTAGGAAGCAGTGAATCTTGGCTCATTTCCATATATTTGATCTATGACCATCAATAACGTAACGGGATAAGCAACATGGCGCTTTCCTTTCGCACCATGCGTATATCAAAGGGATGCCGCCTCACAAATGTTATGATGATTTGCTGGTATTATTGTGTGTTGATCTATACAAGTAATAGATGTAATGCAATCTCTGAATCCAGCTCTTTCCAACTGCATTAAAAAATATTGGGATACATTTCATTTGAATTAGCCAATCTAAATTTAAAATACGTCTGTAAAAGCATTTAGTCCCCTAGTCAAGAGCCCTACTGCTATATTTACCATTTGATAACTGGATAATTACTCATCATCTACGAGAAAGATTAAAATCAATGCAATTGTACAACTATGTACTATATATTGAAATATGAGCCTAATACGTACGATTTGATTCGAAATTGCGAATCTCAGAAATGTACACGAAAGCGCGCTGATTCCATCATGGTGAAAACGGCCTAATGTTAAAAGGATAGGACTTACGCCATGTTGCTTATCCCGTTACGTTATTGATGGTCATATATTTGATGTATACAAAAAGTTATTTTAATTTTTTTCTTCGAAAAGGCTGGTTCGAATTGCTTACAAAATGGTGGTTATGTGTATCATTAATGTTTGAACACTCAGAGAGGAATTTTATTTTTTTCGGAGAGGTTTCATTTTTTCAATTTTTCTCACCCAGCCTAATCATATGGGGTTTTTAAAAACTTTGACATGACATTTCTCAAAATCTAATCGACCGATTCATTCCAAAAACTATACAGTTCCAAGTTGTAAAAGTTGGCCCGTAGAAAAAAAGTTTCATGTTGATCAGTCAACCCCTGCGACCTGTGCAGTGCCCACAAACAAACAAAAAAACACAGACAAAGCCCTATAAGAGTGGGATGGAGACTTCGCTACGCTCATCTAATTATTTATTATTACTGAACCCTCGTAATCTTCTGAGCAAGTTAAGCGTGTCATAATGGCTTGGTTTACAAGAGGTCAAAAGGTGTCAAATCTGTTCTGGACCACTCGAAGGGAGGGTGGCTGTTTTCTCGTGTCGTTCTGGAATTCAGACAGTCTATTTCTCAACCTCCAACGTTTTGTCTACTCTCAAATCAGTCTTCCAATCAAAACTGTAATTCCATGAGCGCATTCAAAGTATTTCTCAGAGAGTTTCTATAGTTAAGAATGTATTTATAGTACGAATGATTACAATGGATGCATGTAACCATCAGAGTTGAATTAAGAGATTTTGTTGCGGGCAGCTTTTGTGTTTCCCAGGGGGGCAAGGGAAAACCATTATACAAGTTTCTCAAAAATACACTATATACCTATAGTGCTTGATGTTTTTATCTCGGAGGGGGCAAAGGACGAGCTGCGGGGGGGTATTCCCCCCCCCCCCCCACAGGTATACCTGGATTCAACTCTGCATGTAACCATAAATGTTCATAGTGTAAATGAAGGTGTAAAACGTTTTGACAACTGATATATTTTAATATTGTACCGTATTGACTGCTGTAGTACTTCATCTGATTTCATCAACATTTTGACAAGCAATTGGTGTTACATATTTATAAAAAAATTACATCAATATAGGCTAGAATGTAGGCCTACTTTGAAATGTATGTTTGTCCAGACCTTGTTGTGTTGGTTCTATAGGCCTATGTGTAGTAACAAATCGACTTGCCTTTTTTACATTGATCCTGATGTTTTCAATTGTACTATTAACAGAATAACCTCCGTGAAAAAATAATGAAATAAATAAATTAATAGATAACTACAATTTTGCACCTCCATATCCCATGTTCACCATGTTCACCACTGCAAGTGTTGCAAGTGTAATTTTTTTTTGTATTCTTTTATTCGCATTTGACGATTGCTAATAATTCTTCACCATGTTTCTTGTTAATTCTAGTGGCAATAAAGAACTTACTTATTTACTTACTTACACATATCAATAAAACTGGAGATCAGATTTAATTAATGGAATGTAATGAAATGTATTCGGTTCAGAAACTCACAGAAACCTGACACACACAGAGTCATCGATTGACCAGGTAGGATCGTTCTGACGAAGCTCACCAAGAGCGATTTCACCACTTCAATGAAAATAATCAATTGTAATGTAACTAATTCAACAAACTGTAAATAGTATTCAAAAAATGTATTCAACGATATCCGTGACCAGCACATGTAGCTGAGTGGTTAGCGCACTTGCTTCATGTGACCCGGGAGGTGAAGGGACATATCGGACCCGGTTCGATCCCCGCCACCGTCCATCTTTACAGTGGTTTTTCGTGGTTTCCCTCTGTAGTCTGGGCTAATGTCGGGATGGTTCCCACAATATAGGCCACGACCGCTTCCTTCCCACTATCCTTTCCACTACCCATAAAAACCTTCACCTCATTATCCCATCATCTCATTAATCATTCATCCGACGCCAATAGATCTTGGTAATCATTACAGTTCGTCGTTAAAACCCAATATAAAAAAAAGGAAAAAAAGATATACTTGAACAATGCTATCGTTCATGCTAAAAACTGAAAAGAAAGGAATGCCATATCTTTTTATTGATATTTGTCTTATTTTTCCATTCTTCTCTTCATACTCTCTTAGGAAATCTTCCATCTTCTATTCATTCAAATATATTGAAAATGTATTTCATTATTTTATTATGTATATACGTTGACCGTCGTTCAGGAGACCGAGGTTCGATTCCCGCCATGGTCGATCAATCATCCTGACAGGTGTTTTTTTGTGGCTTCCCTCTCGTTCAGGTCAATACTGGGATGGTTCCCAGTATTCCTACGAACCCACGGACTCCTTCCCACTATCCAAAAACACCCAATTGATCATAACCATTCATATGATCATTCCATTATCTTATATATTCCCTCTCACTCCTTCACACTATCCAAAAATACCCGATAAAATATCCTTTCATCTCATCAATTCATCATCCCGTCATCTCATATATCATTCACCGACGCCAATAGATCGTAGTCATCAATACAGTGCGTCGCTACTCAATATAAATAAATACAACATAAATGAAAGTTAATTACTGAATTGGTCCACTCTATCATCAGTATAGTTGATTGTTTTCAATGAAAAATACGTCACTGTGGCCATTCCAATTGCCAACTTCAACACTCTCAACTGTTCGCGGAATGCCCGGAGGTGCAGCTTCAAATGGTCTTGACATGGAATCTGTATCTTCATGTCAATTGTCTGACAGATCCGCGTGTTTTCCGTGTATTGGTTATTGCGTAGGTGCAACCAGCTTTCTTTTACAACGTCCGTTCTGGTCTTTTGATCCATCCAACAGCGTCATGGAGAAGGTAAGTAAAGGCTTTGTTTGGTGTGGTGTATAGAGAATTACCGAACAGTTCAGTCATTAAACTGAACTGTGTATGACCTTGACATAGATTTTTTTTGTGGTGCATCCATATTCTATCTATATAGACGTCAGTTGTACTTTTTATGAAGAAACACCACTGAAAGAACTGTGTTTGGAAATTCCCTCCAGGTATTATTATTGGGTCTTGGATACGTGATAGAGGTATAACCTTTTTATGTTTCACTCCCGTCACTATGTTCATTATTGTTTTATGTTCTATTGTTTTTATAGCCGCCCCTCGGGCTCAGTTAGGTGAGGCACTGCTTTAGAAGCTGACGTCAAATCGAGCAATTGGGATCGAGCTCTGCATAT
>OZ023326.1:80106173-80113673 GCA_964007535.1 Brachyptera risi
CGTGACGTAGAAGCTCAGTAGAGCCGGGAGTTTGAAAGTCGGTCACTATGTTGAAAAGTAATCGTCTGCACTAAAGTGGAGATACAACCGGATTTAAATTTCAGTGGTCACCTGGCTTTACAGTGAGAACGTTGTTAGCAGCGAGTGAAATAATTTAGATACAGGTATCATTGTGAATTATGTGGTTTTCGTGTTTTTTATAAACTATTATTAAAGGAATTTTTAGCAATCGAAGGTAAATAACAAACATATTCCAATAATTTATTTTTCAAAATACTATTTTTTGATCTTGTTTATATATTGAAATGGTTTGATTTAATAAAATAGAATACTGATTTATATCAATGTATTTTTTTCTGTCATCGTTCGGTGTATATATCTAGCGCCAAAAACTGTACACTTCTGCGGCCCGTATAATTATTAGATAACTAGGTCATTTTTTCATTACGGATGTCGAATACCTGTTATATTATTTGTATTACATATTATTAAAATGTTATTCTTATTAAATCTAAGGCGTTGTTATAAATTACGAAGATTCATTTGATTTTAAAACCATTGCGCTTTAATTTCGCATCTGTCAATTAGCTATATGGTGTTTTGATTATGATTTAGATGTTGACCAAGTGGTTCAACAAAAAATGTCCAGGGGTCTATAAAAACAAAACTTGATCAAATTATCAATTCCGTCCACAGTTTTGAAAATATTGAATATTTAGGATAGGAACGATTAAATACAATAGGAACGACAGCAAATTTTGCTGTCGTTCCTATTGTATTTGTATTTTTGTATTTGTATTTATTTACGGTTTTATGAAAACATGATTACATGTATGAACCAAGTCAGAATTGAAAATAAGTAGTCTAAAAATAGTATTATAATGCAATTTAAAGAGACGAATAACATAAATGGTAATGAACAAAAATTGTCGTGTCGATTTATAAAAAATTGTCGATTTAGAATACATGAGATTTTAATCTATGTTCAACACTATTTCAATCAGAATTCTACAGGAACTGAAATTCAGAACATATACAAGAAGTTTTAGAACGGTCAAAGACCAAAAGATCATATCGTGCAATGTGCATTATATATGATTTCTCTTCCCAATTAAAATTCAAAGAAGCAAACAATTTTTGCACCTATCTTGAGTCTTCTTTTGTTTTATCGATCAGTTGCGCCATTATTATAAACTTTATTGATTAACAATAATAATATCCACGTAGCAACTATCAAACCCAACTTGGATGATATGCTACATTAGGCCTGTATTCAATGCGTTTATCCCATCATTAAATTGAATGTGTAATTCATACCATATTAATATATTAATATAGAGTTTGTTATGGATGATGGTGATGCAAATCGGATAGAAGGAGCGGATGTTGAATAAAAGTAATTTGTGATTATTTCTAAATATTATTGTTTAGTTAAAACTTCATTTCAATATTATTGATTACAGATCGAATGTTTTCGTCTGGAAATGACAATTGTTATAGATATCAAAATAGCTATACAGGCTCAGTATTTTTAAATATGAAAGTTTAAGCGTGTACATTTGTTGAAAACATTCCATGCAAAAGATATTCATATAACCATATATTTGTTCATCTCATCTGACGAATGAACATTTGAAATTGAATTGAGTATTTTCAATAATGCATACTATATTGATTCTGATAGGTTTGAAAAGGGCTACAATTCAACTATTATTAATTCTTCTCTACGCAAAAAGGTTTCAGTATAATTATATTATATAAGCGACAAAATTCAAGTTGTTCTGGAACAATATAGGTCCAAATACACAAAGTGAAGATCTGGAAGGAACCAAGACGCTTATCTTCGAAGATAACAAAAAAGTGTTAACAACATGAATAAATATATCTTGGATACTTTCCCAGCACAAAAAGTCCACTAAATTAATGTCATCTTGTACAATTATTACTTTCAACTACCAGTACTTGGTCTTATTCACATAAGTATGCCCTGATGAGTTATCATTAGGGCCTACAGTGCGTTGTTAATTCGGATAGAAATATGTTCATATATAAATATATATATATATAATATATATGTTTATATATATATATATATATATATATATATATATATAAATATATATATATATATATATATATATATATATATATATATATATATATATAAATATATATATATATATATATATATATATATATATATATATATTTATATATGTATTTATATTTATATATATATATATATATTTATATATATATATACATACATATATATATATATATATATATATATATATATATATATATATATATATATATATATATATATATATATATATATATATATATATATGAGGTATGAATTATGTATTATATCGAATGAAATTATGGCACGTAAAACTGTCTGCAAATATGTAATTTCAGTTCTCGTTTTACCTGTATATATAAACACAGTTTCACACGCAATAGTTTATTTTTGCATCCCATTTTATTTATAGACCCTATCAATATCGGTGGCATACACCATCATTACAGAACTGCACAACCCTAACTCACTAATTATACTGACAAGTACGAGATCGCAGCGATGTGTGACTATAAAAAATACTTTTTTTGATAGTTGATATTGCTTCTAGACGTGTTTCGTATATATATGAATATATAAAGTGAGATCTATCTATTTATAGAGTATAATTATAATCCGTTTTTTTTTCAGTGTGAGTTAGTATTGATTGGAGTAGCTGGATACACAAACATGTACTATATGATTCATGACATGAACTATTAACGTCCTTTGACTGACGTGACGTAATTCGTAGTTTTATTGATTATATGAAATTCGAATCAATTATATGAGAATTAATATCGAATCAAGTTACGTGGAGCGACAAACAGAATTAGAACAGAAAACAATGAGTTATAATCTTTTCTTGTTATTGAAAGAAAAGTTTTGAAATAATCATGTCGATTGCCTTCATTATGTGGTTCTGTTTGAATGTACCAAAGAGGTTAGATACTACTATTAGTATCTAACCTCCTTGGAATGCACAGATTGAAGAGAGATGAATGCACGATAAAGCTAGAATGCATCAAAACAATTTTCTGCTAATAATCAATGGGAAAACTTGCATAAATCAAAGTGCATTGACCATTATCGAAATAGATTTTGTTATTATACAACCATTATAGTATATTGATCATTTTAATTGCTATGTTTAATTGAATGATTGTATCCCGGTAGTATAAATGAACAATCAAGAATAAATTGTGTATAAAAGTATTCAATTCATAAAAAACGATAAGAATATTTGAAGTGTAGTTTTCTGGTATATCTAAAAGTGTGGAACTTTCTGTGCTTCATCACGTTTATAACTCCATTCATTCATGATCAAGACGCAGTGAAGGAAGAATAATGAAGTGTCTCTTCCACATTTTGCTGGTATAAAAAACTGGTTGAGAATCAACTTTATCACTGGAAAATTCAGGAATGTATATTGAAATTCATATCAATAATATAATCAAGATGAAATCCAGGCTGAATATATCAGATGAGTTACATATAATGTTTAAAAATGTATAAGTTAGTGTATAAGAACTGTACAAAATAAATACAGGGGCAATATAAGAACTGTACAAAATAAATACAGGGGCAATATCAAGATGTCGATTATAATGTAAATTAGTTGAGTGAAACACATGCGCGCACACACAGAATATATATATATATATATATATATATATATATATATATATATATATATATATATATATATATATATATATAAATATATATATATATAAATATATATATATATATATATATATATATATATATATATATATATATATACATATTTAAATATATATATATATATATATTTATATATATATATATATATATATATACATTTATAAATATATATATATGTATATATATATATATATATATATATATATATATATATATATATATATATATATATATATATATATGTATATATATATATATATATATATATATATATATATATATATATATATATATATATATATATATATATATATATATAATAATATAGGTCTACATATCATCAATGAGTTGACAACCGAGTATTTCCAAGCAAAGTTCTTATTAAATAATAGCCTGAATACCGCGGATTGATCCCCACCTATCATCATAATGGATCCGATATGATGAATACCGCTTGACACTATTCAAGAAACGAGTACAACAAAAAAAGAGCTGTAAACTGAAGGAATATTATAATTTACAACATGATTTAGTCACGCGATCAATACGCTCCGGACAACGGGCTTGATTAAAGTGATTGTTAAGTTAACTAGATGTATAGATTGACATGACAAGGGAGGGGAAAACAAAAGGGGGACAAAAAGAACTGTAGCATGTTGTGATGTTTCATCCAGTGGCGTAGTGTAAAATCTCACCCGTAATCAAACCTGTGAAACATAGTTTTAGTTCGTTTAAAAATATGGTTCCAAGTTCATTTCATATATCGTGATTCATTATTGAAAAAACATCCCTCCTCAATTACCCTATACGAGTCACAGAATCTGTTTTAGTAACAGTGACTCAATCTTTTCTTTTATACACACTCCCACACCATTTTTCACACACAGCCAAAGGGCCACAGGTAGAGGTCTTCCTGTCACCCCAACAAAATACTTCAGTACCTATCAAAAAAATCCTCCTAAATTTATAATAACCTTTGCCCAATTATTCACAACCCTCTTTACTATTTACCACCCTATTACAACCTGCCCATAGCCTTATCAAACGTTCATCATTCAACCACAACACAGCAAAACGGCCCAAAATATTCCTCACGTTAAAATTCCTTAATCACTTAACCCCGTAACACCAGTAACCATTATTTTCACATTTTTATTTTCATTTTTGGATATTCATATTTCCTAAATTCATGTTATGTGCAAATCTGTGGATGAATAAATGAATAATGAATGAATGAATAAATGAGTTCAGCATGAAGCATGTTTTTTTGTAAACATTGTCCATCTATTACCGTCTCCTTCGTACCCCTAATTATCCTAGCTAATGGTGAGATTAATAATCACCATCATCTGTTATCGGTATATGAAATTAGTTTGAGTAGCCCATCTACTGGGAGGCGCTGAAGGGAGAGGGGGGAACTCGAGAGCTTTTACTGGAATAGAGCTACTACCAAGAGTAAACGTGAGCCTGACATGTTTACTCAGAAAGAGGATGTGCCCATTCGAGAAAACGATCAAAATCTGACCCAAAAACCCAAACCACAACTCCTTTGTGCTTTAACCAATTTCCCGAAATAGTAGCTCCTACGGTATTATTACACGCCAAGCCCACCTTCACTCTTTGTAATATCTCTAATTCAGTATACGCTCTTCAGCGCCCCCCGCTGAAGAGCGTATACCGAAATGAAGTCAACTCGGTCGTGTGACATGGGCTTCGGGGTACTTTTCAGTGGAATGTGGTTAGGGTTCAGGTGAGGTTGGGCACCCAAACACATGTCACACAACGGAGTAGACTTTATTCCGGTATACGCTCTTCCGGCTCGTCTACTGACACGGTCGACCGAGGCTTGGTTACTGAAATCAAGTCACGCTTGGGTTCGAGTCCCACATAAGATTTCTTTCATCATCTATTACCCGCTCGTCCTTTCCCCCAATGATCTAGCTGTTAGTGGGTTCTCCAATCAAACAATAATCAATCAATCAGTCCGATCTAGCACCCCATATAGTTGATATAATACCGGTACCCCATACATCTGCTACGCCACTGCTGAGGATACCGCCACTGCGTCGTCTAGATGATGGCATATGGTAGTCGATGTGAAACTCGAAGAGGAAAACCAGAAAGTGCTGTTTTGTTAGAAAACGATGTCGAGTAGTGACGTATAAGACAGCTATGACGAGGTGGATATTATTAACAGTTTTGTTGAATGTATAGGCCTACTAAGTGAAATCCCTCCTCCGCGCGGTTTACTATATAGGCCTACAAAGGTCAAACAACCATATTGTGAGACATGTGATGCTTTTATAACGTTATTCGCGTCATTGATTTCTATTTTTATAGTAGTGATGCACTTTTGAAAGACTCAATATTGAATTGAAATTAAAAAAATCAGATGGTATTTGAAATATTTGTTTATATTAGGTTTACCGACGCACTATATACTGATAACTATACGATCTATTTGGCGTCGGTGAATGAAATATGAGATGGTGAGATGATGATATGAAAGATTATTTTATTAGGTGTTTTTGGATTGTGGGAAGGAGTCGGTCGTGCTCAGTATTGACCTGAACGACAGAGGGAAACCACGAAAAACCCTGTCAGAATGGTCGACCATGGCGGGAATTACATAATAAAAACGTCAAAATCGACTCATCTTGGATGGTCCAGATAGCGCAGTTCATTGTTTTTTATTTTAAATGATAATATTGGTAGTGAGATCACCCTTGTGGTGCCCCGTCCAAATGATTCCACTTTTACCCATATCCAATTGATTGGACAACAATGACTTTGTATCAAGTCTCGATGTAGCTTAAAAACTAACCTCAGATCTTTTTAGAAATTATCCAAAATATATATGATTTATTTGAATAAACATTTCGTCATTTCGTATATTCATCAAGGCGAGAAGTAGGCCTACAGTAGCATTTCCTAGTATAACCAAGTAAACATTATAGTATATATTTCATTCATAAAATGTATTCCGCCCACTTCTCTATATTTCGTGCCGTGATGATGGAATATCGTGTGCATGTATATGTGCACTTGCAGCAATACTATATTTATACAAACGAAAAGAGCATTACCAAGTTTATGTGTACTATTTTTCAGAACCTATTGTATTAAAATAGATATCTGATGCGAGGAAACGTTACATCATACCATACTATACACATTACAATCGTATATTTTATTTTGCAAGCGTGTTTATGTTTCATAGTTTTTTTTTACTGCTATAAACAGCGATGGACTTTTCCATAGACCTAATGATTCTCTGGTCTATGATTGCGTATGACAAACACTATTTGAAAATTGTTTATTTTCCTTCAGATATATTTAGTCTCTCAAAAATTATTTTTCATTCAAACGGACTTAATTGAGAAGCAACTAATATTGGGCATAACTTGGATTAGGCTTAGCTGGCCTCAAAGATGAACACAAATTAAAGTATCTGAAAAAAAAATCTGTTAGTTTACTCACTTACTATAACCACCCCCCCCCCCCCCCCCTCCCCCCCCCCCCCCTTAAATCCTGAAAACAGTTGGTCGATAATTGTGGTTTGTGTTACTCTGCGTATAGTGTATAATAATAGGATCTCAATTTGATTTGTACATTTAAAATATATTATAATGAATGAATATTAGGGTTTTAAGGCGCATCGACAGCGAGGTCATTTAGCACCTGTGAAATATGCGGTATATATATATTATCATTCGACATCGTATATTCTTCTATATTGGAAACTCCTC
>OZ023326.1:80118673-80131173 GCA_964007535.1 Brachyptera risi
ATATGAATCCATTATAGTTTTAGGGTATAATCGTGTTAAATTGAGTACAAAGTATAGATGTTAGATACTTTTTTTATTTTCTACTCGACGCGTTTCGACGTCTTATCACCGTCTTTTTTAAGTGATGTCTATTTTATAAAACAATCACATTATTGTACAATAACAAAAGAGAAGAATTTTACAAAAACAAAACTGGCGACTGGATACATTAAAAAGTCAAAGAAAATAGAAATTGTGATAATAAAAATTGAAAAAGGGAATGAAAATGAAATATAAATACAAAATTGGCATGAAGTAAAAGAACATTGAAATGAAAATGATAATCAGAATAAAATACAAATCTTCATGGAAAACAGAGTTTGGGACTCGGAACTGGCACCTCTTCAGTTCATCTCAAATTGAATCGGTTTTTTGTCTGGGTGTTAATATTCTCAGCCTCTCTCGTACTATTTATTATACCCTAAAACTATAATGGATTCATCAATTATAATTCGTGAAAGTTTCGAACAAAATATATTTATATATATATATATATATATATATATATATATATATATATATATATATATATATATATATATATATATATATATATATATATATATATATATATATATTCATATATATATATATATATATATATATATATATATATACATAAATACATATATATATATATATATATATATATATATATATATACATATATATATATATATATATATATATATATATATATATATATATATATATATAAATATATGTTTATACAAAAGCCATATTAAGAGCCAAATTATATAAATATAAATATATATGTATATATATATATATATATATATATATATATATATATATATATATATATATTGAAACTTCTAAACTTTCACGACTCATTTCATGATAAAGATATATATTTAACAGGAAGATTAAAGTCGTGTATGAAATTGTGAAATCTTTTCAATATCTCTCTACGTTTCAACCATTATGTCATGGTCTTTTTCAAGAGAATTATTGAACTGAATAATATGACAAAAATTGTAATCGATTATTTCTGAACATATGCACTATGAGAGAAATATATATCATTATTAAATATATATATATATATATATATATATATATATATATATATATTTGTATATTATGTATATATATATATATATATATATATATATAAATATATATATTCAAATATATATATATATATATATATATATATATATATATATATATTCATATACATATATAAATATATATATATATATATATATATATATATATATATATATATATCATATATATATGTATACATATATATATATATATATATATATATATATATATATATATTTATATATATATATGTATAAATATATATATATATATATATATATATATATATATATATATATACATGTATATATATATAAATATATATATATATATATATATATATATATATATATATATATATATATATATTCATTTATATGATATGGCTCTTGAAAGAGAGCTAATTTGGGATAAGGAAATTCGAAATAGGTATAAAATAACATTTGTTAGCCATATCGGCGCTGATCAAGATCTTCAAAGTGAGACATGATGGTTGACACCAATATGATAATAATAATATCAAACATTGACGTTATTTCCATAAAATCATAATTCTAACCGTCAACCTCTTGCTACTACCACGATGTAGTGATACCACCTAATATAAAGGAAGTGCTCCGAATCGGGTCTTGAAAGTGAAATATTTTCCGGGGTCAGTTCCCGAGTCCCGATTCCAGGTTCAGAGTCCCGATTGCCTGTAACGCAACTATCGCTTTCATATCGAACTATATAAAACAACAATGCTATACACGGGTCAATAGAATTATTATGTCAGCAGTTGAATTTGTATTCTTACGAAAATTATAGTTTTCATAAGTTCAATAATGCCACCGGTACCGTAACCACTCTTATCTACATCTAGTTCACAAGGGAATCCGCTAAAT
This sequence comes from Brachyptera risi, assembly GCA_964007535.1. Lineage (NCBI taxonomy): Eukaryota > Metazoa > Arthropoda > Insecta > Plecoptera > Taeniopterygidae > Brachyptera > Brachyptera risi. The sequence goes on from OZ023326.1 coordinate 80,120,671, forward strand.
CGTGACAGGTCCATTGGCTCTGAACTGACCGCAAGAAACCACACATACCGTCCATGTTATCAGTATGGGAGTTGGAGCACCTTCTTTATATAATGATAAAATAGGTTGGTATCACTCTATCGTGCACATAGTAAATAATACATTTGAGTCTAATCATTGAATCAACTGACACCTGTCCTAATGTATTGATTTCCAAGCCGGGTCAGCACAATATTGACCAAACAATTTTGGATTACGTACTACGTGCACCGTTCAACACCCCAAGTACAGTCGTACCAGGTGTCAGTTTGATAACAAAACCAGATACCATCACTAATGATCGAGCAGCTACTGGCATTTGAATTGAACCTTGTCTTTAATAATTCGGTCTTCGTTTGACAGTTGGTACGATATTTTCACATTAATAGGAAACTTGGTGCACTATAATTTGTTATTTGTTAATAAATCATAAATAAATACGCACAGCCTTCTTTATTCAGATCATTCTTTTCTATGATTCTCTAAGACTTCTGTCAAGTGACGTGACTCATTGTTGTAAACTTGTAATTGACTGACATAACAATGTTCATCGGTTGGAATTGACCAATCAGGATGTTTGGTAGTCCCCCCACCAGTTCGCTATGTTGCTATGGTAACGATTGTTTGTAATTTGTTACGTGACAGAAGCCTTATAGATAAGAATGATCCGAGTAAAGAAGGCTGTGTCAATAGGCTTGTGTCACGTAACAAATGACAAACAATCGTTATCATAGCAATATACATCGAACTGATGGACTACCAAAGATTGTGATTGGTTAATTCCAACTGGTGGACATTGTTGTCTGTTTCTTTCAACAATGAGTGACGTCACTTGACAGAAGCCTATACCATCCTCTGAAATAATCTTCTCCTCGAACTGAACTTTTGAACTGAATTTGAATAAGATTGCAACAGATTAAACTCAAGTAATAGTCGGAGCAAATATCTCAATTTTCTACTTCATATTTATATCAAAATATCTAAACTCGCAGTCTACATTCATCTGTGGAGACTCATATATGAACAAAATCTTCAATAGAACTCGAGGAAATTATTGTCATCCATATGTTATAATCGACATATTTCAACATTGTATTGACTGCTGTAGTTCATGCTATCAACTTCATATGATTTTATCAACATTTTGACAAGCAATTGGTGTTACATATTTATAAAAAATACACCAATATAGGCTATAACGTACTTTGAAATTTGTGTCTGTCCTTGTTGTGTCTGTTATAGTAACAAGTTGACTTGCCATATATCTTACATATTATATTATCTATTATTTATCATTTATTATATATTTTTTCTGGTGTTTTTAATTGTATTATTAACAAATTAAATGTAATAATCTCCGTGGAAAAATATTGAAATGAATAAATAAAGCAGTAAATCTTATTGAAATAGTATTTTGAGGCGTGAATTTGAAGAAGGGGGGGGGGGGGAGGGGGGGGGGGCATCGATATATAACAGCTAGTATATGAGATATCATATTCTATTTTATAATTCCTTATTATAGAACATTTTTTTCATATGTTCTCACTCAGTTAATATCGAAAGATTTTTAGTGAATAAAGATTCGCAGTTGAACAGAGACTACTCCTATACTAATAAATAGACACACTGAAATTCAATAATATTGGAAAATCAAAATTTAATTAGGTCATGCAATTAGATACACAATATGCCAAGCTCTGATTATCTTTTATTGACAGGGCTTAAAGATGAAAATCACTCAAGTTTTAATTGTTGCAATTAATTACTTTTGTTTAATAACTTTCCCGACTTTCTACGGTAATGTTTGTAAAGCAGCACTACAACATACCGGGATATTAGCAATATACAACACGCGGGTTTATGCTCTGTAATTTCAGGTCATAATCTTGATCTATATATAAATATAATAATAATGAAACTAAAATTGGAGAATCAATTATGATGTCGTTTACCAAATGTTTTGTTCAATAGGTTTAAGCTATATATGCCTAAACTCGCATGAATTCTCAGTTTCAAGCAGAAATAAGAACAATATTGCAAGAGAACCTATAGCCATAGATACAATTATTTTCAGAGAAACAATTTCTGTGTAAATAACGATACACTCAATCAGTGTTACGACCAATCGAAAACTTCTTCTTGATTTCTCGTTTTTGTAAGTCCCATATTATTACCACAGAAAATCTCCAATACAAATGAGAAAAACGTATAAATATAGACTTACATACGTGTACACAAAAAACGAAAAACATAACCTTGATTAATGAGACAATTTAAACTCGTTGTAAATTCTAATATATGCCTACAAATGGCGTTATAATATATACAAAAAGTTTCAAGATACTGATAAATGATATAACAATAACAGAATTAACCACTTTCATTGTCAGATAAGTCAGGAGAGTATGCCTCATAAATCTTCAGAATCAGCAGCTGGTAAATACAAAATGCATTAAAAACTAGTGAAATCAAAAGTGGGCAAGCGCGTCGACAACTATGTAGAATCAACTACTCTAAGTGTCAAAGAAGTCGGGAGAGTAGGCCCAATACATTTTCACAAACATCTAATAAATACAAAATGCATTATAAACTAGTGAAATCAAAAGTGGGCGAGCCTTTTCGACAACTATATAGAATCAACTACTCTAAGTGTCAAAGAAGTCGGGAGAGTAGGCCCAATAAATTTTCACAAACATCTAATGAATACAAAATGCATTATAAACTAGTGAAATCAAAAGTGGGCGAGCCTTTTCTACAACTATATAGAATCAACTACTCTCAGTGTCAAAGAAGTCGGGAGAGTAGGCCCAATACATTTTCACAAACATCTAATAAATACAAAATGCCTATAAACTAGTGAAATCAAAAGTGGGCGAGCCTTTTCGACAACTATATAGAATCAACTACTCTCAGTGTCAAAGAAGTCGGGAGAGTAGGCCCAATACATTTTCACAAACATCTAATAAATACAAAATGCCTATAAACTAGTGAAATCAAAAGTGGGCGAGCCTTTTCGACAACTATATAGAATCAACTACTCTCAGTGTCAAAGAAGTCGGGAGAGTAGGCCCAATACATTTTCACAAACATATAATAAATACAAAATGCATTATAAACTAGTGAAATCAAAAGTGGGCGAGCCTTTTTGACAACTATATAGAATCAACTACTCTCAGTGTCGAAGAAGCCGGGAGAGTAGGCCCAATACATTTTCACAAACATCTAATAAATACAAAATGCATTATAAACTAGTGAAATCAAAAGTGGGCGAGCCTTTTTGACAACTATATAGAATCAACTACTCTCAGTGTCAAAGAAGTCGGGAGAGTAGGCCCAATACATTTTCACAAACATCTAATAAATACAGAATGCATTATAAACTAGTGAAATCAAAAGTGGGCGAGCCTTTTTGACAACTATATAGAATCAACTACTCTCAGTGTCAAAGAAGTCGGGAGAGTAGGCCCAATACATTTTCACAAACATCTAATAAATACAAAATGCATTATAAACTAGTGAAATCAAAAGTGGGCGAGCCTTTTTGACAACTATATAGAATCAACTACTCTCAGTGTCAACGAGGTCGGGAGAGTACGCCCAATAAATTTTCACAAACATCTAATAAATACAAAATGCATTATAAACTAGTGAAATCAAAAGTGGGCAAGCCTTTTCGACAACTATATAGAATCAACTACTCTCAGTGTCAACGAAGTCGAGAGAGTAGGCCCAATACATTTTCACAAACATCTAATAAATATAAAATGCATTATAAACTAGTGAAATCAAAAGTGGGCGAGCCTTTTCGACAACTATATAGAATCAACTACTCTCAGTGTCAAAGAAGTCGGGAGAGTAGGCCCAATACATTTTCACAAACATCTAGTAAATACAAAATGCATTATAAACTAGTGAAATCAAAAGTGGGCGAGCCTTTTCGACAACTATATAGAATCAACTACTCTCAGTGTCAAAGAAGTCGGGAGAGTAGGCCCAATACATTTTCACAAACATCTAATAAATACAAAATGCATTATAAACTAGTGAAATCAAAAGTGGGCGAGCCTTTTCGACAACTATATATAGAATCAATACTCTCAGTGTCAAAGAAGTCGGGAGAGTAGGCCCAATACATTTCCACAAACATCTAATAAATACAAAATGCATATAAACTAGTGAAATCAAAAGTGGGCAAGCCTTTTCGACAACTAAATATACACTCTTCTTCCATTTCCAAAACACTTTAAATTCTCAAGTCGAACAATGAATCAGATAGTATCTGTTGTAAAATATATTTATGTATTTTTTTCTTTTCTTTGTTTCAGGATTATTTACATAGGAATGTCATCTTGGCATTTACTCTTGGCTGTGCTGGTCGTCATCACGACGCGATACGCCAATTGCGGTGAGTTTCGATATACATTTCGCACAACGTATTATTATAATTGTACATTGTTGGTGCCGCAAGCGTGCATTATAACCCCACCTTCTCGTGATACACAATTGTTATAGCTATGATTTCAGAGCAAAGGTATTATGTAATCAAACCTGCACCGCATTATTAAAGGTGTTCATGTATTAATCCAAATGGATTAGCATATAATAGGAGGCTGGAATAGGTATTATTTCGTAACTATGTTATATTTATATAATTAAGTATATTGATTCAACTTTTTTATTTGTATTTTAATTTTATAGTTATCATTTTTCTGCGTTAACCAAAATCAAAACGAATTTACGAAATGGTAATTGAGAATTTAGGCCTATATTAATTTATTTCGAGATCCATTATTATAATTGTAATAGTTTCTGAAATATCTCTCCGATATTATTGTAATTTTCATCTTTGAATGTTTTTGGTGAATCATTTATCTTCTACATTTTGGGTTCCTGAGTTTTTGGTGGTCGTCCTACTCAATTTCATTACTCATGGGAACGAATCAACAAGAAAGTGGTTCAGTTCACGAGAGTAGGCCTATCTGAGCTGTGTGATTGATTTTAATTTTTTTTCTGGAAAGTGATGATGTTATATGGATTATATGGAATGATATAAATAAATACAAATGATATCATGAACAATCAGAATTTTCTCTTTGGCGGAAATTTTGTTCCTAAACTTGTAATTTTTAATGGCCGTGGATTGTGACATTTGTTGGAGAAATAGACAAGCCATATATTGCCCATTGAATTGAAGTTAATTTGATTCAAAATATTTCTCATTTAATATTTTCTTCTAATAAATTATAGGTAATTGCTATATATTGAAGCACATTGTATATTAAATTGATGGAATTGAAATTAAGTCCATCTTCATATTCTCTTTGTATTAAATTATAATTATTTGAATAAAGATATGAACAATTTAAAGTATTATACCATGAATAACTGTTATGTTTAAGTAACTTATGAGTACATACATAAAGCAGTAGAACATGAGAAATATTTCCAGAACTTTAGTTCTTTTTTTTTTAAAATAACTATTCATATTTCAATGGACATTATTGTTCATAAATGATTGATTTATTGAAAGAGTCTGATTAAACTGACATTTTTGTAATTTTCGGTCAGATTCAAGCCGGAAAAAAACATTGGCATTTGCTAATAACTATAATAACCCTACGCATGATGTCTGTAGTTATACGAGCTTTCTCTTTGATATTTGTCCATCCACCGTGCTTACCAGTTATACAGTGTGTGGGCCATTTAAATCAGTTCCTCATTCAGAACAGTTTATACTTAAAACATTATTTCTCTACAGTTTTTACCACACAATAGAAACAATAATTCTTACTTGACATCTAGATAGTTTACATTCACCACAGTTGGCATGGGTATTAACCTCTATTGCTTCTGTGTGGACATTTTTTTCTGAGGGGATTTCTAAATCAGTTGTTTTAGTGCATCCTATATCCAACACTGTATTGCGTGAGCATTAGTGTTAACTAACACTTAGTGTTTACTGGCGCAACATAACTGCGTCGTTGACGCTCCGTGAAACCCAAATATTCGTTCATTCATATTGTTTGAATTTGAATATGTATTGCAGAAAAAGCTCTGTATTTGATAATGTATTGAAAAAAAAGGGTATTGAAAATATTATTATTCTTTTTTTTTCACCAAGGCAGGTGAGTGGATCTGAGGTAGAACATATCGACTTTGGTTTCTTGCCAGGCGTAATGAAATATTCAAATATGAAATAATGAAATATGAGATATTTCATGTTGAAAATGTTTCAGTACGTTCTAAGATTGAGACCTTTTTTGAAATACATTTTCAAATTCATGAAGTATGAAAATATATTCGTTGAGAAATATTCGTTTATTCATATTAATTAAAAAACTTATTGAGAAAACAATCGTAAGCGGTCTCGTGTATTCACAGTCCAAAAAGATAATCATAAAATATGATCATCAGAAGGTCGGTAAACTGCATTTTCAACTGAATCGATTCAGACTGAAATGGTTTAAATACGGAAATACACGCCAATTTAGGGAAAAACACGTTTCAATTCCAATACTGTCGTATCGCATCTGAAATGTGTGACAAAACAGACAAACATGGTTCAGTGGGCTGTGCCTGCCGACTCGAAGCCAAACAACAAGGCGGTGGAATAAACAAATGTGGCCGACGTTTCTCGATTTCCAAACCACGATGTAATGATACCAACATATACTTCACCATAATACAAAGAAGATCCACAACTCCCATACGAATAACGTGGAAGTATTTGTGGTTTCTTGCGGTCAGTTCAGAGCCAAAGGTCCCGATTGCCTGTCACGATTCAGCGGATTCACTTGTGAAGTAGATGTAGATAAGAGTGGCTATCGGTACCGGTAGCATTGTTGAACTTACTAAATCTATACAATTTTCGTGCAAAACAAATGCAACTGCTAACAAAATACTTCTACTGAGTCGTGTATAAAGCATTGTTGGGCATTGTTGTTTTATATAGTTCGATATAAAAGTGATAGTTGCGCTAGACAATTGGGACCCTGGACTCAGATTCTGACCCCGGAAATATTTCACTTTGAAGACGCGAGTCGGTAAAATCGTATTTTTATTATGCTGAAGTATGTTAGTATCACTATACATTGTTTCCAAAATGTTTGGACTAAGACGATCCAAGGCACTGTGATGAAAGTGAGATATTTTTTGAACCGTTTCAAATCGATTTGGTTAAACCGTTTTCACTACGTTTTTAACGTTTTAACCGTTAGACTATGTGATAAACGTAGTCATACATCTGGAGAAATTGTAAGCTAATGGATAATTTTTTAGCAACGTTCGAATTCAAGTGCACAAATTTTTATTCTGCTCTTAATGACTGTTTCATTTATGAATTTAAACTGAATCTTCTAATCAGTTAATGCCGATCAAAGTGCTCAAATGAAAAAAGATGAAGAGAGAGAAATGAAAATTCACTTTATGTCATTTTTTGCACACCAACTTAATTGTGCTTATCATTAGGAATGAAGTTAGTATGTTCAGAATGTGATTCTAAAATCAATTTTTTCTTTAAATTTTCGAATTCATCACATTATATTTTCGATATATTTTCAATAGGCCTTTACCCTCGAAAATGTTTTTTGGCATATTACTTTGTATTTCCTATAATTGAATTGAATTATACTGAATTGTATTATATATATGTACTAATTACATTACATTAAACACAATGTGTAAAATGTTACTGTTCCTAGAAATGAATGTATGAATTGAAATTGAAATTGAAATCATCCCGTTATGTAATTTTTTCATAATTCCATTATATTTCAATTATTTTCATAACATTTGACTTCCGAATTGTTGGTTCAGTTTGGCTCTGTCTCCACATTCCGGTTCGTTACACGATCTGTTCATGAAGCTTCATTCTAAACAACAATGAATGTTTTGATCAGATCACATGAAAAACGAACAACTTCCGGTCATCGTCATGTTTGTTTCCCGGACATGAACAGGTAATGCTCGAGTAATTGCGGATGTATCGGCTAATTCGTTCATTTCACTAATACCTCATTATTATAGAGACGTAATTACGTGAAGCAATCAATCAAGACCGATCATGCAATCATCAACAATTGACAAGATTTTTTGTATCTATTTCCTACTTTATATTCTCCTATATATATTCTATACTCTTGAAAACAATACACCAATTAGATGTGATAGTATAAAATATGTGAGTCGATCTCCCAAATTAAAACAATTGACACCAGTATATATTTTTTGTTTTGACTTTCTCTCATAGAGTTAATAGGAAGTTGGTGAACAATTATTATGGGCACGTCACATAATTATTTCGATACTTTCGAACATAATAAACAACAATAAGTTCAATGACTGGAAACCACAAGCTATCGCATTCACATTTCTAGTCATTTCCATGCATTCATTATTATTATCTATATTTTGGAGATATTTCACGAAATTGTTCTTATTTTGGTAGTGAGACTTTGACCGTTATTCAATATCAAATTCACATTATGATTCAAGAGGTCCACGTCCATCATATATAATATATGAATCTTTCTCTATATAATATATATTATATATATATATATATATATATATGAACATTTATTCAAATATATATATATATATATATATATATATATATATATATATATATATATATATATATGTGTGTATATATATATATATATATATATATATATATATATATATATATATATATATATATATATATATATATATGTGTGTATATATGTATATATATATATATGAGCACTCACAATGCATATCAACAGTTTATAGTATAGCATAACTGCATCAACTTGGGCGTACTTTAACAATTATTATCGTAGTGCAAAATATGTATTTTTCTACAGTTATGTAATTACATTTCACAGCTTGACCATATAAGATAACTTATTGTTCATAATATATGAGCAATCATCATATTATTTAGACCATGTCGTTGGAAATTTATTGATTGGAATATTCATTTATACAAACCTTTTGCTGTAACAATTTGAGTCAGGCTCACATTTAGAATTCAGTTATTCCTCTGTTTGAGGATTGTTTTGTCGAAGTTAATTTGTGATGGGGAGAAGAGAGAGAGAGAGAGAGAGAGAGAGAGAGAGAGAGAGAGAGAGAGAGAGAGGAGAAAGTAGAGGAAGGGTGAAGCAAACTATAGACTTGTCATTAGTTTATAATTTTCGTTATATCTTTTTCCTTTGTCCGCTTCACATAATTTGTGTAGCGTGGATCTTCGTAAAAGCGTGTACTAACCATCAGTAATTTTTTTCGGCACTCATTAGATCTACGATAAAGTGTTAAATATATATTATTACCCTATATTTTTATCATATACCAATTTCACATTGCTGTAGTTAGTAATTATAGAGATTTCTAAATCAAATGTAATTGTTAGTTTATATACTTATTGCTATGCCAACTCCCTCATGAATTCACTTTTGGGATGCCGATAAGCCGTTCTTGATTTAATATCAGCTCAATCAACCTCGTAGATCTAGGTCATAATTGCACGTTGAGTGAGGTGAGACTAGAAAAACACTTTCGTTGACACTTTTTCTGAATGACAGAATGAAATATAGCGACATTCATTTTTGAACTACCCACAGCGTCACATTGTCAGTGTCAACGTAACATATAAACGATAGTAGGGGACCGGCACAGTATCTGAGTGGTTAGCGCACTTGCTTCGTGTGACCGGGAGGTGAAGGGACATATCGGACCCGGTTCGATCCCCGCCACCGTCCATCTTTACAGGGGTTTTTCGTGGTTTCCCTCTGTAGTCTAGGCTAATGCCGGGATGGTTCCCACAATATAGGCCACGACCGCTTCCTTCCCACTATCCTTCCCACTACCCATAAAAACCTTCATCTCATCATCCCATCATCTCATTAATCATTCATCCGACGCCAATAGATCTTAGTAATCATTACAGCGCGTCGTTGAAACCCAATAAAAAAAAATAAAAAAAAGATAGTAGGGGCTTTTACCATCCATCTAAACATATTGTTGTGAAACTGCTTCAGACCATTCAGAGAAGTTGCTAATAAAATACTGTCGATCAATAATTAACATTCACAATAGTTTAATCATGTGTTATTTTTATGTAATGGTACGCTGCCTGTGAATTTAAAATCGATGGCAAAAATATCCATGGTTACATAATGGACTTGATGATATTTCCACTTTTGTCATTAAAAAAATTTGAGTAATCAACATTTTTATGATCATTTCTACCTGTGATATCATCCTGACGGGAACTTTTTTCCCTACGGAGGCCATAGGGACGTCTTTATATCATGTCATAGAAACTAAACCTTCATTTATTCAATGAAAATACATATCAAAATGGACAATGGAAACTATTTTCATCGGGTAATGTTCTTCAATCTATTTTCCACCATGTGTACAAAATTATATCTTGATTTTCTCAAAGATGTTTCGTATGATTCTCTTCAATTAAAAATCACAGTATTATTTTGGCTCAGA
>OZ023326.1:80136173-80137735 GCA_964007535.1 Brachyptera risi
TCCATGTTCTACAGAATAAATGATTCATTATTACATAATATTATTATTATTATTTCGCAATTTATGACCGTCTCTGTACAGAAAAAATTATAAATGTAGTATATCCATGAATATTATATTATTCTTTAAAAAATCAGATATAGACGAATGAGAGAGAGAAAAAATAATGGAATTTTTGTGATAAGCTAAATGAAGCAAGAAAAAATATTTTGTACATTTTAGTTCTTACTCATCAAAAATTGGTTTCAACGATTTTTCATACTGGTTCATTTTTTTTTATAATCCGAACAATCGAAATGAGTGGTAAGATCGTCCTTGTGGTGCCCCGTCTAAACGATCCACTTTTAACCATCGCCTTAATTGTGGAACAAAGATTTTATATCAAGTTTCGATCGAAGAAGAAATTATTTTATCTATAATACATTATTAAATGCAGACTTTTTCAGTTCATGAAAGTACGTACAAATAGTACAAAATGAATCAATTGAAAAATTGAAACCATTGTAAATTAGCATAACCACAGTTTTCGAGAATATAAGGGGCTTCAAATATTGATATTTACTCATGATGATGAACGTTTATTCAGGAACGCCTATATTTGTAAAAGATAATGCAAAAAGAATTTCCTGTCACCGCCGCATGAAATCTAATGTTATGTTTCTCCATCCAATGAGTGACAAGTTAAAATAAACTTATGTTTATATAGGACAAAGTAGGCCTAATCACCCCAACTGTGTCCAGGCCTAGCCCAATTCTATTCTCAAATGTCCCGCCGAATTGTGGAGCTTGGGGTTGTTTTTGTAGGCCAGGACCCCTATTCCTAAGATAAATGAGATGCGAGAAAAATAAAAGTGAGTGAGATAATCGTTTTCTCACTCACTTTTATTTTTCTCACATCTCATTTATCTCAGGAATAGGGGTCCTGACCTTCTTTCTGGTGATGATACTCATTGTTGTAATAATTATACATCAATGCATCTCATTGTTGTGGTCTCCAAATAAATTTACAGCTTCCTCAACGCTTCTCTAGTAACTATCATACACAAATCAAACCAATTGTAATACATAAAAGTATTTCAGTACAATTTTAAATCCACACTGATTGAATATATTCTTTTGATTAGGGGTACAATAATATTGTAGGCACAAAATTATGGGTGAAATAGCAATTGTCATTACATACGCTACGTAAAACATTTCGAAACCTTCCAACTATTGGAAACAAGTATTTTAGGCCCTTATTTAGACGTCACAGATTATAGAATCAAGCAGAAAGACGTATTCATATTCCGGAATACTTTCGTATTATACACGATTTCCAGCAAAGAAGATGTCATATAATTAACAATTGGTAGAATACTCGCTTTTTCATCTGAAATCAAAAATAGGCCTACAGACGGTTCGTTCATAAACATTATTTGATCACCTTGTTAAACACCATTGAATTTTATGAACGTAATTGCTTATTGGTTACTATTATATATGGTCAATAAATAAGTTATATTCCTAATGGTCGTCTATAAAAATTTTCAGTGGAACGAAAATGAATGCCTCTAATAAAA
>OZ023326.1:80137935-80145435 GCA_964007535.1 Brachyptera risi
GAATGCCTCTAATAAAAACCACATTCATCATTCATCAAAGTACAGGATAAAATCAAATCATTAACGTTCTACAATAAAATTATACCCATATGTCACACGTGACATTTGTTGTCATTAATTATATTGTAGTTATTTTCTGAAAGCAATTCTCCTGCATACGTTCGCTATTATCTACATGCATTCTATTACGTTATTTATTCATACGTGCATGCATTTCTCTCTCACTTGCATCAATATTGTTGGTTCAATATAGAAATGAGAATTGCGTTGGCGGTTAGGGTGGAATACAGACAACGGACGTGTACACAGGGGTCGGTATTGCACACGAACGGGAAAAGGGGTGGCAAATCGTGGCTTCAACTTTGTTAGTTTCATTTTGATTCACGTGATATCTAGTTTATATTTTCCGCAGAGATAAATCAATGTTTTGTGCAAAATATAAACTTTTGAAGTGAAGTTGTATTTTAAAAGAGACAGTGGTAATTTTTTATGTGAGTCCCTAACAATGGATTAGGTGAAGTGAAAGATACCCTGTTCTTCAGTATAGTAGCTATACTGGTAATGCTGTATACTTATTCGACTGATAACTGGAAATGGCAAATAACAATAGATATTCTTAATATTCACAGTTAACAAACCATATTGTCTGAGTAATCATGTCTATGTATAATTTGTCTACAAATATATGTATATATATATATATATATATATATACATACATATATATATATATATATATATATATATATATATATATATATATATATATATATATATATATATATATTTTTTTTTTTTAATAACATCGAAACTTGATACAAAATCATTATTCCCCAATCAAGGCTATGAATGAAAGATAGGATCCTTTGGACGGGGCACCACAAGGGCGATCTTACCACTCCATTTTGATTATTTAAAACTAATGAACTTCAACACCAGGACTGAGCTGTCTGTGACCATAATTTTCCGCCGTAGATAAAAGTATTTCAGTATAAACACACGAATGTTGATATCTTCCACTTTGAACTAAGTCTCTTGGGCAATGATCACTTCTTTCCATTAACAGTAGATGTAAAGTTCATCATCATACAAAATGGACAAAAATAAATGAGTGTTTGTCTAATATCTGTCTAATATAGACCATCTTGTATGACTGCATGGTATGGATAATCAGGCGATAGATATTACACTTTTTCACGTACCTTAATAATTATTGTCACATGTTTCTTAGCCACGGGTAAAGGAATCGCAGTTTCTTTGACACAATCAATGGCTTACTTCAGTGTATCAAAAGATTAAGTTATATTGAAATTGCTATGACCTAGCTACAGTGGTGTATTCGTAAAAATAAAAGTACCAAGGCGGTGATAACTAAAAAAAAACATTCATCCCAACTAGGGGGGGGGAGGGGGGGAAACTTGTGAGCCGTAACATGCCACAATGTCAGTTTTAGGAGGTTCTAATTAAAATATGAAATACAAATAATGTGATTCACGTGATAAAATAATCGCCACAAAGAATCTCTCGCAGCTTGATCCTCCGCGGGTGCATCATGGCCTACATGTTATGATTGTGCATTGCCAGCTGATCAATGACTATAAGGAGCCAAGTCTTTACATAAGGTGTAAGATCAAACTTGACTAGAGGTGGTTCATTTAATTTGATGAACAAAAGCGAGGCAATATAAGCATTATTAGCTCAAAGTTGGCTTTATATATCTTCAAATATGGTTTTCAAGAAAAAAGATACCGGGGCGCGCTCTGCCCCAAAATTAAAGTACAAGGGCGCCGTCCCAGCCTGCCCTGGCCCGAATACACCACTGCCAAGCCATCAGTAAAGAAATGAAAACTATCATCATCTCTTAATTAAGAAATTTTCTTTTTTCAGAAGAATGTAATTGTGTTCTTTTTGTGTCATTTTTGACCTACTTCTTAGATCAAATCAATGTTATATCACCCCTTCCGCGGACTTCATGCAATTAAATTGTAAAAAAAAGACAGATTTTCTCTCTTCTCCCTCCCATAAATACACTCATAGCATTTTCCAAGAGTATCTACCACCGTGTTATACACTATACCAACAAACGAGCCACCCTCCATGGCTCAGTCAACTAAGGCACTGCTTAAAAAACTGAGAACCGTTGGGCCCAAGTTCGAGTCCCACATAAAACATGAGTTTTCTTTAGTAAACGTCCTTCCACTTATCATCACTTTCCAATTTCATTATCACCTGCTCATTCGTACCTCCAAATAACTCGACTATTGGTGGGGTCAAACAATGATCATATTATGCCGATGGTAGGAATGTAGGATACGGTGTAGTACGCGATTGAGTGCATATCATGATATTGACATCACAACTATGCCGAGTAGGTGTGTGTATAGGCTCTATACTGGCATAAGGTCATACGAAGCCAAGAAGCTTCTAGTTCATTGTAAGTGATGGTACGGCTCAATGCTAGTTAGTTGTATATACATATAGTACTGGTAATGTCTAAATTACTACTACCAGCATGATTTAATATTATAGAATGTCAAGGAAAAAGAAACAATTCACCGTGGTGGATGTTCTTTCACACGATAAAAAATATCTAGACATATATACATATAATATATTAATATATACATATTATGTTGTGTTTTATGACACTTTGGAGTATGAAATGGTTTTGAAAATATGGAACGAATTAATTGATGGATTCTTGATGGTAATTGTATGAATGCGTGTTTAAATCAAATGTCATGATTATCAAAGTGTTATAGCCATCCGTAGGAGTTCCTAAGATAGTGACTGTGTGCTAGTTATTTAGAGTGCAATAATTATTGACGACATAAAACTATGGCTTGAAACATAATGAAGTACATGGGACAATAGTAAAATGTGTATAGTTACTGTAAGTAGGCCATAGCTGTATACCGAAGCGAAGCGAATATGTCTAAAAACAAAATTTCAAGTTGAAAAAATGGTATATTCTATAGAAATGTATAGGGCCTTACTTTTGAATTTATAAATTCATGAGTACTTAAGATAAAAGAATTTCTATTTCGAATGATACAATAGTAAAGATGGATGGCTCGTCAACAATTAAAGTTATCACGCAGTTAACGATTCAATGTACCAACCTTTAATCCACGGCAATCTTACTATACCCCAAAATAACTCACAAGTAACAACAATTGACGACTCGCAGTCTCCGCCCCCTTGACGTCACAAATCATTCCGTCCAATCAACAGGGCTATTAGAACTGTAGTGAAATTGAAATATCCAATCGAGGTATCTTCAGATGACCACTAATGATATAGATCCAACTGGCCTACTGGTGAAGCCACGCCTATTTCGAGTCGTCAATTGAGTAGTTCCCGATATCAAAAATAAATCCTCAAAAACCCCAAAAATAAATCGTCACCCAATATATAATTGACCCTTAAAAAAATCTTATATAAACCTTTTTTTCTATTAGAATGCACCTGTTAATTGCGACCACAAAACAACCATGTTTATCTCTCATGTCATAAAACCGTGTCATTGATATCGCCATTACCATTCTCCCATGAACTGTATCATATAATCCAATCTCCGGTTCCGATTGACCGTCTCTGCCATCTCCCACCATCACCGGCCGTCAGTTTCGACCAACTGGGTGCTGCATATATAGGTAACATTACCTTTATAACGTGTAAGCGAAGAGGAGTAAAATACCGTTAACTTTGCCGGCTTCTCGAGTGCTAGGTGTCGGTGACTCACTCGGTCACTAAGTCAAATATCAGCTGATGGACTGTTTGTACCTGTGTCCTAGTACTACACAAAACAAGGCCGACAACCGGATATGTTTGCTACATTTATTGTCATTTGGGCGTCTTCAATTATTACTGAGAGATGGTAATGAGAATAATTGAATGTGCGATTGAAAAAAATGTACATTGAGGTGATGATAATGTATCATCATTTGTAATTATTCATGAATGACCTGAATTTTGAATATTAATTTTTATGTTGACTACTTATTGGAAAGGATGCACAAGTTTATCGAGAACTTATTTTTTGCAGACGTGGGAAGGAATCGGTCGTGGTGACAGGACAGTTTAGTTAAGCAGCCATTTCACTTCAAGGAAATGATGCTATATATGGCATCCCACGCAAATTCAGCAATAGCTTTACTAGCCATAAATACCTGGAAATTGGTTTAGAAATTCAGTTGTGATTTGAAAAAAAGAATACTCCCATTTCTGTCACGTTCATCTCATTTTTATTGTGCATCCAACTGAGACTATATACTCTATCTCTCTATGACACTGACAGTAACCTTCGTATTTCGTATTATCATTTGGAATAATGCAATCGGTTGGTACGATCAAGTTCGAATAAAAAATACCAGTGGAATCCATTTACATAACAGAAAAATCATGAAATATTTTTTTTTCATTTTTTGTTCTATGAACTTGGAAATAATAATATTTTTTATTTTTATACCAGCCAATCAGCAGGTTTTAAAGAAGGTCGACATTTCTGGATTTCATAGTATTATGACTAGGGCCTATAAAGCTATGACCTATTTTCATTTTGGACAATTTTTAGAAAACGATCATTGATTTATAAAAAGAAGTTGAAAAGAAGTTGAAACTTTATGCTCTTTTTTGTATGTATATATATATATATATATATATATATATATATATATATATATATATATATATATATATATATATATATATATATATATATTTATATATATATACATATATATAAACGTCGCACTTCAATGATGAGCGGAAATCTGCAGTTATCCACGAATAACAAATTGAAATGATGATTATATTAAACAATTGTACGTTATACGCAACAAGTGAATACTCTTCATCTCACACATAACTTGTAATATTATGTCACACATCAGCTGTTATGTTGCTATGTTGTTATGTTGCGTGTGTTATTGCGTTCATATGTTAGCTTTTATAGTCTCCGTCATTCTAGTAAGTGCACCTTCGTCTGCATACCGTATTACCAGCTATACTCAGCCCCGGCATCACCAATGTTCACTTAGCATTTATCTGAGAGTTTAGAGAAGAAAATAGTATGAGTAATCATGGTGATACAACTCCAAACTACCAGTTAGGGCTACTCCCACGTTGATAATTCCTACACTTAAGGCCCGGTATTACCACGGCCAGTTAGTATTTATCTGAGAGTTGGTGCAAACAAATAGCATAGGTAACCATGGTGATAACAAGTTTGAACTGTCAGATAAAGGCTAACTGGACTTGGTAATACCGGGCCTTACTATATAATGAAGAAAAAACTACGTCATGAAGTTCAGGACCATAATATAGTTCTTGATGACTCAATTCAATTTCTATTCCATTTTGTTTCTCAACAACCAAGCATAGCTCACGCCAACTTAGAATTCTTAATACTCAAATTCATCAAATAAATCCGATTCATAGTCAATTCATCAAATAGACGTACTGAACTTGGAGGATGATTGACCACGTAAACGAACATTTTATTCATTTATATCGGGTTCAACGACGTACTCTACTGATGACTATACGATCTATTGGCGTCGGTGAATGATGTTTGAGATGATGGGATGATGAGATGAAAATTTTATTTCATCAGGTGTATTTGGATGGTGGGGAGGAGTCGGAGGAACCATCCCAATATTGAATTGAATCGAAAACATGAAAAAAGCCCAATCAGAATGGTCGACCATGGCGGGAATCGAACCCCAGTCTCTTGAATGACAGTTCAGTCACTTCAGTGTATTAACCACTCGTCTCAGTGCGAACTAGTTCAACGATCAAGTTGATCTCGAAATCGTGCCCGTTCACATCTTTCAAAATGAACACAACGAAGAACTTTTCTTTTATCAACATTGAAATCATTGTGTGAAGTTAGTTTTTCCCAATTTGGGCAGTCGGGCAGAGGATGAATTCATAAGATCGCTTGGAACCTGCTCTTTTCGGCTGTGTTTAGACGTCGTTGGCTCCAAATTTAATATAAATCATCATGGAGAGTTTAGAATAGAGACTATTCTCATTTGAAAACAACGAACTTTGACCTGAAATGCCTGAATGAACCAAATGTCAAATGGCAAATGAACCTGCCTGTCTGTGACCATATTTCTTCGCCCCTGAAGAAAAACTTCGGCAATCCATAGAAAAACGTCATTGAAAGTCTTTCATTTTCCCAAAAGTCTTTATAGGTATGAACCGTTTTTATGGTATATAAATATACATTACCCGTAGAGGCATTGCGTTTTTTCAATGCATATCGACTTGATATTATTCATGTATACAATTGAATTAAAATCGAATATAATTTTATACTCCGAGTAACGGAGTATTGTTTGTATTGCTGTGTATTGTTGTGTTATATTCATCATTATTGACATGATTATAGATGTTCAATATTTATAGAAGATGGTATATATTATCATATAGTTATACTGATATTATTGTTATACATTTTGTATTCGAAGCTGACTGCCTATATGATTCACATTCCATTTTCCATTCTTATTCTAATAATAATAATAATAATAATCTTGTGAATTCTCCCTTGAACGAGAAAAAAAGGAACGAATGGATTGGTATAGAAAATTAAACACATGAATGTTGATATTTTCCACTTTTAAACGAAGTATCTTAGGGAATGTTCATTTCCTTTCTTTAAACACAACACATGATGAAAAATACTTTCAATAGCTTGTAATAAATTATAGAGTTCATCACAAAAAATATATAATAGCTTCATTGACTCGACTCTACTATATATAGAGGATAAAACCGAGGAACGGGATAAGTCTTTAAAACAATAATACGGGGTTTAATGTTTACGGTCCGTATTCACGAGCGAACGATTATTTTGTTACAAGGTTGAAGGTCTTGCGGTCGTTCAAGGTACTCTTGTTTTCGACATGAACGTGATAGGTATGTGTTAGAACTGGTGGTGGTTAAAAATAAAATCCACTTCGGTTGATATAAATGATTAGCGACATGGACGTGTCTGTTGACTGTTGAAAACCATTCAGCATTGAAGTAGGTTTTAGATTATAGGTATATTCTATTAATTCAGAACTTGTTTTTCATCTGATTCAATACAAATGTGAGCTGGATGAATTTTGGTGTTGGTTCATAGGACATTTTAGCTGATCATCATTTTCGACAAAGTGGAAAACAAAAAATATCGATCAATAACACTATTGAAAATTTCTTTCTCTCAACGATCGAGATCTGAATAAATCTCAAGAAACAACAATTAACTACAACTCATATTTACATTTTATGATGAGCTATACATTATAAGTATCACTTTTGAACTATGAGGTGGTATCCCTTTTCAAAAGATCCTGACTTATCACCCTTAATCGGGAAACAATATCTTAGAGTCCATCATTTGATATTATAGCTATACAAAGTTGATAATAATCACTCAATTTATTTGATTGAAGTATCAAGATGTATTACGTAAATAGAAAAGATTTCCCGGTTCCTCCACCG
>OZ023326.1:80150435-80157935 GCA_964007535.1 Brachyptera risi
AAATGCGAAAATAAAAAGTGCAAAAAAAAATGATAGCCAGCCGTTGCTATAGTTGAAGAATCAGGTTATATATATCAGCAACATTCGCAATTGGCTAAAAAGAGAAACGCCCTCCGTTGGCGCCACAAAACGTTTCAATAAAAAACATACATGCAGCATCTTTGTTAATTGGTTCGAAGCAAAAACTCAATCAACAATGTCTTTATTCTGTTGCGAGTAATTATAAGCTTGTCATTGTTCGAACTGAACCGAAGAATTGACGGGCAGTAGATGATATTTAAGAGGCCTCTACATTGTGCCTATACCGGCTTGATTGTAGACGTTCGGGGCCCAAGTTGGCACCGGAAAACCAATCAAACTTAGGGTTTTCTGTTAAATGATCACTAGTATTCAATACGTGCTCGCACGAAGAGCTTTAGTTCGTGGTATGTTTTCAACCCTTTAAAAATAATTGTCAAAAATCAACATGTTTCCACCTGTTTTTCATTGTTTTCACGATTTTTTCAGAGTAATATGATATGGAATTATGATTTTTACTGAACGTAGAGGCACAGATATACTCACTGTTGTTTCATTGCAAAAAGAATTAGACTGATTGGTCCCACCGTTTAGCCACCATGTGTTGGGAGCTGAAGGCCTGTATTGACGCTTTTTGCGTCCCTCTATAGGTTTTACTATAGGTTTTACTCATGGGTTGTGAGATGTAAAGTAGCCTCTTAATAAAAGTGTTCTAATGTTCATATAGATATTTTACAATCAACTTCTGTCAAAGACGTATAGAAAGTATGCTTCATCAAACATCATTTTGTTATACAATTGTTTAAATGTAATCATTGTTTAAGTAAGAAATTATTACTTTTACAATCACGCAGAAAGTATTCTCATATATGTATATTTAACGGTAAACTAGAGAATTGTATATTATAAAGTACAATTACAAGGTTTTTATGAGTTTTAACCTGTTTGCAGTATATCATATACAACTTTTGATATCATTTGTATGCTGAATAATGGTATATTTTTCAAGAAAAGAAATATCCTCGATTGAAAGATAGACTGGAGAAAACTGTGATCAAGAGAGAGATGGGAGACAATTTCACAATGTAATAATAATGTTGGTGATATCTTTTGAATGAAATGAGACATCGCAATTCCAAATTGGATGAGATTTGGATTTGGATTTGGATTCCAAAATGGATTTGGAGTGGATTTCACTCCAAATTCGTGAAAGAACCATTTCAATAACTATTTATACTTATTGGTGAAGAATATAGATTTAAAAGATGGTTTTGGTTCTTGTTTGTTTTGTTTTTTATTTTTATATATGAGTTTTTTTAACGACACACTTTACTGATAGCTACGATCTATTGGCGTCGGTTAATGATGAATGGGATGATAGGATGATGAGATGAAGGGTTATTTTAATAGGTATTTTGGATGGTGGGAAGGAGTTAGTCGTGGCCTGTTGTTAAGGAACCACCCCAGTATTGACCTGAACGACAGAGGGCAACCACGAAAAACCCTGTCAGGATGGTCGACCATAACGGGAATCGAACCCCGGTCTCCCGAATGACAGTTCAGTGTGTTACCACTCGGCCACGCGTCTCGGTTGGTTCTTGCTGTATTGTACAAAGTATATATAGCTCATCGTGAGTTGAAGACACACATTTGTTGGTATATGAAAATCTGGATTGGTGTAGACTAATAATAATAATTTCGTTATTTTTTTTTATTGTACCCTTAATTGATCTGAAAACAGATATTGGGCATGTCAAATGATAATACAATTGAAATACAAATGAATTACACATTTATAATACAGTTGAACAGAAGAAATTGTGGAAAAGTTCATATCAGAATGACATTTGGATTTATCGGAGTAATTAGAACTTATTGAAGTTTTTAAAATCCTCAATTGTACAAAAACAATTATTTATTAAGAATTCTTTTCAGTTCACTTTTGAAACCGTTAATGATCAATAGTTCTGTATAATTATAGATAAGTTAGTATGATTCATACTCACAAATATTATTCATCACTATGAGAACCTGAGATATCTTTCTGAATTGACGACTAGTGATTGAGCCGCCCACAAACGTCACAAAACGAAACATCAAAAACGTCAACAGAAACAAATTGACATAGCGTACCAGAGTATCTCTAAATGCCCACTTGAAGTATAGATCTAGGTGATCTGCCGATAAGTCACGCCTATCACTAGTGGTCAATTCACTCCTATTCTATATAACGCCATTTTTTCAACTTGCAAATCGTTTTCATTTCAGAGTAATGTAAGTGTTCCAATATATTCAACAGCTTATTTGTGTGCGTATATATTCGTTTTAGAATACAATTGTAGATAGTACAATTCATTAAATCTGCACGCACTCAGTGAACTACTAAGGGCCTGCACAATGAATTCACACAATAATAATGAATTATTCATACTTGACTCAGGGTACTTCAAAAGTTCATATTAATTTCGAATATAAGTGGGTTGATTCGTACAGAAGATAAAGTATTATTTACATTCAAAGTACTATAAAATTAATTCAGGAATAATTGAAACATAAAATATACTATTTCATAAGTAGAAAATATACTGAATTCATTAAAACAGAACACATTCCAGATGGGATAATTTTTCGAAGAATCTTTAATAAAATTTGGTATATCTCCCATCATTGAGGATATATATAGTGAGCGTACTACGCGATTCAATTATTATTCCTAGAAATCATTTATACAGTCAAAATTAGTTTCAATATTTCAGTCTTAAATTAGCCTCATCTTCAAAATTGTATTTGTATGTTCCTATTATCCATTCTGAATTTGAATTTACTTGTTATTCTGTGTTGATTTAGGCAACCCGATGTACACGGGCAGAGATCTTAATAAGGATTTATATATTTATATTGGGTTTACCGACGCACCATGAATGATGATGAGTTATTGTCAGACGAATGTTTTGTGAGATGATGGGATAATGAGACGAAGGTTTCTCTGGTGGTATTCATTGGAGGAATGAAGCGGTCGTGTCCTATATTGTATATAGGCCACGACCGCTACCTTCCCACTATCCTTTCTCACCTCTTCACGATAAGAGTCATTAAAACACTTGTGAAGCCCATGAGGTAAAAAAAAAAAAAAAATCATCTTGGCATTAGCCCTGGCAACAGAGGGAAACCACGAAAAACCTTATCAAACATGAACGATGAAGAACAAGGTGAAAATTTAAGATGAATGTATATTAAATGAATATAATTGAAATTAGAAATTAACAAATTTGAAAGTATTTTTCCAACTCAGAAGAAACCCACTCACAGCGTAATATTTTCAGTGTCAACGTGGCATATAAACTATCGTAGTGACTTTCCGGATGAAGATATTGCAGTGAATGAAACTGCTTCACATCATTCAGAGAAGTATATCTTCAGAAATACTGTCGATCCATAATAAATATTCACAATATGTTAAGTGTTATTTGTATGTAACGGTACGCTGTGAGAAGAAAAAAAAAAAAAAAAATTAATATATATATATATATATATATATATATATGTATATGGCAGAAATATTTTGTGTTATTGTTACATTACACAAGTTTTCATTCATAACCTTGATTGAGGAACAATGATTTTGTATCAAGTTTCGATGTTTACCACCTCTGTCATCATAAAATTCGATTTATTAGCATTTTCGACAAATATTGTCTACATCTGTGATGTATTTGTAGTTTTGTATCCTACACTGTCGGAAGTTTCATGATGATTTAAACCTGAGGCTGTGAAATCACCCTAGCGGAAACTTTTTGCCCTGTGCAGACTGGCGACGCCTTAATATTTCATATTATGTCAATACTAATTGTAATTATAAATACGTTTTGCAATCTGCGTTCAGTAAAGCGAACCGATGATTCGACAGATGTGAAATGGGGAAGGGTATGAAAAGGTGTTAGGGGCCAGGGACGAACCACTATATCAGCTGACAGTGACAGCATTTATCTCTTTTCTGTGTGCCCATCATTAGCATCACCTCGGCTTCACCTAGCTTTTATTATCACCTCTGATTGCTTACGTTTCCTGTTGGACTGGTGAATGCTCGTCCAAAGTCAATGTGAAGGTAGATTTTCAGTGTTGATGTAGTTCGCACGCGTGGATGGATCATTGTTCATAATTGTACTTGAAAAAATATTAAAATACGATTTTTTATTTTAAATACTTTTGAATTTATATTGGGGTTGAACGATGCAGTGTACTGATGATTAAGATCTATTGGCGTTGGTGAATCATATATGAGAAGATGGGAAGATGAGATGAAAGGTTATTTTATCGGATGTTTTTGGATGGTGGGAAGGAGACGGTCGTGGCCTGTTGTTAAGGAACCATCCCAGTATTGATCTGAGTGAAAGAGGGAAACCACGGTTAACTCATGTAACGATGGTCGACCACGGTGGGAATGGTACTTTTTTATGTTGAATTGATTAACATGTGTGGATATATATTTCTGTTATTAATTTGATCTAACATACAATGAAGCAATTGTCATCATTTGTCAAGAAATTGCTATAGGCCTATTTGATATAGTACAGTCTACAATGGACTTTGTTTTATATTAATTTCAATTGGTGTATTGTTTTCCTGAAAAACTGACTATATACCGGTATGGACGTATGTATAGTCCTTTCGAACAATAATATAAAATAATAATACGTTATTTGCCGTAGCTTTAATTATTTAAATTTGTATTGCATTTTCTCATGCGTATTTTGTACAAATAAGCCCTTTGTGCGAAAGTTGACTTAACAGCTGTCTCCATTCAAATAAAAACTCCGATTGAAACATTTTTATCAAGTAAACATCAAGTTGAACATTGCAACAAAACTCAGTTGAGAAGGTCCTTTAGGTGTTCTGACTCTATAAATGAATATGTAATGTGTTAAGAGGCTTCTTTACATCTTGCCTACCGGCTTGATTGCAGACGTTCGGGGCCCAAGTTAGCAACGGAAAACCAATCATCGTATTACATTACTGTATTCGGTTAGATGATCACTAGTAATCAATACGTGCTCGTACGAAGAGCTTTGGTTCGTGGTATGTTTTCAACCCTTTCAAAATAATTGTCAAAAATCAACATGTTTCTACCTGTTTTTCATTGTTTTTCACGATTTTTTCAGAGTGATTTAATAGAAAAATATGATTTGCGGTGAACATAGAGGCACAGATATACTCATTGTGGTTTCATTGCAAAAAGAATTAGACTGATTGGTCCTACCGTTTACCCACCATGTGTTGGGAGCTAAAGGCCTGTATTGACGCTTTTTGTCCTGTTTTGTTCGTTCCCTGCAGGTTTTACTCATGAGTTGTGAGATTTGAAGTAGCCTCTTGAGATATTTAATACATTCAATTAAACTGAATAATATAAAAATGTAAAAATTGTGAAAATGTGAACGTGCATGTGCATTGCGATTATATTTCTCTTATATAAGTATATTTTCAAATGAAATCATTGTATAATTATCTATATAGCTTATGTCAGATTCCAATATGAGTTATTAAAATATAATGATAATTTCTAGAATATGTAAAGTTCACCTTGATAGATAGGAGTTTTTTTATGTGGAAAAAAACGCTGTCAATATCTACTCACAGGTAGGCCTACTTCGAGTAATAGTTCATCATATCGACCAGCGTGCAAAAACCAATATATTATTAATGCTTGTCATTTGAACAAACGAAGTGCAATATCTTATTGCGTGTAAGCAATCCCGAGGTCAAAGGTGGTGGCATATTATGAAGAATAGTAATGATATGGTGCCTCATGTAATAGGTGATAATAAAACGCCTAGAGGCATTGTGGTATACTTTCATCCATAAAAGAAGGTCAACAAAACAAAATACAAACATTTGTATGCTATAGGGGGTGGAGCCCTAACATTATTGGGGGTCAAGATTAATAAAGTTGTCACGTTTGCTATAGTTCTTTTTTATGGTTAGGCCTATTACGTGATTATTTTGGGGGTCAGTGGACCCCCCTGACCCCCGTCTCCGCCGCCCTTGCAGTTGTATCATAACCCCTCAAATTTCCATAACTAGACCAATATATTGGTCGAGTTATGGAAATTTGAGGGGTCAATGATTTTTATGGATGAAATTCAAGATTGAAAGCAAGACTACATTCTCTTTAAAAAAGTGATGAATGTTTCAATTTATAGTCAGTTTTTCTTGTGTTACCAAAGTTTTTCAAAATATTTCAGCTTGTAATTTTTTCCCAAGAGGCTACTTTACACCTTACAATCCATGAGTAAAACCTGCAGGGAACGAACAAAACAGGACATAAAGCGCCAATACAGGCCTTTAGCTCCCAACACATGGTGGGTAAACCGTAGGACCAATCAGTCTAATTATTTTTGCAATGAAACAACAAGGAGTATATCTGTGCCTCTACGTTCACTGAGAATCATAATTTTCTATTAAATTACTTTTAAAAAATCGTAAAAACAATGATAAACAGGTAGAAACATGTTGATTTTTGACAATTATTTTGAAAGCGTTGAAAACATACCACGAACTAAAGCTCTTCGTACGAGCACGTATTGAATACTAGTGATCATCTAACCGAAAACTGTATGTTGATACGATGATTGGTTTTCCGTTGCCAACTTGGGCCCCGAACGTCTGCAATCAAGCCGGTAGGCAATATGTAAAACCTCTTCATCTATCTAAAGATGAGGAAAACTATTTCTGAAAAATGAATCTATTTTGAATGAACTAATGCATACACATTAGAGTGAAATATTATAAACTGATAGAAAAAAATGTGATACCTTTTTTTCTTTGTTTTGTACCATCATAATTATCAAAAACGCTCGATATTCCACATAAATGACAACAATTATCATAATCTAATTATTAGATTATGAAACTTGACAAAGGTGATATCCACACCGATAGGCATGTCAAGACAATTATAATTTCCTAGCCTTGCCGCTCTATAGGCTTCTGCCAAGCAACAAATGACAAACAATCGTTACCATAACAATACAGCGAACTGGTGGACTACCAAACAATCTGATTGGTTAATTACAATTTACAACTGATGGACATTGTTGTCTGTCTCTTTCAACAATGAATGACGTCACTTGACAGAAACCTATTGATACAGATTTATTCGGAATACCATAAAATATTGGAATAATTTCTTGGCAACTGCAACGATGATACTATAATCAAACGACAGAATTATGAAAATTGTGCAAGTATAAAATGAGTCAAGGTTTTCATATTGTGCAGCCCTTTATCGAGGTGATGCAAAATGAACCACGTTGTTTTATAAAGATACTCAAATGATAATTAACATAAAATGTGGTTGCTATGTGTGAGATCATCGAAAATCCGAGGTTTGTTGTATAAAATATAGAATAATGAATCTTATCTTATACAATGATAAAACGTATCACAAATATGTGCATATAGGCCTACTGCTCAATTTAATATATG
>OZ023326.1:80163172-80195672 GCA_964007535.1 Brachyptera risi
AATTTAAAATACGTCTGTAAAAGCATTTAGTCCCCTAGGCAAGAGCCCTACTGCTATATTTACCATTTGATAACTGGACAATTACTCATCATCTACAAGAAAGATCAGGAACAATGCAATTGTACAACTATGTACTATATATTAAAATACGAGCCTAATACGTACGATTTGATTTGAAATTGCGAATCTCAGAAATGTACACGAAAGCGCGCTGATTCCACCATGGTGAAAACGGCCTAATGTTAAAAGGATAGGACTTACGCCATGTTGCTTATCCCGTTACGTTATTGATAGTCATAGATATAATATAGCCAATTTTTTCATAGCGCCTTACGAACAAGTGGAGTGAAATTATGAATCCCAATGAAATCAATACAATAGTGAGGTGAGATCATGATTCAGAAAATAAAATATGATTATACCATTTAATTGTCGTATTATTCATCCCATATTGACTTTCAAAGATTTATGACTCCACTAGACAATTAGATGATGATTTCAATTCCGATTTTGTTTTCTAAAAATATGAATCTGCCATTTCTCTTAGGCTATATTTTCTATGCATCATAATTTCTTCACGATGAAAAATTAGGAATATATATTATTCCGATATCTGACTAATGCAAGTCGTATAGGTCAATAAAGAAATACGATTGAATGCAAGTACTTGGAATAAGGGAAAGTTTTTATCTTTTTTATAGGTATTGAATCTTTGCCTTCAGGCATGTGTTGATGCGGACCTTGATAATCTCTCACAACTTTCACATTAGTGCCATTACATTAGATGAGTTGAATGATAATAATAATTTCAATTATAGAAATAATATGAAAATATTACCATCAAGTTAATTTTATATTATTGTTTTATATTCATGAAAGTATGAAAAACTTATCAAAATCTCATCATATAACTTTCATAAAAGTTGGAATATTCCAGATTAGACAGATTACAAAATTCAATTTCACATTGAGTGAATCAATTTTATTTATTTTTCATCAACATTAAATAGGCGTGTTGTAAGGTCATTGTTGCATGCTCAATAAGGGCTTGAGCCTTGAGATGGCTGTCAGATGTGCTATCTTGACAACTCAAAAACAGCGGTAATTAAATGTGATATATTTGACAACATTAAAATAGTAAACTATTTGTTCATGAATGATAAAAAATCATATTTGTTGGTGCGAACGATTTCCCGACAGTCTAATTGATATTCATCTATTTTTTTTTGGCCGATTCTTCAAGGTATATAAAATGTATAATAATGTATATATTTCTAAAATATATCGTATAGCAATTTAACATGATATTTTCTCTCTCGTAAGTGATTGAAAATGGAAAAAAAATATTCTTCTTATTTTGTTCCCTAGTATAACCAACTGTATCACTCATTGTTGCAAGAGACAGACTAGACAACAATGTCCATCAGTTGGAATTTACCAATCAGAATGTCTGATAGTCCACCAGTTCGCTGTATTGCTATATAGTAACGATTGTTTGTTATTTGTTACTTGACAGAAGCCTATAAATCCAGTTTCATATACGTATCATTGTATATAAACCACAGCCTTCTTTACTCAGATCATTTGCGATCTTTTCTTATCAGAGAAGATTGTTGCGAATGATCTGAATGAAGAAGGAAGGCTGTGATATAAACCCAACATATGTTCACACTTTCTAACTAGAATTCATTTGCACAGTTCATATATTCATCAAGGCAATACGACGACTTCGATACATGAACGATATTTATATCTTGTCTCTATGGTATGACATTCCCTTCATCTGGCCCATTAGCTCAGTTGGTTAGAGCGTCGTGCTAATAACGCGAAGGTCGTGGGTTCGATCCCCCCATGAGCCAATTATTTTTAATTGATATAATAAAACCAGGTACGCTTGTTTGAGCAACAATAGGAAAACAAATAATCAGCCGCTTTAAACAATGGTTAAAATAAGCGATAAAATTATTCGAATCAACATCACTGCCATTTATCATAATATTGTATAATCATAATTAATTAATTATGAAGATGATCTAATGAACTTATTTTATTTTGAACTTTGCCCTCGATGAAAATGTGTCTTATATTTCAAATTACTTGATTAAGAGTCTGAAATTGTGACATTATTCTATAGTTAAAAGTATTGGAAACTCCTATAGATTCGATGGCAAGAGCCAAAATATATTTTTGGCAACGTTCTTAGTTTGAGCAGAGTCGATAAAGTAGACCTTCTGTCTACTTTCTGTACTTTATACTCTGGCTATGCTACTTTATCGACTCTTGGTTTGAGGGAACCAAATATTATGTACTACACTTTACTTCACAATTTTTGTTAATGTAATTTCTTTTAATGTTAATGTTTTTCATCAATGTTTTGATATTAATGTTGTTTGTTATATATTAATATTATATAAATAATATTATATTATTATATATATTATATTATAATATTATATATATAATATTATATTAATATAATATTAATGTTAATTATTTCTGTTAATGTTAGAATGGTATTTCATAATTGCTTGTTGATATGACAACTTATTCTTATTATTTCTACAAATCGAAAACTTGACAAAATATCTTTGTCCCACAGAATCTTAAAGGATCAAAAGGTACAATCATTTGGATAGGGCACCCCAAGACCAATCATACTACTCAAAAATTTCATTTTCATATAACTCATTGAACTAACTGTAAAATCGAGAAGCGAGGTCGAGTGGCTGGCACACTGAACTGTCATCCAGGAGACTGGGATTCGGTTCCCGCCATGGTTTGGTCACCAACGCCATTCACCGACGCCAATAGATCGTACTCATCAGTACAATCAGTATGGAATTAAACCCAATATGAATAAGAAAAAACTGTAAATAGCATATCAATAAATTTCGTGAAATCAACCCTTTCATGCAAGAATAAAAAAATATGTTCACAATTTTTTTCTCAATTTCATATCAATTTACTGATAGAAAGGGAGTAATTTTTAACCTTTGGATTTTTTGGTACAGATCGGGTGTTACAGGGTGTGACCATATGGTAACGCTAGGCAGATCTGGAGTCAGTTGCGATTGAAATCAACATACATATTATCGAAGACATTATGCATTTAGAATATAGATTGATTGAACTTCAGGTTTTCATCGACACCTTCTTAATTATTAAACTCGAATCAGTTTTTGAATGTTTTTTCTTTCTGTTTCCAGAGCGAAATGGGCGCTGTCCTTCTCTGAAAGAGTGGGGTGTTTGCGTTTCACCGGGCAGTGATTGTCAGCGTGATGAAGATTGTTCGGGGGGCACGGAGAAGTGCTGTGAATCATCGTGTGGCTCGGCCTGTGTGAAACCCCTTTATACAGGTAATAGAAATTCTGTATTTTAGCTTCGACTATCAATAACGTAACGACGATGTAGTGATACCAACCTATTTTATCATAATATCATGATAATATAGAGGGAGGTGTTCCGGCTCGGGTCTTGAAAGTGAAATATTTCCGGGGTCAGTTCCCGAGTTCAGGGTCCCGATTGCCTGAAGCGCAACTATCGCTTTTACATCGAACTATATAAAACAACGATAATCAACAATGCTATACACGGCTCAGTAGAATTATTATGTTAGCAGTTGCATTTGTTCTTATTAAAAATGATAGATTTTGTAAGTTCAACAATGCCACTGGTGTACCCTACCGTAGCCACTCTTATCTACATCTGGTTCACAAGGGAATCCGCTAAATAGTGACAGGCAATCAGACCTTCGGCTCTGAACTGACCGTAAGAAGCCACAAATGCCTTACATGTTATTAGTATGGTAGTTGAAGCACCTTCTTTATATCATGATAAAAAATGTTGATGTCACTACATCGTGGCGTAACTTCGTTATTACTTATTACACGTTATTGATACTCAAAGATTTCAGTAAAAAATGAGGACTCTGCCTCCATAGGTTGCCCGTTAGACGCAGAATAAAATAACAATGAATGTAACTAATTAATGAAGAGAGGAATTAGGACAATACAATATAGTGTTTGATACAGAAAATAATAACAATATTGAGCTATAGTCTATAAAAAATGAAATTGTTATTGATTACTTATTCAGAAATAGAAGAAGAAATGAAAAACCTAATATAATATAAAAGCGATACATGCACACATTTGATTCATTTAAAGTACATGAATGGTTATCTAGGGGCGGTGAAGCCGGGAGAGGGAGGGGGGAGGAGGGAGAGGTCGCCCGTGACCCCTCAATAATTATGTGATAGGCCTTACTATACTGATATTATTCGATTGGGGGGTGATTTAGTCCTCTCAATTAAATCAATGGAATGTAATAAATATACAAAATATGTGATATATATATATATATATATATATATATATATATATATATATATATATATATATATATCATATATACATGAAAAAAAATCTCGTCATATTTTTCATTGTTGCAAGTGTGATAATAATGTGTAATTTATTATTTTTGCAACTTGGTTCATATTTTAATATAAATCGAACACCTGACCTGACACTCGCAATTATCAATCAATTGCGCTTATACCCTAAATCTCTTTCAAATTACATCAATATGGCCCATTGCCCCACACGCCGCGCACCATTTTACATGACTTGACAACTTGACCCCTCAATAATGTTTGGGTTACACTGCCTCTGTATCTTACTACCCTTACCCTATGTCCTCGTCCTCAGTAGGCCTATATCTTACTACTATATGTCCTTATACTCCTTGTCCTCAGTGATGTCATAGACTATGGTGATATCAGGGGTCCTTTGAGGCCATTTGCACACCCCATCCTTTTCCTGTCGTACTTGGTCACAAATTAATCACCACCCCCGCCCCCCACAATTACGTCACTATATACCCCCCCCCCCTCATTTAGAGTTACTTCCAATTCGAATGCGATGAAGGTCACAGTTTGTTTTTATAACCGAATGATATTAAATAATATTTATGAATGAAAAGTTAACATCGAGAATAAATATAATTGTCTGGAATAAGGCATAATTTGATAGTCTGCCTATAATTTTTGAATCAATCAATCTGCCAATAATTTGGGAATTTAAAAAAAAAAGCTGTTTTGTGAATAAAAGTGACATCTCTACGTTCTAACTTCTTTCCTGCACCAATTCTTGACAGTAATCCTCCCCCCTCCCCTCCCACCGGACCAATAATGCTCAAAAAGAGTGTGATTGTAGCAGCTGTAATCCATATTTTCATATTTGAACTGTCAGTGGACACCCGCCTCCGTGGCGCAATTGGTTAGCGCGTTCGGCTGTTAACCGAAAGGTTGGTGGTTCGAGTCCACCCGGGGGCGTTTTTTTTTTTTTTTTAAATAATTATACATACATATAATACAAATAGTATTTGCGTTAAATTCGTACAGTTATTCGAGTAGGCGGCGTGATAATATTTCTTACTGATAAGCTTCATTTTACTTCATTCATTGCATACCGGTACTAGGCCTATATATTTTTTTCTTGCTGTAAGAAAAAGATAATATTTCACGAATTCTGAAAATTTGGAAATTTGAATGGGGTTATTAATATCCAAATTAAATTATATCACCCAGCAGATAATTTGATCATGCGAAAACATCAATCAGACCAACAAATAATTTGAAAGGCTAACCAGTTGAATGTTTAAAATAGTATATGAATGAGTGTGATTACCATTCATTTAGATCACATTAGAATCATTGAAATATCTACCAACTACTCATCATGATTTTTTTCTATCTTATTCTGTAATTGTCTAGATTTCTCACATAATTGTAGGCTACTTAGTTCATGTATGTGGAAAGATTTTCAATAGAACACACACAAAATAATACTGAGACGAGTGGCAGAGTGGTTAATACACTGAACCATAAATCAGGAGACCAGGGTTCGATTTCTGCCATTGTTGACCATCCTGACAGGGGTTTTTCATGGTTTCCCTTTGTCTTTTTTTTTATTGGGAAAACAAAAGTTAGAAACATTACAATTAACAAAATTCATATCGCTTAATCCACAAAGCCTTATAAGGGCTTGACTGTGGTGATAACATAAATGAAATAACTCTATAAAAACACACACAAAATTAGTTAAAAAACAGGGGGAAAAAAAAGGGCAACCTAAAATTACGAAAGAAAACGAAACATGTGCAAAGTTAATCAATTGAAGAAAGAAGTAAGCACATAATGAATCACTGAGAAAAATGCTTGTGCAAAAACCAGAAATTCACACTTGCGCATTTAAGATGCGATAACATAGAGAGAAAAAAACAGTTACTAGAAAAAGCATACAACGAAAAGATTCAACCTTGTTCTGAAATTACATCACTCAAAAAACATAATTCAAGTATATATACATAATTGAAACTAAATTAAACCAATACTCATGATTGGACAAACATTCTTTCATAACAATAATACATACATATAGGGTGGAAGTTAACTGTAGTTACGAGTTGAAGAGTAACCATATTTTAGTTTCGGTTTTGATATTTTTATACTTTTTCAAATGCCTTAAATTGAATGGAATTTTATTAAAAATTATTGGTACTGAAACTCAAGACTTCTTTTGCCGTATTCATTGTTGAATTGAGGAATTTTGAAGTTATTTAACATTCCGGATCTAGTATTTGCTGAATGATCTACAATATTTTTAAATGAATATTGTTCTAGTCAATACTGGGATGGTTAACAACAGGTCATGACCGACTCCTTCTTCACTATCCAAAAACACCTGATTGAATAACCTTTCATCTCATATATCATTCACCAACGCCTATAGATTGTAGTCATCAGTACAGTCCGTCGTCAAAACCCGAAATTAAAAAAATTAAAAATTGAAAACAAAAATAACAAGTAGGCCTATAGCCAATAGATCAATAGATCAAAATACAGTCCAACAACAAAACCCAGAATAAAAAAAAAAAAAAAATTGAAAACAAAAATAACAATTAAGTATAGCCAATAGATCAATAGATCGTAGTACAGTGCATCGTCAAGACCCAAAATTGAAAGGGAAAAAAATTGAAAAAAAATTAAAAATTGAAAACAAAAATAACAATCACAGCCAACAGATCAATAGATCGTAGTACAGTGCATCGTCAAGACCCAAAATTTAAAAAAATGGAAAAATAAAAAAAAGCAAGTGAGCCTATAGTCAACAGATCAATACAGTACAGTAGTACAATAGTAGTACAGTGCATCGTCCAAACCCAGAATTTAGAAAAATGAAAATAAAAAATAAAAATAACAAATACAGCCAGTAGATCAATAGATCGTAGTACAGTGCAATAGAAAAAAAATTAAAAATAACAAATACAGCCAGTGGATCAATAGATCGTAGTATGCAGTGCATCGTCAAAACCTAAAATTGAAAAAAAAAATTGAGGAAAAAAATAACAAGTTTAGCCAATAGATCAATAAATCGTAGTACAGTGCATCGTCAAAACCAAAAATTAAAAAAAATTGAAGAAAAAAATAACAAGTTTAGCCAATAGATCATAGTACAGTGGACCCAAAAGACCCAAAATTCAAGACCCAAAATTGAAAAAATTTAAAACTGAAGGCAAAAATGACAAGTATGAGTAGTATCTATCAACAGATTGCCGTCAAATCCAAATCATTAAAAAAAATTTTGAATGAAAAATAACGAGTATAATTGTATCAGGATGCGAGCAGCTGAACATGGAGGCGGAGAGACGAGCCCGAGCGCTGGGTCCCGACGGAGTCAACGTTACGATACCGAAGTGTAACGCGGCGGGTAGGTTCGACGAGATCCAGTGCGATGCGAAGAGTCCCAGCTGTTGGTGTGTCGACGAAGCCGGGTTCGAGGTGGCCGGAACGAGGGCGCCTGCAAGAAGTCTCGTCAATTGTGCAGGTGAGGATTCGTGGGCATGCCCGGGGCATTTCAATACAAACGGCCCAGTACGAAATATCTAGAACGATGATTTCTAGCGAAGATATTTGTTCATGCCTAATATACATGAATAGAGGAAAAAATGGATTGAAATATTATTAGTGTCATTTTATTTCATGATTTTCATGATATTATATGATATTTTCATGATTCTTATGACTTCTGGCAAAGCTATTTGTTCATTCAAAATATACATGGTTAGGGGAAAAATGCGATTTAAAATATCATTCATGCCGTTTCATTTCATGATTCTCATGATTTCCATGATATTTTATGATATTTTCATAATTCTCATGATTTCTATGATATTTTATGATATTTTCATGATTCTTATAATTTCTAGCAAAGCTATTTGTTCATGCAAAATATACATGGTTAGGGGAAAAATGCGATTTAAAATATCATTCATGCCATTTCATGATTCTCATGATTTCTATGATATTTTATGATATTTTCATGATTCTTATAATTTCTAGCAAAGCTATTTGTTCATGCAAAATGTACATGGTTAGGGAGAAAATGCTATTTGAAATATATTTGTTCCATTTCATTACACGGTTTTAATATTTCAAAGTTGTTTCATAGTTGTTTCATGTTATATATTTTGAGTGACTTGAAATGTATGAAATCATCCAACAATACCAAATTTTGTTTACCAAGAATATAAAAACCAGATGAACACTTCTCACGATGAGTAAATAATGCTAGATTTCTGTTTGTTTAATATGAGAATGTTCGTTTGTCACAGAACCGAAGCCTTGTGGTGGCCACACTTGTCGCATGCTGTGCCCACACGGCTTTGCCCTTGAAAACGACGGTTGTCCAAAGTGCCAGTGCCGTGACCCGTGCAGCGGAATCAAGTGTCCGGGTGCGTTGAGCTGCCAAGTCGAGGATGTGGCGTGCGCCGAGAAACCTTGCCCACCGGTACCTAAATGTAAGACATTTGATAATATAGTCAACTTACTTACCTATACAGGTGATAGTAATTTTTCCTGTTAGAATGTAAAATTTGTGTTGGAACTTGGAAGTTATATAGTTAGAGTTGTAGGAATATTGCATTCACATTCAGCTTTCATAGTCTATTTTTATGTGAAATGTAGCATGTAGCAAAATACTTAAAAATCAGGAGCTGCAAACTCTATACGATCAACTACAATATTACCAGAGGCAATTTCAGATTCTTTCGGACTTTCTAGTAGTAGCTGAGACAGGAAACTGTCCCAATACCACTTACTGTTGATAATTATTCAAGGAAGGAGATAACGTTTTTTTTCCACTTGACTATCGGTTCATCCAGTATATTATATATTTGAACACACTTTCCAGAGAGAAATTACAGTAGAACAACTTTAGTAAGTTTCTATTCAGTACATTTTTCACCTTGGTTGATTTTATTTTCTGATCCCATCTATAAGCTTCTACAAGTTACATGTTCTACATGATTACATGTTCTACATGTTGAATTCCAGCATGTCTTCTACATGTTACATGTTACAGTTTCTTCAGTAAGTTTTTCACTTCAATAAAGCTGGCCTTCCATGAACGCGGAATTCGACGAAATTTGCTTAGCGAATTCGCTTTGCGGTTTTTTCGGACGCCATATTGGAAAAACGACCAAGCAGTGACGAGAGCGGCGCGGTATCCTAATGTTGAGCTTGGCCCAACTTTTTCGCGTTCCGCATAGCGAAACCACCGGACGTTCATGGAAGGACAGCTCAAGTTTTTTTGTCTGATCTCCTGAAAAACGCACTAAAGAGGTTCCACTGTATTGATATAACAAACGGTGTTTTTATTCCAGGCAAAAGAGGGCGTAGCCTTGAGAATGCGTGCCCTGCTGGAGATCCCCTCCGTGTGACAGATAGCGAGCGTCCGTTCCTCTGCGGGAACTCTCCCGGCAAACCCAACTGTCCACCGCTGTTCCAGTGTCTCGTAGAGAAGAACAACGACTACGGCGTCTGTTGCCCGGCGTCGTTCAAGCTCCAGAAGCCGGGATCGTGTCCCGCTGAGAGTAACGAGGATCAGTCGTGCGGACAGTCGTGCCAGAACGACTTGGAATGTCCGTCAATGCAGAAATGTTGCGCGACAGATTATTGTGGTAAACACTGTAGTCAGCCACAGAATGTAACTGGTGAGTTTTTGATATAATATTCTCATAAAATAGAATTTCATAATGGGTCAGTTAATCATGAAATTGTTGCCCAATGTATTTATGAACCAAGAAAGTATATGAATACTATTCAGTAAGACACCATTTTTAAAAGTACATTATATTTACGAAAAAAATCATTGTTCAATCCATAGAATGCTCAAGTACATTAGGGCTGATAAAGATACTGATATCAAATATAGACCCGATAACAAAACCATATCTTCTTAGTATTCAAAATTTGTATTTCTTAAAAATTTCTTTCTGATCTCACTAAATTTGAAACTTCGACTGGGATTTTAATATTATTGTTATACAGTGGAACCTATTCAGTGAGTTTGACTTTAGGATATTTCTCACCTTGGTAGGTTTTATTTTCGATCCCATCTAAATGCAGTAAGTTTTTCACTTCGGTACGTTTTTTTTTGTCTGGTCCCTTGTAAAACGTACTGAAAAGGTTCCACCGTAACATGGTCCTTCGATCATTATTTTCTGTGTCAATGTGTAGGGCATACATGTTTTGACGATGGCAAAATACCAACTATTATTCAGTGGTATTCAGTTATTATCAGTCACCAAGAACACTAAAATTTGCAGATAGTACCGTAATTACTAATTAGGTTACTCCAGATTTATTGCAGCTTCATAAAAATGTCACTTCCCCTCACTCAAATGATCTAGTTTCCCATTTCACATCCAACCAAATTATCGTACTGAGTGTTAACAATAGCGCTAGGCCTACACAGCAGTAT
This sequence comes from Brachyptera risi, assembly GCA_964007535.1. Taxonomy (NCBI): domain Eukaryota; kingdom Metazoa; phylum Arthropoda; class Insecta; order Plecoptera; family Taeniopterygidae; genus Brachyptera; species Brachyptera risi. The sequence goes on from OZ023326.1 coordinate 80,173,996, forward strand.
TTTTTCATTGAAAGTCTGAAATCCCACTGAACGATTCAATTTCACACTGTACTTTATAGTTTCATCATCTAACTGTAATTTCACCAGGGCTCATACCATTCTACTATCAAAAGTGTGTGAATAACATTATAATTATTAATTTATTATCATTATTATTTATAATAATGTTCTGTTTGCAGTGTGCTTGCAGCAGAAGATGTTGGCAGAGCTTCTGGTGATGAACGAGAGAGAGGGCAAGGGTTACGTGCCACAGTGTTCCTCGGCCAACGGACAGTTTGAGTCGAAGCAGTGCAGCCGTAACGGTCTGGTGTGCTGGTGCGTTGACAGGAAGGGGAACAAGATACGAGGGTCGATGGGGCAAGGAACCAAAGTGCAGTGTCATAAGGCAGCTGAATGTGAGTTGACATGTAAATTAGTTAAAATGTGTATACGTAATTACAGTATCCGTAGTTCATTTTTCACTACATTCGACATTTGATTGTCTGATCTGATGGTTTCTCATTTTTTAAAATATAGGCCTAATTTAGTCCTTGTATCAAAGTTGTTAGCTTGCATTATCAACTAACAGACATGTTATTTCAATAAAAACATGTGATGAGTAGTTTCAAGTTTTTGTTGTGATGCACTTTTCTGTGTTACAGTACTACTGTATGTATATGTTATTTTATTATTGATTATTATATTTCATTTTTGACATGTCTGATATTTTGTACCGTATAGTACTGTAGTAATAACAGTGTTATATGGTGTTTATATGATATGAGGTGTGTGTTAATTTCAGTTGAATTCAGAATAACAACTAGAATAATGATTTTGTGTAAATATTTGAAATAAAATATGATCTCTTTGATCTCCACTATTTTATTGATTTGTTAGTATCTGCAGTGCAGCTACTCTTCTTGGATAAAATATGCGACCATATCAATTTTTCAAAATTGTATCCAACAGTTAATAATGTGAAAATAAGAAAGCTACCAGTATATGTTTCAATGATGATAAAACCTATCTTGTCATCAAAAAATCGATAAAATACTTTGAATTTAATTAATAGGAGATTTGTGTTTATCAACAACATTTTTAAGATATTCGTTTATGTTTCATCAGTGCCCACGAAAGGACGTAGTATCGGCGAGACAGCGGCATGTGATCACCAGATGTGCGCCCAGTTGTGCGAATACGGGTTCAAGGTCGATGAGAACGGCTGTCCCACGTGCGAGTGTGACAACCCGTGCGACGGCTACTCTTGTCCGAACGGGGAAGAATGCAAGGCGATGAGGTCGGAAGCGTGTACTACGGATTTCATGTGCCCCGTCTATCCTGTCTGTGAGTAGTTTGAGATGTTCTTGTTACTGACGTTATCATGAATACTGCTACTGATATACATTATCACGTTAATTTCAGCTAGGTCGGCAATCGTCGTGTTGTAATATACCACAACGGAGCTTACCTGTCTCAGTCTATATACTCTCGTGACGTCACCCGATCTGCTCGGCTCAGGTCGGCAGGCTGGGGGGGGGGGGAGGGAAGGTCAGGGATCGTTGGACTTGACAACACCAAGTCAAATGATATATATATATACACAAACAACGAAATGTACAAAATAACCAAAAACCGATAGGGCGCCACGTTGCTCTTTTAAACACGAAAAGAAACTAAATGTGGGTAAAACAACGAAAACCCCAATTGTAATATTGCAAAAATATACCGATACGTACACTCAAACTAAACTTATAATATCTCGTCATAAACCACGTAGCGACCCGCTCACGTCAGTCCCTAAACTCAACTACCTCGAGCAGAACAAAAAATCTCTCCATCCCCTCTGTAGTTACCGTGACGTGTCCAACTACACCTGCTAGTTGCGACTCGAGAGGGGAAGGGGGAGGTCAAATTCCTATGTGGAATTCACGACGTGACAACACACTACGGGGATGTGCACAACTTATTAATTCATCATTTAATAAAACAAACTATATTTCTATTATCATTTTTATTCTCGTGATGAAAAATCTCATGTATGTCATGCACTCTTATATTAAATGAAACATTTTCATGACTCGAATTTTCAAGAAATATGAGAACGTATGTAAATCAAGTTCAGATGTGCTGATCCAATGATGAATGTTTTTGCTCACATTGTGAATATATTATAGTCTAAATAACTGTTTTGTCACAACTAGTTTGAATATTACAAAATATTTTTTTCTCATACAATCCGAGGAGATATAATTGTTCACATTCCATTTTGTAATTTCCAAAGTGGTGCGGCAGCTGATAAACGGTCAGCTTATGGTTGTCTAAAGTTCCCAGTATTCACATTCTCACATGTTATTTCATAAAAATTCAATTTGTGATAATCTAGATAAAGTGGGAAAACCAACATGAAACAACCAGCTTGGAATGTGAACCTTCCTTTTGATTGACATATAATTAGATGCTCTATTATTGCAGGTCATGCAATCTCTTCTACCTTGACTACCATCAATCCTTGCTCACTGGGAATGCCGCTTCAAGATCCGTTTGAAGACAAAGTCGTGATCTGCAATGACGGCGAAGAGAACTCCGAGATGAATTGCCCCAAAAGTCACCGTTGTACTTACATTGGCGCTACTGCACAAGCTGTGTGTTGTCCCAAACTGGAGACCGTAGGTGAGAATAGCTCCCAATCATTTATTCACTTCCAAAGTTGTTGAAGATTTAAGTGTCGTATCAACATCTAACGATGTAATAATATGTGGGCCTATAAGATGATAATAATAAATTTTCTACATACTGACTCTCATATGAGAATTTCTTCACCAATAAATGAATTATATATCGAACAACCGAATATTAAAAATGTTAGTACAAGCACAATTTGAATGGCTTAGTGAAGCAGCAAGCTTACCTTGATTGCAAAGTTGCCATCGTCATAAATTATATATTTTGGTGCTCTTCCCTCTCTTCTTGATTTTTTTTTACCCAAATATTTAAATAAAATATCACTACTGACATTGTATAGTAAAGGTTCTTCTTATTTGTGCAGTTTTACTCCAGCAATAAGTTTCAACCTAATTTATTTCTATCGATTCCAGAGCCGACCAAAGACGGTATGTGCCCGTTCCTCGTCCTGAACAAGTGTGATAACGTGACGTCTTGCATGACGGACGATGCCTGTGACGGTAGTAAGAAGTGCTGTTACACCGGTTCTTGCGGCGCAGTTTGTGCTGACCCGATCGAATCGTCGATCCAATCAAAGAATGATGAACTTGTCTCTGAACAGCTGGACGAACCAGACTCACCCACTAGTAAGTCCTGGTGCAAATCAATTCGTAATTAATAATTATATTAATCTATCAATCACATGGTGAGAACTACATTGTCTAGAAATACATATTCATGTAGGCCTACAGTGGGACCTCGTAGTACATTTCTTAGGGGACCAGACTGAGAAAATGTATTAATGTGAAAACTCATGCAAGGAACTGTTTAACATGGAGAGCATATGGGTGGGATCAAATAATAAAACTTATAAATATAGTGAATGTATAAACGAGAAACTTACAAACGAGGTTCTACTGTATACAAATTTTACCAACAAATCAATATTCATTCTTATTCATTCATTTATTCAGTCATAGTTCATTGTGAACAATATCATTCTATGAACCGAGTCAAGTACTAAAACTATTATGGGAAAAAAAAGAAGAAAAATCCCTCACAATAGTACTCCACAGTAGGCCCTATATTCTGCTTACCACCAAAAAATATGAATCAATAAGGTGTGACATTAGATAAGTCATGTTGGTTTTTCTGAATTTCATCAACTGTTTATCAACTTTTTGAAATTGTTTCACAGTCATGTAAATGAATTAAAACATTCAATAAAGAACAAGAATTTCATTAATTCAAACACTAAATCCCTTGCAATTTGGTTGTAATAAAATGGATTAAGAGTCCACGGGAGTCGATTTAGCGAATAATCAGTTTTTTGATGATAACTTCTGGACGGTATGAGATATCAAAATTCTAATAAGCGAGAAACACAGATAATTATAATAGCTTCAAGATGATATAAGATATGACTATTCAAGTCATGTCGCATAACTGTCAAGAGTCGACAGCTAAAAAACCCATTTTTTAGCTGTCAACTCTTGACAGTTATGCGACATGACTTCAATAGTTATAGCTTATATTTTCTTGAAGCTATGTTAAAATTATCTGTGTTTCTCGCTTATTAGAATTTTGATATCTCATACCGTTCAAAAGTTATCATCAAAAAACTGATATTTCGCTAAATCGACTCCCGTGGACTCTTAAGAAACATTCAATGTCACCAAATATAACTGACCATGATTTGAATTTGATTAGCTTGTAGATCATAACAATTTCTCTGTGTTTTCAGTGTGCGAATACCTGCGCGATTTTAATGAGAAGATGGAAGGTACTCAGGACGGCATGGGACTTGCCCTTAGGACCCCGTCGTGCCATCCGAACGGCTCTTACGTCGAGACTCAATGCGCGACCGTTAACGGTGAAAAACAGTGCTGGTGTGTCGACAACTTTGGTACTGAGATCCCACGAACAAGGTGCGCATTGCTTTCACTTGAAATTTGACACTTTTAACGAAGCAGTAGCTAAGGTAGTTACCGTGTCATGTGGAATTATTAATATTCAAATTGTGTTTTACTAACATCTGTTGTTTTGATAGTAGGTCTATTTGGCAGGTCAATATAGAAATATATTGAGACCCCTAGTTATAGTAAGAGATTTATCACAAACTTCTAAAATGTTATCATTTCAAACTATTTTGTCCAGGCATCAGTACAAGCAAAAAATTATGATTGAATAGAGTGGAGTGATCGATTAATTATTTTCCATTAATTTTATCAATGTTCTGAATTTTGAGTAGGCCCATACTGTGAATTGTTATCAACTAATTGATACTGTTACAACCTATTTAGACGTTGGCCGTCATATTCATTGAAGAATGTCTTTCTTCCCTCTACCTCATTTGAACATGATATGGAGGAAAAGAATATGGAGAGATCATCATCTTCCCACAGGAAATTTCTCAATATTCTCCATTCCTTCTTTCATTTTCCTAAATTTGAAAAAAAAATATATTTTTCTGCATCATATAGTTTACTTGTTCATTCCTTCATTTCAAATCAATGGATGTAAATGTATAAGTAAGTATGAATAGATGCCAATCTTGAATGTAGAATTAAAAATTAGGTTATCATTAATAATTGTATGGAGTCTTGATGTTGATGAGTACTTTTGAAGAGAAGTTTCCAGTCACAGTTAAAAACACTTCAATACTTTCACAAGTTCAATTCATAAACGTTGTCATTCTGTCTTCCAGGAACGACAAAGGCGTTGATTGTATCGCTCTACGCGAGGAGTTGAGTTGTTTGGATCTGACGTGCCGACTTGGCTGCGACTACGGCTTCGTGCTGTCTAAAGACAACCGCTGCCCCTTGTGCGAGTGCCGCAACCCGTGCGACGAAGTCATGTGCGGTCAAAGTGAGGAATGCCAGATGGTGGACGTCAACTGTGACAATGAGTACTGCTCTCCTGTACCTGCGTGTAAGTCTACGACACTCATACTTTTAGTTGTTCTTATGTTATGTCTTCTAGATGCTTCGGAAAATACCAATATAAATTAAAAACCTAATGATTCAAGACCTCCGCAGAGAAGGATGTAAGATATTTTCTTAGCGATAATTGATATGAAATCATTGTTCCCCCCAAAAAAATGAAAATTGTCAGTGTGAAAATGGAGCAATTTGTTCATGCAATCCCATTTTGTGCAATCGAGTTCATATGTAAAAGTAGTATGAGTGATGTATGACTCAGTACGAGCACGAGTTCACTTTTCCACCTTTTTTTTATTTCAGTATTTTATTTACTGTTAGGCGTTATGTGTTTGATAGAGTCCAAATATTCAAAGTGAAACGCACTTGATTTCAACGATTTCAGTGAAACCTCTATCCATCGTCTTTCAGGGGACCAAGAAAATAGAACCATCCATGCAGGAAAACGATCCATCCAGGACAATTTAACATTGATTATATGGGAGTAGGGTCTGACAAAATGAATGATACAAGCAGGGAAACGATGGATCCGGGAACGATGCATAGAGGTTTCACTGTATTGAATGTTGAGTATTGTTTCATCTTCCACCAACAGGTTTTCTTTGCAATTCTTATCTTTTTGAAAAATTTCTATGCAGCAACCTGACTTGTTTTTTTCCACTTCGTCTCAAATAGAAAGCTAACTGAGAATGGTGATGTTTCAGGCTTACCTAAGAAAGTTGGTCAGTGTCCGTACTTGATCCCCGTAACATCGGGATCGTGTGACTACGAGTGTAAGTTCGATTACGGTTGCAACGGCACTTCCAAGTGTTGTTCTAACGGCTGCGGAACGCAATGTGTCGAGCCGGTCATGTTGACAGCTTGTCAACACCAGCGCGCTATCGTCCTTCACAAAGCCAGCGAGAAGGGTAAGAAATGAACATGTTTTCACAGTAGAACCTCTTTAGTAAGTTTCTCATTGGTACATTTTTCACCTTAGTAAGTTTTTCACTCAAGTACCCAAGTTTTTTCTGTCTGGTCGCCTGAAAAACGTACTGAAGAGGTTCCACTGTATTTGATTTTCATTTCATTTCATCACACATTTTACATACATTAATTGACATTCTCTCATACAAAGGTCACATAAGTATTTGAGCTTTCAGTGAGATTACGAGATTATCTCGTAGGGGAGCAAATACAAATGAAATTATAATATGGTGTATCCCCGTGTCTCGTCGTGTCTTCTGAGAAATGAACCAAGTCAAATAACATATTGTTTCCGAGAATATGCATTCTAAATACGTACTATCATTATTTTGGATTATAGAAATTACAGTATTCGCTGAACTTTTTGGAATTGAAAAAAAAATTGAATTGAATTATCTTATTCACAGTTTCAATGTTTTGAGGGACATTAATAACATAATTTTTTCTTGGCTACCATTATAACAATTTTCAATCACAATACACATCCGTTTCAGTCAAAACTCAACTAAAACAGTTGAAGATGGTTAAAAACTTGAAATATAGCATATAAACTAGGGCCTACGATGGGCAGACTGGGTTTAAAAGGCCCAAGCAATGATTGAAAATATGAGCCCGGTTGATTACTAGCTCATTAGCTCGTGTCAAAGACTACAAGTTCACATATGTCTATGAGCCCCGAGACTACATTACAGTACATTGTACTTTTGTACATTTGTACATTGTAGTACATCACAGAAAGAAGATAATGACAGAGCACATATTCTCAACGATCGTCGACTGAGCATAGAGTAACGTTTATTTAAATTTAAGAGATAAACAATTTCCATTATTATTATTATTATTATCAAAACTTTTTTTTTTTTTTTATTCTTTCTAAGATGGACGGTGTATACACCGATCATTGTTGAATAATCTATAGAGACCTATGTTCGTTTTTTTTGGTTCATCAGATTATTTCTAAACGAATTTAGGCCTACATTTGAATTTCTTTTGTTTTCTGATTATTTTGTTCATTCAAATAATGTTTTCTCCATTTTTATTACTCATTCAACACCTACATATTATAGCCATATGATCTAGTGACTATAATAAATATTATTGTATCTGATTTTATATTTCAAATATGTCAAGTACCGACTTTTTATTTCAAGTGTACGAAGAGAGACAGTTTTATTTAATTATCTCAGTTATAACGCCATAGTTAAGCCCTTATGGGGATTTGTGGAAATTGACTAGTGAATGTCGAATTTGTAATTTATGTTAATTTATTGAAGCAATGAAAAAAAAAATTAAAAGATCTAATCTGTGACTGTGTAGGCCCACTTAGGCCTACCTATAACTTGGTATCATCAAAAAATCAATGGCATTATCAATATACTCCTCCAAGTGATATCATTCGTATTGCTGAAATAAATCACTTGTGATTTTTTTTATAAATCTCCGATATAAAATTATTATAATTCAGCATCCAAGGCTATTAGCTAGTTCTAGTTTAGAGGCCCCGGCCCGAGTTGAACAGTGTGAGGTCTCAGCGGTGATTGACACCCTTCTGTCCAGTTCCTCCTGCTGAGGTCTTACTCAGAATAAAATGACCATAAATGAAAACAAAGACAGATTTGTGTTAGCGAAAATAAATATTCAAGGTAAGCTGGTGGTTTACTAAATTCTGGACCATGAGAACACAGCAAATCTAAATGTTCATCTCACATTCTTAGAAAATCTCGATAAAATTTCGAGGGGGAATATATATTGTTTCAAATTAATGATTTCATCCTCCTCAGTGTTATTTACCTATGTTCATATTCTGTCAGTTGGTAGAATGAAACAACATAATGGACCAATAATACCAAAACTTGTAAGGATTGAAGGACCTCCATGAATTGAATATTATTATTGCATAGGCTACCTATGGATAACTTTTTCATCTCATACATATAATTCACTTCATCTGTTATCTGGTAAAAATATTCTGTTGGCTCAAAGATAGTGTAAATGTTACAATATCTCATAATATTGTGGTTTTGTTCAGGAATCCGTGCTAATCAGCAGTATGTACCATCGTGCCGCGAGAATGACGGAAGCTACGAGTCCGTGCAATGTCATCCAGGAACACGACAGTGCTGGTGTGTCGACGCAAAAGGAGAGGAACTTCCTGGCACCAGGGCACCACCCGATGTACAACCTTCTTGTAAAGGTAAGTACCGGGTTGAAGCGGAAATTTGAGATAATTTGATATACTTATATTCTTCTTTTCAAACTGTTGTTCAATTTCAAGCTTGTGCTTGATGAAGCTAGATATGACAATAGAGTCAACAATCATCGTTGAAAGGTCAAAAATCAACAAATCCAACGACAAATCAGGAAATCATTGATTTTAATTAATAGTAGGCCTACTAGTACCGGTAATTGCTATTTGAGATTGAATCATTCTTTTTATTAATGAGGAATAATATTTTTTGGAAAACCTCCTGAGCTGATTGAACTGAAATTTCACCACTGCGTACAGAGTGCTTGTATAGATTAGCTTAGAACTAATCATTTTACACCATCTGAGAATTATTTCGAATACTGCTCTTTCTGTTGATTGTAATTTTGTGATACTTTATCAATCATCAATTATATTACGTACATTCTTTATTCCAAATCCTTTGAGAGAATTTATTGAATTCTTTCTATTCTCCATGGTATCAATAGTAATCAATATTATGGTGTGTCACAATGTGTGTCTGCATATTAATATTAATAACAAGGTAAGAGTTCACTCAATTGTTATTGCATCATATAATAGAATGGTGAACTACCAACTCCCGTAATCAATATCAATAGATAAATCAACTATCAGCTGTTCATTCACATGCCTTATCATTAACGATGTGTTCTCTTCCCAGCTCCTAACTCGTGTCCGCTACGTAAGTGCAAGACAGTTTGCGACCAAGGCTACAAGATGGACGAAGCGGGTTGCCGCACGTGCGAATGTCGAGACCCTTGCGAAGCCATGGCATGCCGTGGCGAAGGAGAAGCGTGCCGAATGGTCGAAGTAGAATGCGTGGATAAACCTTGCCCGCCGATCCCGATGTGCCTACCGAGAAGAGAGAACCCGTGTCAAGGAGGTCATCCCCTGCTCAATAAGGGCACTGCCGATCTGGTTCAGTGCGGACCAAACGGCACTCAGTGTCCGACGTCACACAAGTGTCATCTTAGCCCGTTGGGAGAGTATGCGGTGTGCTGCCCAAAACCACGTGAGTATACAATGAAATTCATTATTGAGGCTCATAATTAGAATATACTGATAGTATATTTCATTCTACAATTTTGATTCAATTTGATGGGAATTTTAGTCTTGAAAGGATCTACAGGTAGCCTATTGCCACTTAGAGAAACAATTTATACTCACATAAAATAATTCCTCGTCACTTTTGTATTATTGTTATTATTATATTATTTTCCTATTTCAGTTTATACTACCTAATACTTTTTCATATTAGTCCACTGTTTATTACTCTCTCATTATTTTCTACAATTATTTTTTTATCAATCATTCATGTGCGATTTATTATTATTGTATTTTTTTCCTACTTCATTGATTTTGTATTTGATTATTGTTTTTTGTCAAACGACAATCATGTGTACCATGACATAGTCTTCAATAATGATTTATATATGCCATGTTGACTTGGTTAGACTGGAGCTCCATATTCAATACTCAGCCAACAATACAACTAGATATGAATATAAATTGAAACAATAGGTTACTCAACAGACGTCACCCATTGTTCAAAGAGAGAGACAACAATGTGCACCAGTTGGAATTGACCAATCAGAATGTTTGGTAGTCCACCATTTCGCTGTATTGCCATAGTAACGATTGTTTGTCGTTTGTTACGTGCGAATACTCTATTGGACATTTTCTCAAGTACTGAAAGTCAATTGCTTTTCAATCATCTGATGATTATTAAATAATTTCAGCTTTATGATTCTTATCGTGTTGATATATTTTTCATATTGGCCTAAGTAAGTTTCCAGATTTTTTAGAACATATATTTACAGTGACCAAAGTTACATAGATATAAAAGCAGTAGTTTAGTTTAGTAGTTCATGACTGATTTGATTATTTATGAATATTCAATTATTCTGCGATTTTGACTAAAATTGGGCCCTTTTCAATCCCAAATCAATTGCCAATAATTCAATTAGGCCGTACAGGTATTTATTTCAAATCATGTATATTTTAAGTGGAAATGACTGTAAAGCTTTGTCTGAAATGATAGAATAAGTTATTAAATCTTGAACAATTTTCCAGCCAATTGTTGCCATTTTTTTTTTTTTGCGATTGCTTCCAAGTTATGTAGCTTACTTCTAGCGATCGGCCTACTGGAACTATCAAATTCAGACTGACATTTATTTTCTCTTTGCTTATTCAGGAGACATTTGCTTCGAACCGATGCTGATAGGATTATGTAAAATGGCTGCGCCTCGGTTCTATTTCAACTCGACGAACAACAAATGTGAAGAATTCTTGTATGGTGGATGTGGAGGAAACCAGAACAACTTCGATACAGAGAAAACCTGCAATACAGTCTGCCCTGGTATGTTTCGTGTACATGGGAAATACCCCCTACTTTCAAATTCATCATACAATTGATTAAATTGATAAATTATAAATTGAATGTTATTCACAATCTTTTCTGTTATACCACGGTGCATCTACCACTCTACCACACAACCATAAAGATCTTGAAATATAATTCATGAACATTCTTACAGATGACGTGTGTACCTAATAAATGAATACAGAGAATAACTCGAAGTTATTCTTATCTAAAGATATTATTGTAACATGTATTTTATTTGAGTTTTGGTTAGGAGTTTCAAGTTTCAAGTTTTGAGTCAAGTATGGTAACTTCAATATCTAGTGATAATTATTTTTCTGTGTAACAAAAACTGAACGGATAATTATCATTTCCAAATTGCAGATAATTGTTTTCTTTTTTTTTCTTGCTGTAATAGTGTTTTACGAGCTCAGTCCTAACTAACTCATTCGTTTGTCTTCAGTACTGAGCCAGTGCGAGCGGCTGCGAGAGAAGAATCTGAAGGCAGCCGAGCGTTACAAGAAAGCAACATTCGCCCCTAGATGTGATGCCGAGACTGGCCACTGGGAGCCAGTGCAATGTCTCGAACAAGTTGGCGTGTGTTGGTGCGTTTCGAGAGACGGACAACCGGTCAAAGGGTCGTTGACACGCGGCGAGGAGCCAACGTGCAACTTTAGACAAGCAAGAAGGAGGATGAGCTCGGAGGAACCTGATTTTCGTACGTATTTAATCCATTGATTATTTATTTTCTCTTTTAAAACCTCCGATGGAAATTTTGGTTTTTTGTTAATGGAATTCATGTTGTTCGTATTTTATGTATTTACATTTTTATCACAAGCTCATTGTACAACACAGGAAATATTTAGGCTCATTATTCAAGGAATGAAAATTACTGTTTTTCTGCCAGAAATTTGATTCATTCTGGTGTAGGTTGATAGCTGAATTATTCAAAAGTGATTTTTGGCTTAGATTTGATAAATGTATCACTAAAAAGTAAAAAAAGAAGCAAAAAAAAAATTGACTCCAAATGAATTATAGCATTATATCAATGAGAAAACAAGTGATAAGTATCACCACTGGGTAGGCCTACCTAATGTTTCAATATGACAAACCTATTTTCAAACCAATATTTTCATATTCTTTGTTCTCGTTTGCAGTGATTGAAGACCTCCTGAAACAGGTGGCCATCTTGGAAACAGATGAAGATCTAGTTCTTACTGATCAAATGCCAGAGGAGACACCCGTGCCGACCCAACCACCCATGAAGACGCGATGCCATTCTTTGAAAGAGAAGATGACGGGTACAAACGCCGCATACGTGGCACAATGTGATGCTGAGGGAAGGTTAGTAAGCGTTTAAAATACAGTGAAACCTTTATGCATTGTTCCCGGATCCATAGTTTTCCTGCTTGTATCATTCATTTTTCCTCACCCCACTCCCATATAATTATTGTTAAATTTTCCTGGATGGACGGTTTTCCTGGATGGATGATTTCATTTTCCTGGTTCCTTGAAAAACGACGGATAGATCAATATCATACTCATTCAATAGCGTCAAAATAAAATATTGTCAATTATTGACGTACCGGTACTTGAGTGAAACTAGAATTATTTGAATTAAATTCAATCGGACAAGGAAAAAAATCATCAATTCATTCAAATGTTGTTAACGAAAACTCTTTTCAACTCAGACATGAATATGGATTGGGAAACAAAGTAGACTTATTGGACGAGTTTTAGCGAGGATTCAATTTGACATACTGAAAAAAATTGGTGTTCGTTTTTATGTTTTTTTTTTGTTTTTTTTTGTTTTTTTTATGTTTTTTTGTCGGTTCTCTACAGGTCAAACGGCTACAGCTATCAACTTCAAACTTTTTTTCGTCATGGTTCCTCATCTAACTTAGATCTGTATAGTTTTGTGGCATTATCGGGTGGTAACTTTTTTTTTTATGAATTTTAGAAATTTCCAAAATCCCCGTTAGAATAACCCGGAGGAAAATACTTGAAAAATCAAAATTTTTCAAGACCTCTCAAATTTTCGCCGAATATAAAGGAAACTATTAAGCACATTTTGAGAGATTTTTCGCATCAATCGGATGAGAAATAACGAAGAAAACGCATTTATAAAGCATTTTCCCATCAATTTAGGCTATTACGGGAACCAATTAAATCTATAGCAACAAGTGTCACTAATTAATTCAAAACGATTGAAATGAATGAAGAAGAAGGCCGTAACATAACTGATTCTCGTAAGGTTTTTGAACGTTTGGAGTGATCCAAGGTCTGTAGATGTAGATTGGGTTGACAAATTATTTTTCATTCTAGATTTCTATACCCCTAAGCTCGTCTAACAACGCGCATCCCGCGTTTTCCTAGTGGATAGGTAACAGACATTGTGATTATGGCATATCTACAAGGTGTAGACAGTGATGTAGATCTGAACATTGGACTCAAAAACTTACGAAGCATATATTTTGCCATTTAAAAAAAAAAATGGAATAGAAGGAAATTTAATATTGTATGATACAATATATTATATGAGATGAATACATGTTTAGGCTGCTTATGAGTAGCTGATTCTCAAACTACATATGGAGCTGGAAAAATAATCAAATGATGAATATGAAAATATATTGCTCTTAATAAAATTGATAAAATTAATAATCTTTAATTTCATTTCAGATTTCTACCGACTCAGTGCTACCCTCGCAAGCCTGACAATCTTCCAGAGTGCTGGTGTGTTGATGAAGCAGGAAATCAGCTTCCTAATTCCACAACTTTCAATAAAGGAGCTCAAATATGCTGTAAGATTATTTTCTTTATAATTCATGAGAGGCCGCAGGCGCTCTACACGAGCTCGTTGTTCGCTCGCTTCAGACTCGATGTTAACATGCATCATCTGCTAGGCGCATCCCGTAGACTAGCCTGCCGAACTCATATTCACGTAAACGCTGTTAATTCCCTAGCTCACACTTTTGATATATTTCACATTTTATATTTTTTTTTGGTATTCCCCTTCCTCAATTTAATTGGTTATCTGAGTTTGAGATATATATATATATATATATATATATATATATATATATATATATATATATATATATATATATATATATATATATATATATATATATATATATATATATATATATATATATATATATATATATATATATATATATATATATATATATATATCTATATGTATCTATATATATCTATATATATCTATATATATATATATATATATATATATATATATATATATATATATATATATATATATATATATATATATATATATATATATATATATATATATATATATATATATATATATATATATATATATATATATATATATATATATATATATATATATATATATATATATATATATATATATATATATATATATATATATATATATATATATATATATATATATATATATATATATATATATATATATATATATATATATATATATATATATATATATATATATATATATATATATATATATATATATATATATATATATATATATATATATATATATATATATATATATATATATATATATATATATATATATATATATATATATATATATATATATATATATATATATATATATATATATATATATATATATATATATATATATATATATATATATATATATATATATATATATATATATATATATATATATATATATATATATATATATATATATATATATATATATATATATATATATATATATATATATATATATATATATATATATATATATATATATATATATATATATATATATATATATATATATATATATATATATATATATATATATATATATATATATATATATATATATATATATATATATATATATATATATATATATATATATATATATATATATATATATATATATATATATATATATATATATATATATATATATATATATTCCAAAATATGCATCTAGGTTTTTGCATTCACAACATTTTTTCAATTTCCATTTGAAGAATTTGAAAAATCACAAATTTTTGGTTCAAAATTCTGTGAATGCGGTAACCTCTGTTTCTCAGTCAATAACAGAATGCAGAAACAATCATATTGATATCTAAAAAATTACGGCCGTGAGAATTTGCGGCGTGAAATAGGAGTGCCTGCGGCTTCTTAATAGATTGAGTAGCTAAATACTGTACTGTGATTCTGAACTAAAATTATTCGTATTTCACACAGAATTGGGCCATTTCATAGCACATACAAAAAACATGCACCATTTTCTTATTCAACCATAAATTCATACTTTTATTTTTTCGTTTCCAGTGCCAACACCGATTGAAGCAGTTGAAGTGAGACTTGGTTTCCAAGGCGACTACGGTGAACTAGCAAAGTTGCAGATGGTATCTCACATTACTGGTCTCTTAGCAACGCTCGGTGCGAAGGTGAAGAACAACTTAGTGGATATTGACATATATCCGGATGCGTCTTTCATCAGTTTCGCAGTCATCGGTAGCAACAAGGTGGACGTTGCTTATCATTTGGAAGAAATGGTATGTACAAAATATTATCAGTAGGCCCACTTATTTTTTGTGTTATTTTTCCCAATTGCATCCTCTCAAGTCACGTTACCATCACTAATAGGATACAAGTATAAGTGTATTTATATGTGTAAGGCCCGGTATTACCAAGTCTAGTTAGCCTTTATCTGACAGTTCAAACTTGTTATCACCATGGTTACCTGTGGTATTTGTTCTCACCAACTCTCAGATAAATACTAACCAGACTTGGTAATACTGGGCCTAAGTTAATTTAACTTTAATTAACTTTAGTTAATTTAATTCAACTAATTATGTCCATTGATACATATAGATACATGCATTACATATACAGTGGAACCTCTTTACTACAATTTTCAGGGGACTGGACAAAAAAAACTTACACAAGTGAAAAACTTACTAAAGAAACTATAACATGTGGGAGAATATAGATGGGATCAGAAAATGAAACCTATTAAGATGAAAAATGTACCAACAAGAGATTTACAAAAGAGGTTCTACTATTTACATATAAGTATAGAGTATCATTCTGGTACAGAAAATGTCTTTGGTAGAAGATGCATATTATGAAATATATAAAATATCAGAGTTGCCGTTCGATCTCAATATTTTTTATCAATTAGATACTTTAAGACTTCAATTTGATATTGAATTTGAATACTCGATTTTCAATTACCCATTTAGATGTCGAAACGATGATCAGTATCACGTTATAAAATCGGAAATGGCTGAAATAGAAATAAGTGAAAAAAAGTTTCAAATAAAAAAGTGAAAAAGTCACTCACCAAAAGTGAATGAAACAAATAATATGGCCTTTGCGCATGGTTTCTCGCTGCTGTCAGTAATGATGTATGCTGGGTATGATATGCGTATGTATGTAGGTAAAGAACAAACCTTGCTCGTAATGTGTTTTTATAACTGCCAGTGGTAACTGCCAGATAACTACCAGGTAGCTACCAGATTATCAATGACTCGTCTCTCCTTTGAAAAGGAATATTGGCCATCTCAAGAGTCTAATTGATAGTTTTATACATTTTTGAAAATTGGGTGGAAACAAGAATGAAACTGAACACTACATTTACATGATTGAGAATCGAGACTTCCGATCTCATACCTTTTCCCATTCTATTTTTTCAATTTGATTCACAATCTATAATTTGATTCGATATTGATTTGATATTTGATGATGAAGTTTTGATATCATTTGCAAATTTTATATCAAGAGGCAACCCTATAATGTATAAACTATTTTATGTGTTCTCAGAATAGTATACAATATACACGTATATACACGTATATACACGTATACAGGTATACACTCTGTTTATATTGATACTTTTTCAAATTAGGCTACTGTTTATTACTCTCTCATTATTTTCTACAGTCATTTTTATATCAATGATTCATGTGGAATCTATCATTATTGTGTGTTTTTCCAATTTCATTGATTTTGTATTTGATTATTATTATGTGTCGAACGGCAATCATGAATACCATGACATAGTCTTCAAAAAGGTTATATATACACACAACAATGAAATAGTCTGTGATAGCCAGTGCTTAAGATTTCAATTGTTTGTATTTCAGGTAAAAGCACAGTTGTTATCATTCAATATCGAGTCAGAAATGGAATGGACACCAATGATCGCTGACATCACAAACTCGCGATTCAGACATCGTCTTCTAGATGATTCTCTCAACGAAGTCAAACTGTCAGACCACATGATTGCTCTTGAACACCGAGAAGTTGTTTCCGAGTCCACAGTTTCTCTTGTCACGCCATATCAAACAGCAATCATTATTCTTTTCGTTTCATCTGCCTTCATTATCTGCATTCTCGTCATTGTAATCGTTCTTTATCGCAAGAAAATGGCTTCTGCAAATTCTGCCGATAATTTGAGTCAGAAAACTGGCGGACTGAATCAAAGATTTTTAGATTATAGTCAACCTATCTACGTCGTATCATTACCTTCCAAAGGAGACGTAGAGAAGTCTCAAAATATGCCAGTCGTCGACAGCATGGCGATTCCAATTGCTGTCGAAAATGATTATGCAACATTAAAACGTAACTTAGACAATGCTTTAACAGACAGTTCTCCAAATAATGATCTGAAAAAACAATCAGAAAAATAATGAGATCTAATTATAAGGTATTGTGTGGTATGGTACTTTCACACTTCAAAACAGTATTGAATACATTATAGTTTTTGATACAATTTTTTATAAATGAATAGAACAGTGTGAAAGTACCTTCTAAGATGTATTCCAATGATGCCAGTGGGTAAACTTAAAGTTTGAGTTACCAATAATATTATTTTAGAACTCGGTGACTAGAAGCACATTGTGTAAATAAATTTAGATTTCAGGCGTGCTAGTCACAGAAGGTAAATAAAATCTACTAGATTTTAATTATTTCTAATCTAATTATATATCCTATCTCACTTTAAAGTATTGAAAGCGTCAGGTCAATGTATGTTTTGACTTTTGTAATACATGATTTGTAATAAAGAAAAATGTAAATCATGAATTATTGCATAACATTAATTATTTTACTCATGTGTCTTTCATGTTTCATCCATAACCTTAATCGGGGAACAATGATTTTGTATCAAGTTTTGATGTTATTAAAAAAAATTATAAAGGCCCATATATATATATATATATATATATATGTATGTATTTTTTTTTATACAACATCCACACACTCACCTCTCATATCAGAAATGTGCTACGATACTGAATATAGGCAATATTCAAGAAGTATTTTCATTATTTTATTCCTCTTTTAGGAAACATATAGTAAAGGTTAAACTTAATATTTTTCTCTCAATAATAACGAAACTTGATACAAAATCACTGTTCCCCAATCAAGGCTATGGATGAAAGATAGGATCGTTTGGACGGGGCACCACAGGGGCGATCTTACCACCCCATTTCAATTATTTGAAACGAATGAACTTCAACACCAGGACTGCACTGTCTGTGACCATAATTCTCCACCACAGATGAAAGTCTTTCAGTTTCTAAAAGTCCGGAACACATTATATAAGTAAAAACCGTTTCTGTGAAATATCCAGACATTACCAGCATTGGTATTACTATTAGGTCTAACTCAAGGTAATAATAAAGAAATACCACAATTTACTATGGTCATGGCTTGGTTTTGCATAAAATATATATTATATAACTATATATATATATATATTTATATATATATAAATATATATATATATATATATATATATATATATATATATATATATATATATATATATATATATATATATATATATATAAATATATATATATATATATATATATATATATATATATATATATATATATATATATATATATATATATATATATATATATATATATATATATATATATATATATATATATATTATATATATATTATATATATATATATATATATATATATATATATATATATATATATATATATATATATATATATATATATATATATATATATATATATATAAATATATATATTTATATATATATATATATATATATATATATATATATATATATATATATATATATATATATATATACTCTGTCTGTAGGCCTATGTACATTGATGTAATACATCTGGGTGACAATATTCAGTGCAGAAAAGTTCGAAGTCTAAATATATAATTCCATGCCAAATTGTATGAGGGGTGGGGGAACCGAGAGGCATAACTGCCTCGCAGACTCATTTTTGGGAATTTGTAGTCTTCTAGTTATGTTTTGAGTGTTATTTTAGTAATATAAAATCACAAATACATTTTTTTCTATATAGTAATAATTGACGACTAGTGATTGACCCGCCCATAAACGTCACAAAACAAATGTCCCATCGAATGGACTTTGTTATGTGGGAAATTTCACATTTACCTATCAGAGTATCTCTAAATTCCCACATGAAGTATAGATCAAGGTGGCCCTGGCGATTAGCCACGCCTATCACTAGTGGTCAATTGCATACAACTTTATATCCTTCACGATATAGTGATACCAACCTATTTCATCATGATATAAAGAAAGACCTAACTCGGGTCTTGAAAGTGAAATATCTCGGGGGTCACTGCACGAGTCCCGGGTCCCAATTGCCTGTAGCGCAACTATCGCTTTCATATTTATAAAACAACAATACTCAACAATGCCATACACGGCTCAGTAGAATTACTAGTCAAACGCGAAATATGCGTTGTAAGATGAGCGAGATATCTGAATAAGGTATAAAAGTCCTTGAAGTAGTTCTACCATTGCTACTTTATCAACTCTGGTATTCTACAGACCTTGATATCTGAATAAGCTATAAAAGTCGTTAAAGTAGTTCTACTCTTGCCACTTCATTGACTCTGGTATTCTACACACCTTGCATTATATGAAAAAATACTTCATTGTGGGTCAACTCTTGAATCTAGAAAGCAGTAAATCTCAACATCTTAATTCTGTCACAATTTGTATGGTATATTTGATGAATATTATCAGTTATTTTATTTGTTTTCTTAAAAACGGCTGATTGGAATTGCATATACAAAATCGTGATAATGTGTAAAATCTATGTATACACATTTAGAGAAAATTTCATCCCATTTGGAGGGATTTTATTTTTCAACATTTTCCGCCCAGCCAAATCTTATGGGGTTTTTAGAAACTTCGAGATGATATTTCTCAAAATCGGTCCGACCGATTCATTCCAAAAACTATACAGTTCTAAGTTGGATGAGTTTGCGTGTACAAAAAAAAAAAAAAAAAAACACAGACAAAGCCCTATAAGAGTGGGATGGAGACTTCGCTACGCTCATCCAATAATGTTAGTAGTTGCATTTGCTTCTTTTACAAAAATTATAGATTTTGTGAGTTCAACAATGCCACAGGTACCTTACCGTAGCCACTCTTATCTGCATCTAGTTCACAGGGGAATCCGCTAAATCGCGACAGGCAATCGGGACCTTTGGCTCTGAACTGACCGCAAGAAACCTCAAATACCTTCAATGTTATTATAGTATTAGTATGCTAGTTAGAGCACCTTCTTCATACTATAAAATAGGTTGGTATCACTAAATCGTATATCCTGACCCATATAAGTTGATGATGAAAAGTAGGTTACTTCTTAATTTTGGTGTATGATTCAAATAGTGATCTGTCAAGTATTGCAGCCTTTTCAAGTATGGCAATTCTTTCTGTGAATTATCGATGAAAACAAAATTAAACCTGAATACTTGCTCACACTGTACAGACATTGATAGATTGCAAGATGGTTGGATTCAACGACAATGTGGAGGTGAGACGGAGAAGACGCGTTTTGCATTGCAAGGCGCGCATCCCAATGTGTATTTGAATACGATAGAAACGCAACAAAAGTCTGAGATACATTTCAACAATTTCAACAACTGCTCGAAATTCCATGTAACGGTTTGTGTATAGTGTCGACAGCAGTTACAAGAGAATGAATTATACTTGGACGAATTTCAACGAATGAACAACATCTGGCTATTATATTCTCTTCCATTTTGACGTTTTGACCGTGACATTTGACAGTCCCGAGAACATTACTTACGACGCCAGGATAGGAAGTTCAAAACAAGGACAATCCTGGGAAAACCGGTAGGTCTGGTCACTATATGAATGGATCATAATAAGGCAGGAGCTATTCCCTGCGTAATCATTTGGTCCATGACAGGCCTGATTAATTAATAGAGATCGAACTTCTCAAAAGCACGTGTTTCAATCGAAGAAACTAATTCTGAATGCCATTTTGAGCCCATTGTTAGTTCTTAAAACACTTTTGCCTGGCATGTTTTGTGTAGATTGAAAGTTGAGACTGAAATTCACGCACTTGAGCGGTATAGTGTTCTGCTCAAGTTGAAAACCTAGAAGAATCCATTTCTGAAATGTTTTTCTGTACTTGATCAAGTTTTCTCATTTTCTAATAGTACGAC
>OZ023326.1:80200672-80203172 GCA_964007535.1 Brachyptera risi
CAACATCAGGATTGTGCTTTCTGTGAACGTCTAATTAATGTCCAATTATTAAAACGCTATAGACGCGTTGTTAGACGAGCGGAAAGTAATAGTATGTCGACTTCTTTGCCAATCTTTTGCCTAAATTTTCGCCTAAAACTGCTTCGAGTGGTACAAATTTAGCACACTGCATGTTTTTTCTTCAAAATGGCTCACCTGATCAAGTTGATAATTCTTAGAAATGTGTCTCAAGATGTAATTCAACTTCACACAAAATTTCATTTCATTTGGAAAATAAAAATATTTCTATTTTTTTCCTGCCGTGTTACTCTAATGGGTATTTTTGAAATTTCTAAAATTCATAAAAATAAAAGTTATCACCCGATAATGTCACAAAACTCTACAGATCTAAGTTAGATGAGGAACCATGAAGAAAAAAAGTTTGAAGCTGATAGCTGTAGCCGTTTGACCTGTGGAAAAAAAAAAAAAAAAAAAAAAAAAAAACAGAAAACCGAACACCAATTTTTTCAGTATGTCAAATTGAACCCTCGCTCAAGCTCGTCTAATTAATAATATTTTATTATTATCTGTTGCTATCGTTTTTCTAACATCAAAATATTAATGTTTCGATCTAAATCGCTCACTATGTACTTGCGAATCTGAATCTCTCGTAGTGGTTCAAATACTAGAATGATTTACGGATAACAAATCAGAATAACACCTACATTGTATGCTTATAATCCATATCATAACCTACAGTATTAGTATAGACATGATTTCTTCCTATCATTAAAATCACTTGTTCAGCAAAAGGTGAATCCATTTTTATCCAACTCATATAAAGACATACTGTATGTGGGATGTAAACCAATCCCTTCGAAATGCCCAACCTGAATATGATATTCTGACGTCGACAATCTATTTGACTCTGTCCTAATGGCATTCTAAATTCAAATATTAGATGCGTATTAACTTCCCACATCACAACAATACGCAATCAATGCACAAAACGAAAATGACGTTCGGGTATATGATTATATTCATAGGTAGTTCCATGGATAAGTCTCTATATATGCAAATCAAGGAAACTATACTCATCCAGGTGGTTCAAAAGACAGGTAGGACACTGCGAGTATCACATTTATAATGGAGGACTTTTGAATATCAAATAGATGAATTGAATTATAGGAACTCGTAAATCACTGGTTTTTACCTTTTCAGAGATTAAAGGTTCGTCTAATGTACTGTTAACTTTTGTATGCACTGCTTTGATTTTACCTAGAAACTATAAACAGAAATGTGTGTGTCAGGATTTTAACACTTATGATTGAGTGTGTCCTTTGAATTACTGTATGAGTACTGAGAGTAGAATAAGTATTTGTTATAGCAACAAAAATTGAACTATGAAAATTAAGATTTAAAAGGGGCGCCTGAAGAGCACTCTTAGTAGTAGGCCTATCTTTATTCCAGTATTCGCTCTTCAGCGACCCCAAATTGCAATCCCAAAACGGATCGTCAGGGGTGAATGAAAAAATGTATGTATATATATATATATATATATATATATATATATATATATATATATATATATTGTATTGAATTTATTTGTTATTATCCCCATGTGTTTGTGATTCTATTTCATATTTGTCATGTGATTGTTTAATGTGAATAAAAAACATGTTGAAATTGACATTTTTTGAATATATATATATATATATATATATATATATATATATATATATATATATATATATATATATATATATATATAAACATATATACACAAATATTTATAAATATATATATATATATATATATATATGAATATATATATGTATATATATATATATATATATATATATATATTTATATATATATATATATATATATATATATGTATATATATATATATATATATATATATATATATATATATATATATGTTATATATATATATATATACATATATACATATATATATATATATATACACGAATGAAGATTCACTTATGAAAAATGGAACAGAATGGATGTTAAATGAATGAGATATTCAATCCCAAAATGTAATTTCTTCCGACAATTAATATCGTTAATAATTATAATGAGTAGAAGTGGGAGGAATATAATTAGGACAGGGACAATCTGAACAATATAACCGGATTCAATCAAAGAAGCAAATATTATTTCATCGATTGCACATTTATTTCGATCAGAAAGTATTATGATAAAAAACTATTAATTAATTGAACAAATTACAAAACCACCGAGATCTTTCTCCTATAAGCGAAAACACTCAATACTATATTAATATATCGTTATAGTAGAACACATAAATATTGAGATTCGATTATTTGACATTTACAACTATAATATATATATATATATATATATATATATATATATATATATATATATATATCTATTCTATTATTATTTATTTATTTTTATTCATAATTCGTATTGAAGTTTGAGTTACAAAGACTAGAATGACGTACGTGAAGTTTAGATAAACAAAAAATGT